>OY997386.1:6323817-6787561 GCA_963921505.1 Phakellia ventilabrum | reverse complement strand
GCTTATTGTGTTTGTTCAGTCGATAGTCCAGTATAAACCTCAGATGTTCAATAAAATTACCAGATGGCAGAGCATCGTCTTCGAGAACAACGGCATATTTAGCTTCTCTCTGCAGACACCACTCCAAAGCAAAGATATAGTCTACTCTTTGCTTGTCGTAGCTTGACTTTGTGGTTGGAGCTTTTGGATTCAATGCAACAGGAACAATGAGAGATAGGTCTACTGCCTCTGTATGAGTTTGGCCTTCAGCGTTATAGACAGTGAAGGTGCTCTGTTGATCAAAGAGTACTTGAGGAATCAGTGCATTAACAACTTGTGTTAATGTATAAATATTGACATGACGACTGACGGAATTTATAACGAAGCAGAATTCCGGCTCCAGAATGGAGCGCTTCAACAGGAGAGTTTCCCTGAAGCATTCATTGCATACATTGAGCTAAAAGCTTGCTTTACCCTTTCATCATTATCAGCGATTACGGATTCTAAATCCTCTGCTGAAGACACTGCGTAAAACATTGAGTAAGGTAGCTTCCCGCACAGGTACGGCACCAGAGTAATTCCAACAACAAGGTAGAAGAGAGTAATCAAAACATTTGTACTTCTCAATGCATCGCTAATCCTCAGTTGGGTAGCTTTCACCTGCCATATTTGCTAGTGGTACAGTCTAGGCGTGGCACGCACCTTATTTCCGCGGCTTACTCAGCAACAGGTCTCCCAACGTGCAGAGGCATGCCTTTCTAGAATCTGTGAAAGTAGTAGACCATTTTAGACGGAGCTCATTGCACAGGTATGTAAACGTGTTCTGAGACATACGAAAGTTCTCCAGCCAGTCATTCGGAGTAAATGTGCAATTCACAATCCGCTCCCACCAATAATTACTCCTTTCCTTCACCCATACTACTCTAACAGCAGACGCATGCATGTTCAAGAGGGCCATTGACATAAAGAATGCAAACAGCAGGCGCTCTTGTGCTTGCCGTTTGTAAAAGGCATTCCGTACCCGATCAGCTCGTTTCTTTCTAGCAATAATCCGATGGTTTTTCCTGCGCAACAAGCGCATACATGCATAGAACTCCGGAACTTTGGGGTGCACTGCACTGGCCATGTTTACTTACAGGCAACTGGCCACCGTTACCATGCTAACTCCGTACCTAAACACTTATACGCATGCTCAGAAACACGCAATGCAATGTATTATATTACTGCACATACCTGATCTGCAGTGAAAGGACGCTTCTCGCTCGCTGTCTTCGTGGTTCTTCTCTCCTCGTGCTGAATTCCATTTAAAGCGCTGATTGTTAATCGCATTCCAAAGCCACTTAGCGTTTACACGACAAATATTATGAATATAATCAAGCTGGCTCGCAGCCTGCCGTGTAGACGCATCAATGCGCATTCCAAACTGGTTTAGGGTAAACTGGTTTACAAAATTCACTACGTGTAAACGCAGCTTATGGTCTACTATGGTAGCAGACAAGACTTCATCCAGCAGTGTTAAAGTCTAAGCATACATAAAGACAAGGTTGAGAATTGTGCTCAGTTACTAGTAATTCTAGGTTAAATGTACCTGAAAGCTAAATAATGGTCGGGCTGATCTCTTCTTGCACAGCTGTTTAATACCGAAAGTACTGACTCAGCAATTTCGCAATGCGTTTGTCAAAACAATCCAAAACTGGATTACTATCACTGTCTAGCCCTTCTTCGCCATGTAAGCAACATAAAAACTAACTTAGATTAACGTACCTTGGCCTATTGGGCCAGCAAACTTCCAGTAGCTTCCATTGCCTGCCTGGGTGCCCGCCACAAACGTAGTGACGTAATGTGCTTTGCATACGTAATGCATAATACGCAAAATTAGAATTTTGTATTTAGATTCGGTAAGACGTACGTACCATAATAATGATGATAATAATAATAATAATACATATAGACACGATAGCAGAATTCGACTCGCTAGTGTGGGGCTCGCTCAGGCTCGCCCCAATTATTATGGTCGTCACGGTGACAATACAACTAGCAAATTAAAAAAAAAGTTTCATAACACGACAGTTTTGTGGGGCAAAAAAAGGAGTGTACAAAAATACATTAACTTATAAAAGGCTAATAGGGCCCATAACTGTGCTCACTAAAGTATTGGCAACTAAGCTGTTAATGTAGCAGTCCATATACGGGGTTTGCCTCCATCGGAATCCCATCCACAATTCCATACACTGGGTTCTTCTCAACAGGGATCTCGGCAGCAGCTGGTTGCACCAGGGTCATGCTCAGCTCCTTGTAGCCAGCAACTGACTCCAGCATTTGAGAGAGGGAGAGAACTAGCTCACTGAAGGCTGGCCTAATGCTGGGCTCATCCAACCAACACCTCTGCATCAGTGCTGAATAACTATTCAGGAGGAGGTATAAGTTTCATGAATATGTCATATCATGTGCTTTATCTCACCGCTAAAGAAAATTTAGCCTCAGCTAGTTCGTTATTGAACTCACATCTTCCTGGAGCTAGCAGAATTGGAAGGTTTCTCCAGCCTCTGCCCATTCTCTAGAAGCTTCATCAGAGACATGGGGTCCATGGCAGGGTAGGGTATTTTACCACCTGTGAATATCTCCCAGCAGGTCACTCCAAAGGCCCACTGGAGATGAAGGAAGTATATAGCAATCACAAGATGATGGTTTTGACATTCACACAAAACATACACTGTACAGTACTGACCATAGCAGTTAGGGTTATGGTTATTGAACTGTGCAGTCATATGGCATGAGTGGTTCACAGTTGACGTCTACTATGCTGGAATCATTTTCATAGTGAATGTGAATGAGTGTAAAATGGTAGCGACTTCAGTAAGTAGTGGTCTAGCATTCTTTGTAGTAAATCAGTAGCAGTCTATGTTCACAATTTAGAGAGTGAGTGAGAGCAAAAGTGTCGATGTGCAGGACAGAAACCGCATGTGTACCTATGCTGGCTGAAAAGTGTCAGCCCAGAGCAGAAGAATTGGTAGATTTCTTGAGGCTAATCAGTACAGTTATTGAGAATTGCCATAGAGCACAATCGAGCGGGACAACGCATAATAAAGATGCCTACTACAAATGACTTTAGCTCGTACCTTATCTGCTAGTTGTGTCGGTCATTTCTTTGGGTATGATTACATTTCTTTAATGGCACGTGCATAGCTACTGAAGGATGAACAATCATGTTGGGTGGTTCATGAGAAGCTGTAATGATCAAGATTACAAATGGAAAATGCCCCAAAACTGTGGCTAAATATCTTGAGATCAGAGAAAATTAGTGTACCTAAACACTTGTCTCCGAGTAGCTACTGTCGTCACTTAACAAATGGCTACGGTATAACTACACCCTTACAACATCGCTCTTCTCTGAGAAGAGGCCATCTTCCAAACTTTCTGGTGGCATCCATTTGTACGGCAGCTTCACGCTGGCGTCCACATCGGTTTGTCTGAAATAGCCAGTGGCATACATGTCTTCACCCAGCCCAAAGTCAGCCACTTTGATGTCACCCCTGTGATTTAACCTATTATAAAAATATATTACTGTGAATGTATGGTATGTGCTCTTCATAACGTGATTACATAAATATTCAGCCTGCAGTGGAACGTACATGCAATTTCTTGCTGCGAGGTCACGATGAACAAATTTTTGCTCTGCGAGGTACTCCATCCCCTGAGCAATCTGGTAGCACATCCTCAGCAGTAACTTCTGCACTGAACATATCTGTAGCACATGTATGCATGGTAAGACATTAATTCGGTGGTGGTAACAAATTAAAGCTAGCACAGCCATACCATGTCTGGGGCTTCGCTTTCACTTATAACCAGGTGCATTCTGTCTTTCTTCAAATAGTCTAATAGACTGCCATTTGCCATATAAGGCATGATGGTTGAGAGTCTCAGCCTAGCGTCAAGACACACCCCCAGCAGTGACATCACATGAGGATGGTCAAAGTCCTGCATCTTCAGTATTTCATCCATCATACTTTGGACATCATTAGGGCTGAACAGGCCTGTACGTTATGTGGGAATTAAGGTTAAGAATTACTGTAGGGCTTTAGGTGTAAACTTTGAGAATGGATATATAAACAGAACACTTGCCATATATGATATCTGATATGATATATTCCCAATTTTTAGTCTCTGTCTAGCCACCATGTAAAAACTGCACGTATTAATTGAGTTACAAAACCTTTCAGTGTCTTGGCTGCCACCAGTTGGGGTTCCTCATGTCCATGCCAGTGGATCAAATGGGCCTTGTACACAGTTCCAAACTCCCCTGTCAATGTGCAGAACGTCATACCTTTATAATAGCTGTGACTCGAAGATATTTTACTGGTTCATGCAACATGGCAATGTCTAATGAGGCAACCTCATAATACTGTATTGTGACTTCAGTGGGTGTACAGTATGGAAAATACACACACTGTAAGAAATGAATGGGTAAGTCCAACCCTTGAATTGGGTGATTGCATAATGCACTGTCCTGAATTATATCATAGTATAGGAAACTATATGCAAGCTATAGCTGTTCCACCACTATAAACAGCTAGGTTAATGGGGTACACGACCACACTGGTTTCCTTCAAGCTTATTTGGAATGGTACCATAGTAGGTCATGTGCCCCATGTACCCAGCTGTTGATGTGGATAGTATAGCTTGTAGTTTCTTGGGACAGCTCCATGTAAACATTTTCCTGAAAGACACCAATGTGGTAACCTGCATGCATGCAGGCAAAGAATCAACAATCACAGGGCTAGCTGGCAGTGAATTGCCAAGTTATGAAAAGGGTTAGCCAGCTCAGGCTATGTCCTCTAGTCCCAAAAACTGGCTAAAATTAAGTCAAAGAATGCACATTGAGAGTGTGTTATGCGATATCAACTCTGGGTGATAAAGACAGCATAGTGGCTGGTCAGCTAGCTGAAACAATTGTCAGCTGCTACATTAGTATAGGTTCTTCAACTTTAAGATCCAACATGCATATTCTTCATGTTGAGTGCCTTGCCTATAGCATACAAGAATGATCCTATTTTCTAAAGCCCCGTAACAAATTGTAACAGATTGCTTGAAAATCACATAAAAATGCTAACCTTGCCCAATACTCTCCAATAGCTGTAACTGGTCACTAGCCACAATTAACTTCTGCGGAAGTTGTTTCATGAACTCATTTATATCAAGAGGTTGGTTCTGAATCACTGCATAAGAAATTGAATCCTTTCTAATTCTAGAGCTAATTAACACTGCAAAATAGAGTGGTCATTTTAACCCATATAGAGTTATCTCAGTTGCCACCTGAGCCCAGAGAATTTACAGTTAAGTGCAGATCAATAAGATCACTCTACTCAGGGAAACCAAGCTAGATCATTATTCTTTGGGGAGGAGATCGATAGTAACAGGTGAGTACAATACAGGTGTTGTTATTGTCCTAATGGGCCTTTACTTCCGTCTGAAATTGGAGAAATATGTGTATAAAGTGATCCACCTGTTTCCCCATTGTTTTATAGAATGCAACTGGGATAACAAATTTAGGTCACAGAAACCCTGTTTATGGCATGTATGCGTGTGCTCAGCTATCAAGCAGTTAAAACAACTACAGATATATGGTTCCAGTGAAGAATAGACAATTTGAAAAATGTTAGCTGGATTACTGTAATTACCTGTGGGTTGAAGTTGCAGTTCACCAAGATCTTTGTCCATAAACAGTGATGTAGGTACACTACAGAAAGCAGTAAACTATAATCACTAGTACATTCCACAGTAAGGCAATTTAAATACTCTTTGAAGTCCGGTATTACTTAATGATGCTAATTGTGGAACTTTTAAATTAGTACGTTCATTATAATTATAGTTTAATTGCAACAATATCCACTGACCCCATTAAAATGTTTATGAACAGGATCTCTGAATCTCACCTCTGCGAGAAAAAGACCTTTTTTCGGGAATTAGAGGAGTAACAATAGAAAATCACCAAGATAACTATGATGGTTAGGATACTGCCGCCCGAGACACCCACGGCAATGGCGATGGTCCTCACGGGTACACCACTGTCACCGGTAACGTAAGTCAGTATGCCCACAGAGAAGTTGAGGTTCTGGCCTACGAATACCTGCAGCACAAGGAAAAAAGAGAATTGAGGTAGCACCCTTTACACCTTCTGGAACAATGTCCATAAAAATATCATGCTTATGAACTGTATAATATCACAGCAAAAACTGAAGGACTACTTTAACCCAGTTACCAGTTCCACTGGAAATTGCCTTTCCCTGTACAGATCAAGCAAGGGGGTGGATTAAAGTCAATTATTCACATTTCAATAATTATGATAACTTCTAGTGAATGAGCATACATGCATGTTAATTCCAATCATAGCCCACACAAGAGTACCAGCATGTGATCACGAACATATTCACTTAGCTGGAAAATGCTTATAGCTAGTTGGAGGGCAAAATGGGAAAAACAGGACAAAATGATGGCCTTTCAACAATGTAAACAAACTACTCCAATGACCTGACAGATGATCAAAGCGCATAAAAAATAGAGCAGCCGTAAATTTGCAACTCAGGTAATATTTTGATGAAAATAACTTCTTGATCATTATAGTGTATAACATGCACTGTTTCATTCCAGTGGGACCTGGTACCAGCACCACATTCTGGGAGTGAGACACAGTCATTTATTTACCATCACTGGAGCTTCATTTTGCCCCCCAGGAGGCCAGCTGGGGAGGTGTGCACAACAACTGGGGAGGAAGAAGATGAGGAGAGTATACTGTGTACAATGACACCCTCTAAAGGTACAAGTGATAGAATATAAATTGGAGCCCCTGAGCAGAGGAGCAATAGGCAGGAATGACAACAACCTTCACTACAGGATGACCAAGAAGTGTCTACAATGGTGCAAATATCAGCTCCTACCTCCTGTGTACGTGCTATGATTGGACACAGCTGGCCACCAATGGTGACCCGGTACTCTGATTGGCCCACATTTGACAGGTCAGTACCCTACAGAAAAGAGGAAAAGGAGAAGGGGAGGGGAGGGGAGGGGAGGGGAGGGGAGGGGATTGAAGTAGATGAACTAAAGCAGTTTGAACTATATTCATCCATGCACATGTACCAATCATGTCTAAAAAAAACTTATCTCCACACTATCACAGACAGCTTACCGCTATCTGAATGGAACTTCCAGACTCTTCAGTGTACTTCTGGTCAAAGCCAGTGGGGAAGCTTGGGTTGGCTACGACATTGAGCTGGAGGTCCTCAACTGGTATGTTTGGGCCGGCAGCATTCACCACTATGATGCCCGGGGCTGTAGCAGAGGCCGAGCTCGTTGGTGCAATGCACACCATGGAGGTGGCATTAGTGACACTGCAGGATCCCTGGAGGTGCATGCGATATCTGATCACCACTCAATCTACCGTAGCATACTGGTTGTACAGGTTTCACATGGGAAGGGGGAGGGGGGCCCTGGGATACCCCCCCACCAGAACTTAGTAAGTCCACACATCCTTACCAGTCCAGTCTGTCTCCTCCTACTGCCAGTGAGCACCAGGCTTGGCTGCTGCAACACGTTCAGGTTGCATCCACTGAAGGTCAGCCGAATACCTCCACTGTAGAAAGACAGTACAGGGGCTCCTACTGTAAATGTACATGTATACAACATGCATGTACATGCATGTGTCTGTACCGTAATCAAGACTAGGGAGGTTATCAATTAACTACCTCTTTGATGCCCCAACAAATGTCGGGTAAACACTGACTGACTTAATTATCTCCAAGCTGCTTCACTTACGCAGGAATGGTGTCGGTAGGAGAGACACTTGAGAAGGTGGGCTCACATCTGTAGTGAAAGGAGGTCCTACCAGGCTGGGAGGTAAAGCCATCAACGGAGACAATCACGTCCACAAAACTACTGAAACTGGGACACGTACCATTGCTCTGAGGACTGTAAGAGATACGTATAAGGTCAACATGTTATCTTTTCGCAGCAAATGGTTCTAAACTTTGTGTAAAATCCCTCCTAATGTGAAGAGCTTAACTTACTCAATATTGCACTCGCTGGAGTCACCAGTGAAGGCTGCAGATGTGCATCTGATCTCAGTCTCAGAGATAACACTGGAGGGATTTCTGGTGAAGAAACATATCATTGTCAGCTGTGATAAAAACATGATTAAGCAGTCAACTCACTGGACTGTGCACAGTTCACCACCCACGGTGACCATCGTGTCCTCCACATTTCCGATGCCCAGGTTGGTCCCCATCACCCTCAGTATGGTTCCTCCGGTAACAGGCCCCAGGTCTGGCTCTACACCCATCACATTGGGTGTTATAGCCGTGAACGGGACAGGACTGGGTGCATTTACCACTCCACTTGCACGCAATAGTGCCACCATGATCGTGAAGTCATTAGTGTCTCCTAAGTTGGGAGTCTCACAGACGATCGCCAAACCAGGGACATACCCAGCCTCCTGGCCTGTGGTGTCACAGAGCTGGCCACTGATTGTCACATTTCCATCAACATCACTGAACATCGTCCCCAGGTCTGTGCCGGTGATGGTGATGGTTGTGCCCCCTTCGAGAGGACCCATGGTTGGTGAGATACCGGTGATGACTGGATCAGGACACTGCAGAGGGTCGGCAGTGGTTCCAGCAGTGGTGTTTAGGACACAGGAACCGGAGTCCAACCAGGCACACTCCAGTCCCGTTCCAATACTGGATGCCAGACAGGCAGAGCAGGTACTAGCGACTTCATTGCAGTCGTAGAGCAGAGCTATTGAAGGTAGAGGGTGAAATGACAGCTACAACAAATAATAGGATACCTTTACTTACTATTGATGGCTGCCCCATCTCTTGTGTCAATATTGTGCACAATCATTCCATCATCACTCCGCCAGACAATCCTGACTGGCACACGGTCCCTTCCATCATTGTCTCCAGATAAGAGCGAAAGCTGTTGGAGGGCAATGTACATGAACATATGTATATACAGTATACATTCACTGTTGCATACCACATGTATATAAGGAGTATACCATGCTCACCTGATTGCCCTCCACAATGCAAGTGAATGATGTTTCATCTATATATTCCACACTAAGAGCAACGTCACCAATCATACACCCATAGCTGAATCCCGCGATCTAAAAAAAAGAGCAAAGCAACTCTAGTACATACCACACTTCATGCCTGTAAGAGTTCAACGTACCGGCTCCGGGAGGTTGCTGGTGATCAGTGTGATGTTTCTCTCGATGGTCACTGGCTGTACATACTCTCCAGAGAATGGACCTGGCTCCAGTAGTGGACAGATGTCTTCAAATGTCTGGCCACCACCCGGCTGGAGGGGGTAGGCAATACTCAAATTCATATCAGATTTTATAGCATAGTGAAGTGACATTCTCCTGCCATTAGGCAGCACTCACACTAAGAAAGAATGTTTCATTGCTGTTCAGACATGGCTCAGGTGTTCCACTACACCGCTTGTTGTAGATGCACCAGCCGCAGGCATTCTGAGTCTGCAGACACTCACTACAGCTGTGTGTAGATGTGAAGAGCAGGCAATAACTTAGCATGCTGTGCATTAATTAGAATCATTGCCCAGCAGAATATGCTGTGCATTAAATGGAGTGATTGCACATGTCAGTACATAGTTACCTGCTGGCCTCGGGACAGTCATACACAGTCACTTCACCCTCTTCAGTGGCAAAGGGGATACCAACAGCTGTACTCCTGAAGCTAAAGTCAGTCACTGGAGGAATACAGTACATGAATTAGGCATACAGTCAGTGTTGGCAATGATGCACACATGCACAGTCTTACCGAGACTTGCTCCCTGAAAGTCAGGTACCACTTCAGTGAGGTTACACACGTACTGTGTGTTGGTCATGACCTCCACTGCATCAGTGAAGAATGATGTGCCATCAGCAGCTGTGAAGTAGCACTCGTAGCTCTCTCCGTCCAATGGTGGGGGGAGGCCTGGGGCCACTGTTACTGTGATCTGTGATGGTATACCACAAGAGAGAAAAAAATCTCTGCCTCCATGACAGTTACCATAGCACTCAGAAAAACACCCATGTCAGGCATTAACTGATTTATTAAAATCTCAAGACCTTATAACATTTAAAGCGCAAACCACTTGAGCAATTTGCTCACTTAGCACTCTTACATTCTGTGGGTTGTCCAGTACAAAGGTCATAGGATCGGCTACACTTGAGATGCACTGGTCTGTTTCCTGGACCCATCTCATTGGCTCGCTAGAGTTCCTGCACTCTGACCTCCGAGAACACTTGTTCTCCACAGTACACCACCCACACAGAGGGTTGGTGTCAGCCGTACAGCTCTGGCAGTCAGTGAAGGTAGAGCACTGCTCCACTGGAATACGAAATACCTGGGAAGAAAGTCAATGATATAACAAACCACAAGACGTATGTACATGTACAAGCAGTTTGCTCATCCAACTTGGTTAGTCCCACAGATAAGTACCTCTGGGTATACATCCACAAAAACTCACCACTGGTGCAATGATGTTGTTCTCATCAGAGCTGTCCCCCTCAGTAGCTGCATAGATGTACTCCATCTCCTCCACCCACTGCAGATGCCTCACTGGTGAGGTTGGCTGGGCCACAACTGTCGCATCCGACAGTGGAGCATTCACTACATCACTCCTAATATGGTACTGCAGGGGGTGAAGTATGAATTACATGTAAGAGGCCTACTACACTAGGGCTACCACAGCAGTGCTTACCCTTCCCACAAAGTGCTGCCCCCCAACTGTGTATCCAACATAGAGCAGGGTGGAGCCATCCACTGTGAGAGCCAGTGTGGACGACAGACTATCAACGGCTGTACCAAGGTTAACATGCACCATTCCACTAATGGCAGAGGTGGTAAGTGCTGGTGGCTGATCAAATCCATTGCACTCATTCTCAAACTGCAGAGAGAGAAAGCACACAATTCTATATGATATATTGTTCCTACAGCTAAGTGATCACTGCAAATACCTCAAATCCTGAACAGGTGAAGTCAGCCCCCCCTATCCACACAGGTGATGGTACAGTACCAGTCCCAGCTGAGCACTGACTGTAGAGGGTGTCCATTGCAGTATCAATTTCTGTAAAGTTATATGAACAAATACGATTGCGGCCAACAGGCTCGCACAGTGACACAACTAGTCTGCTCTGAGATGTACCATCAAACGTGCTCAGCACTGAAACACCACAGATTGCTGTTGCACTCCCAAGAGAGAGTGGACACCTCAACTCCGCTTCATATAAGCCATCGATGTTACATGATCCTGCACCTCCAGGACACTGTTCCTGGTCACAGATTCGTAGCACTTTGATTCCTCGCACATCACCGGGATTATTATCATACACAATGTAGTAGGCATTTGCACCTACCACAAATCCACCATAGAAAGTACGAGTCAGTGAACCAATATTGCCACTGTATCCAGTAACAACCGTTCGGATGAACTCAGATCCTCCAAAACCATGCTGGGTGAGATATATCAAACTGGTAGCTCCGAGAGCATTCCCATAGCTACCAGTATAGAAGCTATCACTGGGTGAAGTGAACACTGTAACTTCCTCCACATTTGCAGTAGCTGCTCCCCCGGTTAGCAGAGCTCCTGCGACAAAGTTGCTGGCATTGTGCACAGCACAGGACTCGTCATCCAAACACACCACCACCCTACTCCCATCCTGGCTCAGAGCTATCCTCTGTATGGTGGTGGGACTCATGGCCAGTTCCATCCTTTCCTGCAGGTCGAAGTCACTGTCCAACCGGAACAGCTCATTCCCGGCAGCTACAAACACTGTGCCGCTGCTATCCACCCTCAGGTCGGAAGGCGGGTCGGGCAGCAGGAAATTCTGGGATTGTTGTGCTCCACACAAAACGGCAAATGATACAAAAATAAACACGAGACAAGTTCTCCACTGCATTCTCCCAGCCATTCTTCTTACTTCCATGGCGCTACTAAAAGGGCCTAACACACGAGCTAAACTTAAAAAAGTGCAAACCTAGCATGCAGACATGGCCGGCTGAAGGAAGTTTCATAGGACCACCCACGTAGCACGCCAAGATACAGTACAATACGGATAAGCTGTGCTAAGGGCATATCCCATATGAGGGGCGGGGGCTACGCCAGACTCGCTCCGAATATATAGCACGTGAGCCACATCCCCTTCTTTGAACAAAAGTTATTGTGGAAGGTATTTACATTTATAGTATCTGCCCACCCCTTATACTGTCCATGCGAAAACTCCAAGACAGTGAGCAAAATCGAGCGGCAAAATTCGATCTTTGGTGTGCTTTAATTGGAATACCGACCGTAAGTCAGCTAGCCATTTAGCTTTTTAGCTGATAATAGTTATCTGCATGCTTCCATAATAGCTTTTTAAAACATTTTGCATCCATACTTGGCTCAAATATGCTAAAAAAAGGCTCTACTTACCTTGTAACCTCGCTTTGCATATTGCGCATTTCTGCCATTTGCTACGCGTTCGAGTGGGCGGATACTACATCGCGATTATACAAACTACGTATTATCCGCCCACCCCCTCTTTCAGCTAATTAAGTTGCAGGGCGGATAATACGTAGAATACGGTAATAGTATAGTAATTGTGCAGCGCGCGCACATGACTTTCTGGGCAATTACGCTTGTATTCAGCGCGACCTATTGCAGTATCAAAATTGATATACGGTATTTTTATGCGCACTGCTGTTTTTGTCTAGTGTCAAGTGAAAGGAAACGTTTTGAAAGTAAGGCAGTTGTAGCATAGATAATATAGGGGAACGAGGTACATTATTTATGGTTGTATAGTGATTTTTTTGTATATGTAAACTTAACAATGCATTTTAAATGAAGATGCGATAGTAATACTAGTCCGAGCGAGTGACAAAAGAAGCAGTCATAGTATTAGATTAGTGTAAATGTTTTGAGGTGTATAGGCATATTGAAAGTATGTACGTTATTCATGACTGTGATCTTTGGGAGCTGAATAGAATGATTTCCCACTTTCAGTAGAATTAAAACATGCTCTGTATGCTTTTTGACTGTTATGGTATAACTACATATGCACATGTAGTATATACCCCAGTGTACTCATAGTAATGACAGACCAGTTTGATGAAAGTTTGAATCCTACCAGGTACTTTTTTCTCTTTCTCTCCCTCTGTAAGCTTTCAGGGAACCCTGCTGGCTTTCTAGTAAGGAGGAAATAGTAAGGAGGAAATTTGTCACAGTTCCAGCGCTAGCTGAATAGAGGTACATGCATGTAGGAGGAAGTTCCCCTAACAGATTCGGCATGATCAAAAACAGGACTGAGTGACTGGTTATGTAAAAAAGATGTGCTCAGTGAAGATCTGATTCAAGTCTTTCAGATAAAACAAGTTGCCATTTGGGCAGTGCTGAATTTTATGATGTCATATCCGTGGGTGTATGCATGATATGCTAGTGCCATTCCTGCCATAATTATATCAAGTGCCAACAAGCACCCAAAGTCCGAAACTCCATAACACATGGTGCAAATCCAACACTTAAATTATGAAACCCATGCTGTAGCTATAGCTATATAGCTGCTTGCACATCATTGAAGCAAATTATCAAATGTGCTGCTGCAATATTATTGAACCATTATTTTGCACGCTACACTATATCCATACACCTATTGGCATTCACATCACTCATATGCTGTAAGGTGCATGTTTGTGTGAGTGTCAAAGCTCATCATCTTGTGATTGCTCACTGTCCAGCTTGGAGCAGCTCATTCCAAAACAGCAGCAGCTATCAAGTAATATTAGAGTATCATATATTGCTATTGTATAATTCCATGGTCTTTATACACCTGGAGAAACTGCAAACCTATTCACTATCCTACCATCAATGAGAATTTTGTACAGAATTCACCATAACCATAGATATTATTATGCACTCTGGTTACAGAGTCTATGATATAAATGCCATAACTGGAGTCTATATAAATTATGTGTCTCTCTGATCAGTCTGGCCACACCGTTTAAACTTTTGTTAATTTGTGTATGGCTACCTCCCAACTGACTGTGGTACCCCATTCTTGTTTGATGATTTTGTAAAAAAAAATTGTTGGTAAACTAGAAGGCTTCCTTAATTCTTAATCCTTTCAGTCTTCTGACATATAATCATCGGCGATTTAAATCTTGATTATGGTTGAAGTAGTCTTAATACCTCACAATTGCTCAATATTATGGAGTAGTATATATAGTTCTACAGGTGTGGATCTGGGTTGCATAATTTAATGTAATGTTGGCTTGATCACATTCTCTGTAGCCACCATACTTTACTTCATGTCCACTAGTGTTCAAAAGCTAGATATTGCTACTATAAATCTCATCATCCCCTTACTTGTGTCCTTGCATAGTCACAGCATAATTTCTGACTCCCTTCCTGCTTTTGCTACCTTCTGCTCTTACCTCCTGTTGTGATCTAGCCTGCCTGAAGTTCTTGATACCTAGCTACTCCTCTCTATTCCATTGTATCTCTGATGCTGCTCAACTTATGCTTCATTGTCAGAAACAGTACCTCACGTGTCGTGTTGCTGGCTGGAATGATGCGACTAGTCTTTACATTATTATCCCCATTTTTTGCCACAAGTGATGTTTTCACGGGATCGAGGTATTCTATCATCTATGCTCTTCACTATCTACCTTGGTCATCCCCTGACCAACCTTCAAAGTCTTGGCATTGGATGCCCATGGAATAACCACGCACTGTATGTGCTACGCTGATGACGATGCCCTCTGGGCTCCCTCACTACCCGTTTTGCACCTGATGTTAAATCATTATGTGGAGTTTGCCCTTTTCTTATAGACTCATTCATTTTGGTATTCAGCCTTCTCATACATGCTCTGCTAAAATCTGGTGTCTCATTGTAATTTCTTGATACTGTTGTCCACCTTGGTCATACATGTATCTCTTTGGAACTTCTGTCACTTGCTTAGCTCAATCGATCAATAACATTCTCCAGCCCATTTGGTGACTCCCACGCAACTGTCACACCGGAAGCTTTATTATCGCTGCTTGTCTGCCTAGCATTTTAAACTCGATACTATCCCGACCTTCAACTCTTTCCCATGCTCGATTAAGTCTGATGTTTTCTCAGGACTCTAGTATGTTAGCATACAGAGAGCCCGGTTTTAATGCAATGTTTGGTTATCAATATGCAAAGCCAGGATGGGCTCTGTGCTGAAGTCATTTAGTATTCACGACACTTACATCTTTCTGGGAACCCCATGGACTCAGATATTGATGGTTTGGTTTTACACCTGTACTGTCGTGTGCATCATCATAATAATAGTTAATAATTAATCATCATCATAATAGTTAATAGTTGGCCTTCTTGTATTGGAAACAACTTACATGGACGTGGTAGAGTGGAGAAAATGTGTTTTCAGGTGGTAGCTACCAGCCCCTCCCATTCCTGCCGCATTCCGTTAGGGGCGCGCGCAGTTCGGCTAAGTGGGTGGTCCTTCCTTCAGCCGGCCAATATGCGTGCATGATGATGGGTTTGCACTTTTTAATACCACCCTATTTGTGTTAGGCCCTTTTAGTAGCACCATGAAAGTAAGCAGAATGGCTGGGAGAATGCAGTGGAGAACTTGTCTCGTGTTTATTTTAGTGGCATTTGCCGTCTTGTGTGGAGCACAGCAACTCCAGGATTTCCAGCTTCCCGACCCGCCTTCCGACCTGAGGGTGGATAGCAGTGGCACAGTGTTTGTAGCTGCCGGGAATGAGCTTTTCCGGTTGGACAGTGACTTCGTCCAGCAGGAAAGGATGGAACTGGCCATGAGTCCCACCATCATACAGAGGATAGCTCTGAGCCAGGATGAGAGTAGCGTGGTGGTGTGTTTGGATGACGAGTCCTGTGCTGTGTACAATGCCACCAACTTTGTCGCAGGAGCTCTGCTACCCGGGGGAGCAGCTACTGCAAATGTGGAGGAAGTTACAGTGTTCACTTCACCCAGTGATAGCTTCTATACTGGTAGCTATGGGAATGCTCTCGGAGCTACCAGTTTGATATATCTCACCCAGCATGGTTTTGGAGGATCTGAGTTCATCCGAACGGTTGTTACTGGATACAGTGGCAATATTGGTTCACTGACTCGTACTTTCTATGGTGGATTTGTGGTAGGTGCAAATGCCTACTACATTGTGTATGATAATAATCCCAGTGATGTGCGAGGAATCAAAATTCTGCGAATCTGTGACCAGGGACTGTGTCCTGGAGGTGCAGGATCATGTGACATTGATGGCTTATATGAAGCAGAGTTGAGTTGTCCAGGCTCTTTTGGATCTGGAACAGCAATCTGTGGTGTTTCACTGCTGAGCACATTTGATGGTACATCTCAGAGCAGACTAGTTGTGTCACTGTGCGAGCCTGTTGGCCGCAATCGTATTTGTTCATATAACTTTACAGAAATTGATACTGCCATGGACACCCTCTACAGTCAGTGCTCAGCTGGGACTGGTACTGTACCACAACCAGTGTGGATAGGGGGGAGTGACTTGAGCTGTTCAGGATTTGAGGTATTTGCAGTGATCACTTAGCTGTAGGAACAATATGTCATATAGAATTGTGTGCTTTCTCTCTCTGCAGTTTGAGAATGAGTGCAATGGATTTGATCAGCCACCAGCACTTACCACCTCTGCCATTAGTGGAATGGTGCATGTTAACCTTGGTACAGCCGTTGATAGTCTGTCGTCCACACTGGCTCTCACAGTGGATGGCTCCACCCTGCTCTATGTTGGATACACAGTTGGGGGGCAGCACTTTGTGGGAAGGGTAAGCACTGCTGTGGTAGCCCTAGTGTAGTAGGCCTCTTACATGTAATTCATACTTCTCCCCCTGCAGTACCATATTAGGAGTGATTCAGTGAATGCTCCACTGTCGGGTGCGACAGTTGTGGCCCGGCCAACCTCACCAGTGAGTCATCTGCAGTGGGTGGAGGAGATGGAGTACATCTATGCAGCTACTGAGGGGGACAGCTCTGATGAAAACAACATCATTGCACCAGTGGTGAGTTTTTGTGGATGTATACCCAGAGGTACTTATCTGTGGGACTAGCCAAGTTGGATGAAAAACTACTTGTAGCTATGTACATATACATACGTCTCATGGTTTATTATATCATTGACTTTCTTCCCAGGTATTTCGTATTCCAGTGGAGCAGTGCTCTACCTTCACTGACTGCCAGAGCTGTACGGCTGACACCAACCCTCTGTGTGGGTGGTGTACTGTGGAGAACAAGTGTTCTCGGAGGTCAGAGTGCAGGAACTCTAGCGAGCCAATGAGATGGGTCCAGGAAACAGACCAGTGCATCTCAAGTGTAGCCGATCCTATGACCTTTGTACTGGACAACCCACAGAATGTAAGAGTGCTAAGTAAGCAAATTGCTTGAGTGGTTTGCGCTTTAATTGTTATAAGGTCTTGAGATTTAAATAAATCAGTTAATGCCTTTTCTGAGTGCTAGGGTAGCTGTCACAGAGGGAGAAATTTTTTCTCTTATGGTATACCACCACAGATCACAGTAACAGTGACCCCAGGCCTCCCTCCACCATTGGACGGAGAGAGCTACGAGTGCTACTTCACAGCTGCTGATGGCACATCATTCTCCACTGATGCAGTGGAGGTCATGACCAACACACAGTATGTGTGTAACCTCATTGAAGTGGTACCTGACTTTCAGGGAGCTAGTCTCGGTAAGGCTGTGCACGTGTGCATCATTGCCAACACTGACTACATGTCTAACTCACGTACTGTATTCCTCCAGTGACTGACTTTAGCTTCAGGAGTACAGCTGTTGGTATCCCCTTTGCCACTGAAGAGGGTGAAGTGACTGTGTATGACTGTCCTGAGGCCAGCAGGTAACTATGTACTGACATGTGCAATCACTCCATTTAATGCACAGCGTATTCTGCTGGGCAATGATTCTAATTAATGCACAGCATGCTAAGTTATTGCCTGCTCTCCACACCACACACAGCTGTAGTGAGTGTCTGCAGACTCAGAATGCCTGCGGCTGGTGCATCTACAACAAACGGTGTAGTGGAACACCTGAGCCATGTCTGAACAGCAATGAAACATTCTTTCTTAGTGTGAGTGCTGCCTAATGGCAGGAGAATGTCACTTCACTATGCTATAAAATCTGATATGAATTTGAGTATTGCTTACCCCCTCCAGCCGGGTGTTGGCCAGACATTTGAAGACATCTGTCCACTACTGGAGCCAGGTCCATTCTCAGGAGAGTATGTACAGCCAGTGACCATCGAGAGAAACATCACACTGATCACCAGCAACCTCCCGGAGCCTGTACGTTGAGCTCTTGGAGGAATGAAGTGTGGTATGTACTAGAGTGCTTTGCTTTTTTCTTTAGATCGCGGGATTCAGCTATGGGTGTATGATTGGTGACGTTGCTCTTAGTGTGGAGTATATAGATGAAACATCATTCACTTGCATTGTGGAGGGCAGTCAGGTGAGCATGGTATACTCCTTATGTACATGTGGTATGCAACAGTGAATGTATACTGTATATACATGCATGTTCATGTACATTGCCTCCAACAGCTTTCGCTCTTATCTGGTGACAATGATGGAAGGGACCGTGTGGCAGTCAGGATTGTCTGGCGGAGTGATGATGGAATGGTTGTGCACAATATTGACACAAGAGATGGGGCAACCATCACTGGTAAGTAAAGCTACCCTATTACTTTGTTCTAGCTTTCATTTCACCCTCTACCTCCAATAGCTCTGCTCTACGACTGCAACCAAGTTGCTAGTACCTGCTCTGCCTGTCTGGCATCCAGTATTGGAACAGGACTGGAGTGTACCTGGTTGGAATCCGGTTCCTGTGTCCTAAACACCACTGCTGGAATCACTACCGACCCTCTGCAGTGTCCTGATCCAGTCATCACTGGTATCTCACCAACCATGGGTCCTCTCGAAGGGGGCACAACCATCACCATCACCGGCACAGACCTGGGGACCATGTTCAGTGATGTTGATGGAAATGTGACAATCAGTGGCCAGCTCTGTGACACCACAGGCCAGGAGGCTGGGTATGTCCCTGGTTTGGCAATCGTCTGTGAGACTCCCAACTTAGGAGACCTAAATGACTTCACGATCATGGTGGCACTATTGCGTGCAAGTGGACTGATAAATGCACCCAGTCCTGTGCCATTTACGGCTATAACACCCAATGTGACGGGTGTGGAGCCAGACCTAGGGCCTGTTACCGGGGGAACCATACTGAGGGTGATGGGGACCAACCTGGGCATCGGAAATGTGGAGGACACGATGGTCACCGTGGGCGGTGGAAATTGCACAGTCCAGTGAGTTAATTAACTGCTTCATTACTGATCAAGTGTGTATCACAGCTGACAATGATGTGTTTCTTCACCAGAAATCCCTCCAGTGATATCTCTGAGACTGAGATCAGATGCACCACTGCAGCCTTCACTGGTGACTCCAGCCAGTGCAATGTTGAGTAAGCTACATTAAGTCTTAATATTAGGAAAGATTTTAAGAGCCATTTGCTACATAAGGATTACAGTGTTGACAATATACCTCTTACAGTCCTCAGAGCAATGGCACGTGTCCCAGTTTCAGCAATTCTGTAGTGGTGGTGGTCTCCATTGATGACTTCACCTCCCAGTCTGGTAGCACCTCCTTTGACTACAGATGTGAGCCCACCTTCTCAAGTGTCTCTCCTACCGACACCATTCCTGCGTAAGTGAAGCTGCTTGGAGATAATTGTGATTGGTAGCTGCATGAGATGTGGATATGGGGCATTAAACTCCCCAGTCTTGATTACGGTAGAGACACATGCACGTACATGCATGCTGTATACATGTACGTTTACAGTAGGAGCCCCTGTACTCTCTTTCTACAGTGGAGGCATTCGGCTGACCTTCAGTGGATGCAACCTGAACGTGTTACAGCAGCCAAGCCTGGTGCTCACTGGCAGTAGGAGGAGACAGACTGGACTGGTAAGGATGTGTGGACTTACTAAGTTCTGGTGGGGGGGTATCCCAGGGCCCCCCTCCCCCTTCCCATGTGAAACCTGTACAACCAGTATGCTACGGTAGATTGAGTGGTGATCAGATATCGCATGCACCTCCAGGGATCCTGCAGTGTCACCAATGCTACCTCCATGGTGTGCATTGCACCGACGAGCTCGGCCTCTGCTACAGCCCCTGGCATCATAGTGATGAATGCTGCCGGCCCAGATATACCAGTTGAGGACCTCCAGCTCAATGTCGTAGCCAATCCAAGCTTCCCCACTGGCTTTGACCAGGAGTACACTGAAGAGTCTGGAAGTTCCATTCAGATACCGGTAAGCTGTCTGTGATAGTGTGGAGATGAGTTTTTTTAGACATGATTGGTACATGTGCATGGATGAATATAGTTCAAACTGCTTTAGTTCATCTGCATGTACTTCAATCCCCTCCCCTCCCCTCCCCTCCCCTCTTCCTCTTTTCTGTAGGGTACTGACTTGACAAATGTGGGCCAATCAGAGTACCGGGTCACCATTGGTGGCCAGCCGTGTCCAATCATAGCACGTACAGAGGAGGTAGGAGCTGATATTTGCACCATTGCAGACACTTCTTGGTCATCCTGTAGTGGAGGTTGTTGTCATTCCTGCCTATTGCTCCTCTGCTTAGGGGCTCCATTTCAGAGGTTTTATATTCTATCACTTGTACCTTTAGAGGGTGTCATTGTACACAGTATACTCTCCTCATCTTCTTCCTCCCCAGTTGTTGTGCACACCTCCCCAGCTGGCCCCTGGGGGGCAAAATGAAGCTCCAGTGATGGTAAGTAGGGTTGCCGTGTCTCAAAGTGGTACCGGTACCTGGAATGAAACAGTGCATGTTACAGTTCATAAGCATGATGTTGTTATTGATGTTGTTCCAGAATGGGGAGAATGGGTACTACCTCAATTCTCTATCTTTCTCATGCTGCAGGTATTTGTAGGCCAGAACCTCAACTTCTCTGTGGGGACACTGACGTATGTTACCGATGACAGTGGTGTCCCCGTGATTGCCATTGCCGTGGGAGCCTCGGCTGGCGGCGTGCTCATTCTCAGTGTCTTTGTCATCTGCATCATCCTCTGCGTTTACTCCTCCAAGTCCCGGGAGAAGGACAAGAGACTCACCAATCTCCTCTCGCAGATGGAGCTCTGGGAACTGGAGATGGCCGACGAGTGCAAGAGAGGTGGGTACTGTGTTGTGTGGCGGGTGATGGAGCTTAGGGGGGATGATGTCACGATGATGTAATTAGTAGTTGGACATGATGATGTCATAATGATGTAATTAGTAGGGTGAAGTGATGATATCATGATGATGTAATTGGTAGCTGAAGGGTGATGTCATATTAGCCAGGAGCGGGCAGCTGGCAAATCTAGCTGGTTATCAGTCACGTGTTGAGTGTAAGCCCACCCCTAGAGTACATGTACAGGTAGGCTCACCAGCACAGGAGAGGTGATGTAGTCTTCATTTCCAGGCCGTACTGATACGACCTGGGTATATAGGTGTGTGTGTGCCACTGCCTCTTGTGTATTGTACTATCTGGAAGTGGATACATGCTAGCAAACAATATATATCATGTTCAAGCAGCGATAACACTAGGTCTTCAGCCGAAATGCAAACATGGCTGTTGCAGCTCTACCAAGTAAGGGCATGTGCATGCTTCCTTATCCCCCTGTGAATTGCCATACTCCGTAAAGGGTAGCCACGCTCCATTTATCATGGCCAGTGCATCACACACATGGTGTCCTCTGGTGGCAACCTGTGCCCATTTGTGGTCAGCCAGCCATCATCTCTGCTCAGGATCATGTAGCCCTCCTCAGTGTGCCCACATGCTGTGTGTACTGGTAGGGGGGCAGCCCCAAGGTTCAGATGGCACTACTCATGTTTAAAGGGTGAGAATTCGAGAGAGTTGCAATTGGCTACGTGTAGGTATCACTGGTACGTGCTACTAGTGGGTTTAGTTATAAGCTTTGCTGCTGCTCCTCTGCTCAGTAGCTCAGTGGGTAAGAGCATCTGACTAGTAATCAGAAGGTCCTGCTTCAATACCCTGATGGACTCCAGATTTTTTTTCATATGGTGTCTGTGCAAACCAGGGGGTGGGGCCTGATAGCTCACAACTGACAGAATGTAATTAGAGCAACCCACCCCCCAAAATGGGACTGTTAGCGCAACAGCCATTCCTCCACCAGTGCCACCACACCCCCTCCTACCAAGAACGTGGGCATCTATTCTTAAAGATTTGCTGCTGAGACCTGTCTTAGGTTAGGACTACAGGCTTCTTTTGAGCAGGTGTCCTCCAGCAATGGTCTGCTATGGTTGTGTGGGTGATGTCAACAAAAACCTTTATACTGTTAACATCTGGTGTCCTGTCTTTAGCTCTCTACTTATAATTTGTGTTTCGAAAAATTATAACATATTGACTGTCTTTAGCTTTGTCTATAGGAATATTATGGTCTGTACATGCTGGCTTGTAATATGTAGGTCACTGGTACTCCTAAAGATGTTCAAGATGTCCGTTTGACCTTCCTGCTGGGAACTATTGTAGGTCTTCTCAGCCACTGTTATCAGCTGATGAGATCAGTTGCATTCCAAGGGCTGACCAGGACATGAATTCCATAGCAACACAATGTGAATAGCACATGTGCTAGTTGTTGTGTACATGTTGGGCTAATGGTACGATAGCCAGCTCTGCTTGGGGGTAGAAGTGGGTGTGTACATGTTGGGCTAATGGTACGATAGCCAGCTCTGCTTGGGGGTAGAAGTGGGTGTGTTAGCCATTAAACATAGTCTTCTAGAAGTGAAGGCACTTACATGTATGATGGTTGCCATAGCCTCCTAGCTAAAGTGGCCCACTCTGTGAATAAAGGCTCACCAACTCAACATGATATGTACAGATCTGCATGTAGTTTCGAGACCACCCCTTTATAGGGTTATGGTAGAGCCTTGCAAAGTTTAAAGGAGCAAATTGTCAAGCCAGTTTTGACTAGTGCCTCTTCTAATCTTATCTAGGTACACTGATGTTTATAGACAATAAAGGTGTTACTAAGAATAGTAACAGGATGTTCTTAATTTAGTAACGGGCATAAAACTTTCACTATAGTAGAACCTAATGATGCCAGTAAAGCACACGCTCGTACATGTACATGTACATGTACATACATGTACACACATGCCACTCATACACATCTCCACACATACGATGTATAATACGCACACAGCTTGTTACAGCTAGTAGTTATAGCCTATAGCTATCTATAGTGTAGTAATACATGTAGCCTACAGTCCGTAGACAGCTCTTAACCAAAAGGGCTTATGACAGGACCTAACACTTGAAAGTGTATACAAAGCAGGGTGTGTGATAGTCACAAGCGAGGATTCCAGCGTGCATTATTGCCTCATTGGATAACCCAAACAGTTGTCGGAGTGAGTAATTAGCCACACTACTGCTGGCCTCAGTGCCCTGTAACTCAGCACCCTTTGTTGGCCTTGGTATGGTTGGGTCACTGGACAATGTGTGCTGGTACTAGAGGGAGCCATGTCTGCTGCAGTAGTAACTTCAAAGAGGTAATGAAGCCTCTTGTGAATGGTTGTTTGTGGACAACAGCTGACCTCACCGCCCGAAAGGAGCTTCACTATCAAAATGCTCCCATGACACACCAGCCATGGCAGACTCCCTGTATACACATGCACGCACGCACACACACACACGCACACACGCATACATACACACACACACACACACACACACACACACACGTAACACACTGGGCCATTAATAGTTGGGAGTGTGCCCCTATAAGAAGCCCCCCCTACTAGTCTGGCTCCCATGCACACCTCCCACACTTCCACCTAAGGCGGATACTACTAGGATGTGATACCTTTCAGGCAGTTTTCCCCCTGCATATATGGCTGCATAGCCTGCCAGTTGCTGTCTGCAAACACTCACCAAACACACACACCTCTACATCTACAAAAGCCCAAACTTTGATATTTGCCAACATCATAGGAAGTTTTGAAGCGCAAGAGTGCTGTGATGTCATGTGAGCACACAGAGAGCTAGCTGTCAATACACTTAATTATGTGGTGTAGTGTGTGTGTGTTGATTGAGTGGCCAGTATATGTTCAAGTACACACGTGTGTTCAAGTGCACGTGTGTGTGTGTGTGTGTGTGTGTGTGTGTGTGTGTGTGCGAGTACTTGTGTGCGTATGCATTCATCTTGCTTGTGAGCAGTGCTGTAGATACATAAGGGGTCAAAATCTGGGGTTGAGGGTAGCAAAACGTTAATCATTCTTCCTATGTGAGTACTAGCCTCAAACCCAGACCTTCCTCGCCCAGATTTTTATCTCGCAGCCGTGGAGAAAATTGGGGCGTCTCCATGGCTGCGAGATAAAATCTGGGCGAGGACTTCCCTGATTTTTCTCCATGGTTGTGAGATAAAATCTGGGCGAGGAAGGCCTGGGTTCCAGGATGTGTGAGTACTACATAATATGCTGTAGGCGTTATCATGTGTTTAATCAGCTAGGAGGTGCTGGCAATCTCTAGGTTGTACACCTCATTGATGAGACTGAAGCAGCTGTCTACAGTTTGCATGTAGCAGGCTTTCAGCTTTCTGTCGCAGGGGAGGAGCCTAGGAACCTTTGTAGACAATGTCATACATGCTAGAGCTAGGTGTAGTCTATTCATAACAATGTTGGGTCATTTTCTCAGGTAGGAGGACCCATCTGCCTGGGCAGTGACAACTACAGTAGCTAGCCTGAGGCCAGGACAGGGCAGATCTTTCACCACTCCTGAATCAGGTGCATGTCACAAGACTGGATGCAGTAGTGCCAGATTGTTGGCTTCCCAGCTCCCCCCTGCTCTGAATGAACCTAAATGGACCTCAAAGGCTCTGGCAATTTGCTCATCAACTGCCAGACAGCTCTGGTCTTAAGTGCTCTGTCACCTGAGTAGGGCTTGTGTTACCAGTAGACTATGGCCCAGTAAAGGCTTGGAATTGCAGTGATTCCATATGGGATGACAAATTATGTGGGCTATGAAGAACTGCTAGTAGCTGGAAAATACTGCTCACTCGGCAGAAGCTCCCAAGTGCAGGCCTATATATCACCAGCTGCTCTAGTGGGGGTGACAGTGGACTTATTGTTGTCACATGTGCACAGTACTTGGGTTGGATGGCTTGTGCTTCGTGCCACTCCATCTTTATTCCGGAAGGTATACATCAGCAGTGTGCCTAGTCAGCCCGATAATATGGTGCTCTTTTTAGAAACAATCCGACCCCCTGGCCCTAACCTCTCACTGAAGCTTATTGATTATGCATGGGGGGAGTATGAAAGTCCGTGCTTAATGCTCAGTCACTGCTGGTACCAATGGCCATTGAATAGTTACAAGGAGCTTAAATCCAGCGCTTGCTAGAGAGCTGCAACTGCCTGTATTACAGTGCTGCGTTTTTTGTACCCATGATGTTGTGTGCATCACGCCGACATCTTTGTAGTCGAGAGAAACACATAATATGTCATGAGAGCGTGGAAATGTGGACAGTGCCCTCGCTAAGCAAGCCTCAGGGATTTACGTTTGGTGTAGTTGTAAATGGTGTGTGTTGTAGGCATTTGGATGATGCGGCTGTACCTTGCCACCTGCATTTCTCAATAGTGGTTTCGATAAACAATACACACACTCAGACATTCGCTTTTATAAATGCTTACCACTCATCTCCTATCTGCACACACACCTTCCCTCCTTCCCCCTCCCCCTCCCCCTCCCTCCCCTCACCCCTCCCTCCCTCACTCCTCCCACCCCCCTCACCCCTCCCTCCCTCACTCCTCCCACCCCCCCTCACCCTCCCTCTCCTTCCCCCAACCTCCAGCCTTCACTGAGCTCCAGACGGACCTAGCTGACCTGGTCCAGATCTCTGCTGCTGACAAGAACCTCCCCTACCGTGACTTCCGCTCCTTTGCCATGCGTTTCCTCTTTCCCAGTGCCGACCACACCCACCCCGTCCTGCAACCCCTGGCACTACCCGATGGAGTCGATCGCGAAGCCGTCAGCCGACAGCTAGCTAGCTTCCGTGACCTCATCATGGACAAGAAATTTCTGCTGGTGTTTGTGAGGACGCTGGAGGCTCAGCAGGGCAGCTTCACCTTGCAAGACAAGTGAGTGGGGTGGCTGGTACCCTGAGTTAGTCATGTGACTGTCTTGTGATGGTCACATGAGATTGTGAGTGAGGTCACATGACTCAGGAATGCTTTTTACTTGCATTGTTATGTTACCATAATGCTCACACATCACTCACTGATGTTCACATGACCTTTTTAGGTGCAACGTGGCTTCGCTACTGATGGTAGCATTTCAGAATGACCTGGACTATGCCTCAGAGTAAGTTGAATACTTGTGTACATGTACATATATGCACGTACATGTACATACACGTATACAATGTATGTATGCATGTACATGTACATACATGTATATGTATATGTATACATGTAAATGTACGACATGTATATGTATGCATCTGTCTGTGCATGTACATGTACATATACACTATGCACGTGTGTGTGCATGTGTGTGCATGTGTGTTTGTACTGTATGGTATTATACAGGCGTGTGTGATAATGTGGTAATGGGCATATATACATTCTTTTCAAGAATTCACTTTTCTCCAGATAAAGTCAATGTCTCTGGCTACGTTTCACATGTACATGCGTATACCCAAAGCTAAGCTGGCCACTACACACTCCCAGATAATGCACACTAATGTGTAGAGTGTGTTATCCATACCTTAACAGTGAGTGATTGCTTCAAATGGCCACTTGGAAGGAGGCTGTTGATTGCAAGGCTGTGTCTGTCCTGGGTCTTTCATCTGTGGCCCCACCACTAGTGATCTATGCCCTTGGCATGCTGTAATGGGTTTTACCCAGAGTGTGAAATGTGAGCTGGTGACAGGCCATGAATGTGATTTCAGTGGCAATCTGAGGCTCAAAGTAGCTCTTAATTTGCCGTGGAATTCCCACGAAGAGTAGGCTACTCTTATTCCATATTGGATTAGCTTATCCACTCTGGTGTTTGGTTGCCGCATGGAAGGTAGCCTCGTCCCTGGGCTATAACCCCTTGAAAATTGAAAAACAGGCTGGTGTCTTTTCTCATGTGACTTAATTATGCGTGGGCTGGGACTAAATGAAAGATGGCTGCTGTTTTGCCAGAGACATTGCTTTAGCACTTGGTCTGTGGCACTAAAGATTATAGCTACAAGAAGTGTATATTCTCTTAGTATCTGCGAACAATAACTGTGCTTGCCGACGCACTATTAAGTCCTTCCTACCTCCTTTATACCCTGAATGCCACTATTAAGTCCTTCCTACCTCCTTTCAAGGATACCAGGCTCTCGCCCAGTTTTGGGAGGGCCTGGGGGCGAGGCTAGTTGGAGGAGGTCCTTGGTATAGATTTACTGCTGAGTGGCTAGAATGGCAGGTGGTGTGGCCTCCTTTAAGGAAGGACATACCTTAAGGTTTCATGGAGCTCTCACTTGGCAGAACCAGGATTGCTAGTTGACGAGTCCTGCTGCTTTTAGAGTGACGAGTAGCATTCCTGTGTGTATGCAGGTCTCGGAGGAATGTTGTACCCTCTAGAGAAAGGACATAACTTGAGAATTATTTTGGTTATAGAAAGCAATGGAGGCTTTGTGAACAGCGGTCACCTTGTTCTCAGCCTCCCATCTCTTCTCTCATCAGAGCCATAATTGCTAGTTGATGAGTCTTGCTGGGTTTGTAAACAGAGAGACAAAGGGGTATAGCCTCAGGGCCTGGTCTCCCTGTCTCGCTGCTAAGTCCATGAGTGAGGAGAGGTTTGGTGTGTGGGTGGTAATGTGAGCACATTCCAGTTGATATTAGATTAGTTAGCATGTACTTAGCAATTTAGTAGCTCCTATTGGGTCCATAGATGAGGTATCTTAGTAACGCTGTCCTAATGGCATTATCTTTACTCCATACACATGTGTGCACACACACACGCACACATACATACATACACACACACACACACACACATACACACGCACCACGCACACACACACACACACAAACACACGCACACACACCTATACACACACACATACACACACACACACACACACACACACACAGGATTCTCCTAACCCTGCTGACGGAGCTAATGCGGAAGACCGTCACCAAGTCCCACCCCAAACTCCTCCTCCGAAGGACGGAGTCCATTGCTGAGAAGATGCTGGCCAACTGGCTCTGCTTCCTGCTCTTCCCATACCTGCTGGTGAGGATGATGTAATGGGAATGTTTCTGTGTGTAAAGTCTATGTCACCAATGATGTCATCACCACCTGTACTATGTGGCAAAGGTCATCACTGTGTACAGTGTCATGATTTTATTTACAGCTGGGAATGATTGGGTTTGTTGACATTAGTGATTTTATAATCAGCTGATTGAGTGTTGATAGTCTCTATTTAGGTAACCCCACCCACTTACTACTGTAAAAACAACCCACTTTGTACCATAAATTGCTGACAGCAGCCTCGTTCCCAGGCCTTCACCCCAGCAGTAGCCTCATTATCCCAGGCCTTCACCCCAGCTTTTGTCGCTTGCAGTACGAAAAGCCCAGGGGGGTCCTGGGAACGTTCTGTCTCGTTCCCAGGGGAGAGGGTCCTCCGTAATAGCCTGGGAACAAGGAAAACTCACCTGTTGCTGAGCATAGGCTTCAGTGTTGTAACTGGCTGATATGGAGCATCATTGCATCATTTGAAGATTCCTTTCTTGTTACTGATGGGAAGTTTATGGTCTGGTCTGTTTGCATTGTATATAGACAGCTTGCTGGGAATGTTTTGGGTAGGGTTACAGTCAGCCCTAGCCAGGAGGAGCAGACATGTTTCTGTAGGACAGTGGTGTGTCCTAGCAACTGAAATTTATGAAACAGAAAATTAATATTTCTGTTTACAAGTGCTTTAAATGCTCTGCTCAATGGCTTCTGTAGTGTATCCAAGGTATCTTGGGTTTATAAATCACTCACACAAGAGTTTGTGAAAATGAAAAACATACTCCACATTTTAAAGTGCTCTCTTTCTCATTAAGGTGACATTACAGGTGATTGTATATGTATGATGTTACCATGCACTTTAACCTTTACTGAAGACTTGCAATGTATATAGGAACTAAGGCTGGGGTGGAGGCTAGGGACCGAGGTTGGGGGAGGCCTGGGAATGAGGCTGGGGTGGAGGCTTGGGAACGAGACTGGGGTGAGTGGGAATGAGGCTGACCAGAGGCTGGTAACTTACAGCAACCTATGGAGAAGCAGCACTGAGAACAATTCCTTTATATGTACATGTGGCTGCAGTATAGAGCACCTCTTCATCCTGGCCACCCTCCAGACCTTCAGAATACTAACCGAAATATTGTGCACAGCGTTCTGCAGTTCTGCATGACATTGTACAGTAGTTTATACTGCCCAGCACTGGCTTGTGTATTCTCGGAGCTGTTCTCACTGACCCACACATACTTCGACTTCACCTTTGCCCTCTCAGGAGCATGCGGGGGAGCCCCTGTTCATCCTCTACCGTGCCATCAAGCAGCAGCTGGAGAAGGGGCCGGTGGACATCATCACCGGGGAGGCCAGACACTCCCTCTCCGAAGAGAAGCTGCTCAGGCAGCACCTCGATGTCAAGGTACAGACAGACAGACAGACAGACATACACTCATATGTAACTTGCAAACTCACGTCATGCCCATAAATGCATTTCCCCCATTTTTAAGCAACTTTTTAAGTTTTATCATCTAATATATAGTGTTCTTATCAGTTGCCTGTGAGACCATATGGTTGTATTGGTGACTATGGGATTCTCCTCTAATTAACATATTCGAGTACACGCGCGTGTGTGTACGAGTACTCGCGTGTATGTGTTTAAGTATTCGCCTGTGCATTCAACTTACTCGTGAGTGATACTGCGGCTAGACCGTAGCATTGACCATCCGTTCCCCTCACTGTGTAGATCGTGGAGGGGGTGGTGGAGACAGACGGCGGGGAGGAGATCCCCATCAAGCTGCTGGACTGCGACAGCATCACTCAGTCGAAGGAGAAGATCCTCGATGCCATCTACAAGAACGTCCCCGTCTCACGGAGGCCACAGCTCACCAGCGTTGACCTAGGTGGGCTATAATTGGAGATAGTGGGTGGCTATAATTGGAATAGCAAAGCTGCAGTAAGTAGAATTGGTGGGCTATAATTTGGCTACATGCTTTTTAGAATAATGTAGTAAAGATCAATGGAGCTCTAATATGACAGGGACAATATTGTGCTGTGTGGGAGTGGCACAAATTGTCATTTTAAAGCTGAGCACCTGGAGCTAAAAATGGGAGTAGTTTAGCGGTGACAGAACCTTACCTGTGTAGCTAGACTGCGTTTGCTGGCTGTGAGCTCAGGAATTAGAATTGCCATATTCTTGCGCTCTTTTTGTTGTGTCTGTTGTACCACTGTTGAGAAGTATTGCTTCATGTTTAATTAATTAGTTTTCAAATTGTAGTAGCTTAGGAGCTGCTTTAGTAATGTTGTAGTAGGGGCTCTTGAATTGCTGGCCAACATGTACATGCATCTTATAAGGGGATTCTCTCAGTAGGGTTTTTTCCTGGTGGTTCCCCCAAAGTTAAGTGTGTATTGGGCAATCTCCTGGAATGTCCTAACATATTCCTACCAATGACAATGCATAACGTGGTGCTGTACATTACGTGAATATTGATACCTCTTCTATATAAGCCAGCAGCGCTGAACAGGTAGTTCAGTAGCTTCCGGAAGAGCTCAAAAGTTGTCTGGAAGTGTTTGTCGGTGGAGTCAAGTGCAAAATAGTTTGTTGGGTAGTTATGATCTCCCTACGTGTTGCTGTGGTCTCTGCTGCTTTCGCAGTCCTAGTCTGGCCCTCCTCCAGTGCCCCAGCTGTCCTCTCGGCTGGTAGACAGTCCTCTCCCACGTGTAGAAGCACGAGTTGTGGTGGTGGTAGTGGCTGGAGGCAAATCGCCTTCCTCAACATGTCCGACCCGGCTCAACACTGCCCCAGTGAGTGGCGGGAGATCGCTTCACCAAAGAGAACGTGCGGCAGATGCACTGGTGGCGTTGAAGAGGGCTGTGATTCTGTATTCTTCTCAACCAACGGAACGTCTTACAGTCACGTTTGTGGGAGGATCGCTGGATACCAGTACTCACAGACAATGGCATTTGCAGAATACAATCTCCGTCCCCATGATTTGACCATAGATGCTGCCTATGTGGATGGTGTGTCCATTACCCACGGCTCTCCAAGAGAGCACATCTGGACCCTTGCTTCTGCTTGGTCGGAATTAGACCCTGGAGACAACTCTGCTTGTCCTTGTGCTAACTCTGCGACCTCGGCCATCTCAGTCCCTCCCTGGGTTGGCAAAAACTTCTTCTGTGAGACCGCAGCTACTGGGCCACACGATTTCCCCCCCAACAAATTCTTTGGCAATAATACTCTTTGGGACGGCCGAAATTGTGGCTCTGGTAATTCATGCTGTGAATTCAATAGCCCACCGTACTTCTGTCGGTCGCTGCCGCAACCGACCACAGACGATATTGAAGTGCGGCTGTGTGGAGTCGACGGCTATGAACGTGTTGACACTCCGATCGAATTAATTGAGATGTACATCATGTAGCTTGTGTTTGGGAATGTTGAAGCAGAATTCTTCAATCCCATTGGTTAGCTTCCTCAGGCTGTCACCAAATCACTAAACCACCTCACCTCACTGTACTTGTGCTCATAAAGTAAATCGCAACCATAAAGATGTGCGTATCTGTAAGAGTATATTATATTCATTGCATTCAGGAATGTTTATAAATTTCATCAGATGTGAAAGATCAGCATAGCGTCTGCATGCTCTCCTGGAAATTCTGGTATTCATCTGTTGGAACCATTCTTGGGGGGAGGACCAGAGCTTAAGTAGCTGGCCTGGGAACCTGGCTGTGATCAGGAGCAGAGTTCTAGTATGGCTATAAATAAACAGCAGCTGATTGGTCAGTTAGATAATAACGTAATTCAGGGTTACTGTCACTAATAATGTAACATGTGACCTGTTCTTTTTGTGGGTTTGTTCTTTGGCCGGATTGTCCTTGTAAAGGGTCTCCATCTGGCTTGCTCCAGGCATTCTCCTTGGCAGGTGTGTGTGTGTGTGTGTGTGTGTGTGTGTGGGAAGCCAAGCTGAGGCTGGGGCAGAGAGACTACTGTAGGAAAGGAGGCTCCCCCTGCCCGACGATTTGCATGAGGAATGAGAGGATATGCGTAATACAATGTCAAACACTTTGTGGGTGATCTTATAACTCATATCTCACTCAGTTATGAGTCACTATTAAGGACTGACAATATTTTGTTTGGTGTTTGACTCTCCCTCCTCCCTTCATCTCTTTGTCCCCTCCCTCTCCCCCCCTGTCCTGCAGAGCTGCGTCGTGCCAACGCCGGCATCCCCCTGCGGGACCAGGACCAGACCAACACCAAGGACGGGGAGTGGATCAGGGTCAACACCCTCGGCCACTACCGCCTCGCAGAGATGGTGAGTAGGGTAGACGATGATTAGTAGCATCTTTCTGTACGCTAACAGTTCAGTAGATGACAGAAAAACAAAGCTGGCAATATTATTGCAACGAAAATTGGTAGAGTATGGTGCAAAATTTACAAACCAATGGCGTCAGAGGTGCCACAATGATACGTTGTATGAACGGCCAGTCATTCATTTCTCCCTCCCTCCCTCCCTCCAGTCCCAGGCCTGGGTAGAGAACAAGAAGAACCCCCAGCCAAGATTTAAGCTGGTGCAACGTCCCGAGAGACCGCTCAGTGGAATGAGTAAGCCCCTACTAATTATTGCAATATTACTGTCTCCCAAAGCTGCCTCTTTACTAACACAATCTGCCCAAGACGAGAGTTAACTTCCTTCATCTCCTCCCTCCCTCTCTCCCTCCTCTCCCTTCTCCATACCTCTCTCCCTCCCTCCCTCCCTCCCTCCGACTCTCCTTCCCTCCACCTCCCTCCCTCCCTCCCTCCCTTTCTCTCTGCCCCAGGCTTCGACACCCTAGGTACCATTATAGCCAACATGAACACCTCAGGGCGTGCCTCCTTACTGGCCACCAACGAGCTATCTCACGTTTACCACCTGGTAAAGCCAGAGACGGGGGACCAGGGAGAGGAGGGGCCACGACAGGGAGCCAAGATCATGTCCGAGGTCTTCCTCACCAGACTGCTTTCCACCAAGGTATGTATGATGTCATGATGATGTAATAAGGTATGACATCATAGGTGATGTGCATAATTTATATAGATTAAGCCCCTCCCTTCTTCCATCCACAGCGTATCCTCCAGCCTTATGTGGACGATCTCTTCCGTGCCATCTTTGCTGTGCCCCGAGGCAAGCCGTTGCCCAAGGCTGTAAAGTACCTCTTCGACTTTCTCGACCTACAGGCAGCGGAGCTGGGCATACAGGACCCGGAGATCCTGCATACATGGAAGACCAACAGGTGGGTGGTGCTGGAGGGGTGGGGCTAATAATGAGTCAGGAAGATAGACGTACATTCAGAGAGATTGTAGAGATGATGGTGCCAGTTATCACTGCATAATGTGCATATCTCATAACGCAAGTTAAGGGATTGTGTGATTAGCGAATTCTCTAGAAATGATGAATGCTGTGATCACTATTTTTCTAGACAAACTTTCAATGCTTCTCAAGCTGTGTGCATATGTACATGTACATGTACATGTATCTTGTGGAGGGGGTGCTACTATGCCCTTGGGGGGGGGGGGGGAGGTGCTACTATGGCCTTTGGGAGGGGGGGGGGTGCTACTGTAGTAGTAGTCCCATACCAAGAAAATAGAGGTGTGTGTTCTCACCATTACCCCCTCTCCCCTCCCCCCTCCCCAGCCTTCCCCTCCGCTTCTGGGTGAACCTGATCAAGAACCCAGACTTTGTCTTTGACATCAACAAGTCGGCTACGGTGGACGCCTGTCTGACTGTCATCGCGCAGGCCTACATCGACGGCTGCTCCACCACGGAGCTTCACTACACCAAAGAGACTCCCTCCGCCCGGCTGCTCTACGTCAATGAAGTCAAGAGCTACAAGAATGAAGTGCAGCAGTAAGTCGTGTGTTGCTCTCCCTCTCTTCCTCCCTCCCTCCCTGCCTCCCTCCCTCCCTCCCTCCCTCCCTCCCTGCCTTCCTCCCTCACTCACTCTCTCCCCTTATATGTAGGTCCATTCATCTGATCTCATGTTGGTATTTAACCAGTTTTGCACTTTTTCACGTAAAATATCTTAGGCAACAAGTTACATGTAGATCATCCTCTCATCTTGCAGTAGCTGATTCAGTAGTTCTGTAGTGGGGGGTGGGGGGTAGGGGAGCTGGTCCCCTCCCCCCGGGCCTAGAGTATTTTTTAAAATACTATTATGTCAGCGTTTGTGCTTATGAGGTTTACCGTTAATGTGACTGTACTGCAGTCTAAAATCAGCTCCAGTTCTCTCCTACAGTCGTAGAGAGCTTGGTGTCCTGAGAGTTGACCTCTCTCTCAACAGCCACTCTCTCCCTCCCTCCCTCCCTCCCAGGTACTACGACACCATCCAGTCTCTACCCAAGCTGGACGGCCACGAGATGCAGGAGTACCTGCGTGAGACAGCCCAGGTGTGTGCTAGCTCAGTGCCTGCTGGGGCAGAGAATGATGTCAAAGCCACGGTAATTGTACTGGCTTATTCTTGTTCTTGTTTAGTATCGAGTTTGTGCTGTGTTCGGTTTAGCGTCATGAAGTATTTACAAGGAATTGCAGTTGTGTATTGTTGGGTGCATGTGTCCATCTGTCTGTCTTGTGTGTGGACCGGTTCTTGTGGATAGGTCATGATGCTCAACCGAATCTGTATCGTTCATTGCATACCCCAAGCTGGTTGGTTGGTTAGTCAGAGTAAAGGGTGCATTGCATACCCCAAGCTGGTTGGTTGGTTAGTCAGAGTAAAGGGTGCTTCTTTGGGGCTTCATTTTGGGGGGAGGGGGGGCATTCCCCCCCCCCCCCCTTGGAAACTTTGTTCCCCCCCCATGGGGATTTCAACCCTTCAAAATTGAAGATTTATGTTCAGCATAATTATATGTCTTATTTGTACTGTTCTCGTCCGATGTAATTATTGTTACATTAATTGCCATGGTTACCCTTTGAGCCCCTCCCCCCTTCACTCTAGACTCGGCAGCTCTACTTCCAACCGGAGAGCGCCCTCTTTGAGCTCTTCCAGTTTGCAGCGGAGTACCACCAGGACATAAGCGACGCCCTGAATGAAGACGGGTTGGCTCTCCTGTGCGTCAGCTTCGGACAGACCCACCAAGCGTTGACGAAAGCAGGCTGCGTAAAATCTTGATTTAAACTATAGAGGATATGGTTAAGTTGCCAAGAGTAGTGATTAATAGTTATTACACTTTTGCAGCTGTTGAATGTACTGTGATCACACCAAGCGTTCTTTTTTCTTCTTTTTTTTGTTTTTTTTGTTGTGTTCTAGAAAAGTCCTAGACGGCCATTTCCACTATATAGTCTAGTATTTCTTTTTGTCTATGTGTGAATGGCAGTGTTATAACACGGTTAAGGCACTTGCACCTTTATTTTTCACTGGTAATGTAATGAGTAGTAGCAACTGATCTACGCTTTGTCGTTGGTTGTGGAATAATTGTGTTTTTTTTTAGAAACTTCGTTTTGCACGTATTATGTCTTTTGTGTAATACTATACGTGTACAATGCCTACCTAGTTTGTGTGTAATGTATTGGTGCCTGGTTATCTGTATACATGATGTCATATTTTGCGAGAGATTTTAATGATAACCGTTGTACTTCTAATTGAAGAGAGTGATGGGTGAAATATAAGAATTGTAAAGGGTAAGTTGGGCATATAGGACTTCTTATCACATTGTAATTGTCTCCCTCCTGGATGGTCAAACTCGTAAACAATTCCTCCCAGGCCTAGCTAGTTGGAGAGAGAAAAAAAGAAAGCCCCTCCCAGGCCTAGCTAGTTGGTGAAAAAGAAAGCCTAGTGAGCCTCCCATCCCTTCTGGAAAAAACCGGAGTGTCGGATAGGCGATGACTGGGAATCACAGAAGGCACCGTAACGTGTCCAGTCATCCATTTAGTTACCGGCATATTGGCTATAAGCTTAGAAAGTCAAGAATTGATAAGGGGGGGAACACTCAGATCCCAGTCTGCAAATGAACACGCCATTTTGACAATCCACCAAATGTTTGTCATATTATAAACCCCAACTGGCTGAGAGTTGAACCTCAATAGGTTACACCTGTACCACGTCGAGCCTCAAGAGTTGAGGTTCACACATCATCAGACTTTCTTTTGTTGGTACATCGAGAGTCAGGAGTCAAAATAATACACGGCATAATACATGCAGGATGTACAGCATACGAACTACAGTACTGCCTCAATCACATCACCAATTATAAGCACCAATTATTTATGGGCTATTGCAATACCATAGCCTTGTTCCCAGGCTCCCTACAGCTTTGTTTCACGCTACCTGTTTTGGCTCTCCCTTTTGAATTTAGTCCTAGCTATATATGCACCTGCTACCATTCATCCCATGCAGTACTAATCAGGTATACCTGGCTCATTATAGGGGCTAGGTGAGGGGGAGGAGCCAAGGTAGGTGCATGGGCATGGCGGTGACATGTAGTCTCGTTCCAAGTCTGGGCGCCGGATCGGGGATCGGGATCTCGGAGACTCGGGAGTAGGCGACACGAAGTCGACGCACATGGAATTAACCGGTTTCCGCGCGCGCGCTTGAAAAATGTGCGGGAAGTTCCGCCACGTGTCATATAAAAGAGCCGAAACGTTCTTGTCCTAGCGAGTTCAGTCGAGAAGAATGCTGCAAGAAGTTATCTTCAAGAGATCCAGGCTAGCTATAGCCTACTTTGGTAGCTACCGCTCTACCTAACGACGCTCTGACTTGCTTCAACTATACGCCGGAGGCTACACACCGTCCATCTGCAATTACCGCACCGTGTTCCGACATGGCTAGCCTGCCAGCTGCGGTGAGTGTTTGAACCACCTGGTATTTTTTTACTGAGACAGCTGCATTTAAATTTACTTTTCTCTCACTTTTAGATTTGGCTGCTCAGTGCCGAAAGACCGACGTCGAGTCCCACGGTGCGGCAGCACTCTCCCTGACTCCAGCAGCAGTAAGTGTTCTTGTCCACGGTTGTGTCTTACTATAATTATGTCAAGTTTTGAATTTGAATTCATGCCATGAGTTTTTCTACATACATGGATATTATTCTTGCTTTCTTTTTCCCAGTCCACGACCTAATGACTCCAGGCGCCAGACGTTCGGAGAAGACAAGAGGACATGCCTGCAGCTCTACCGCCCAGTTACAGCAGAGCCAATGGCTCCCAAGAAGTTTGCTAAATTAAATATGCATTGTGTTACGTTTATTGCGTAGCTATTAATATGTGAGGTTGAGGTTGGTACAACCAAGGATCCTTGGTACAGCGTTCTTGGTAGCGCATACGTACTTAATTTCGCGGAACTTGCGAAACCAATGTTCGCGGAATTTAAAAATTACGGATTCGTGTCGTAGCTCGCTCGTATTAAAATTTTCGGTCATACGTTCAATCGCGAAACTTTGTGTTCCGCGAAAATAAGTACGTATGCAGTAATCAGGTTAAGTACATATCTATTGTACAATGTTATTGAGGTATGATGGGGTGCAAAGGTACAGGTATAAACAATGTTCTTGGTGTATACCAGGGCATGGTAAAAGCCATGGTATTAATGTGAAGGTTGGTTTGATGGCCGTTGTGATGGCCATTGGGTAAAGGTCAGGTACAATGAGGTTTGAGGTGTGTCGCTTGGTGCTTGGTTGGTTGCTTGATTGGTTTCTTGGTTGGTTGCTTGGTTGTTTTCTTGGTCAGTCGCTTGGTTGCTTGGCTGGCCGGCCAGCTGGTTGGTTGATTAGTGAGGTTCTTGTGTGAGGTAGCTAGCTAGTTTTGACAAGGTTAGAAAATGTAGAATAATGTAGCTGCATTACATGATTGTCCATTGTTTCATATTTAACTATGCGTGCTTCCAAATGTAACAAGTCTCCTTCAGGTAGATAGATTCTTAGGCCTGATGGTGGCAAGACGATGCTGACAACTGTCCTACCGTACAGTGACCTGGATGTGTGCTGATAGCTAGAAGGTAATGCCTACTGTAATCACTGCCCTAGCTAAACTATTATGTCAACAGCAGCCACTTATCTTTGCTTACTGTGCATCTCTGTGTACTAAATTTTTATATATTACGGTCCATTTAGGTGGCTGAGGGTGCTGGCAAGACAGCTCTGATGGGTCACTACCTGACTTCTCCAGAATGTGAGCTGATAGAAGGTAATGCCTACTGTAGTCACTGCCCTAACTAAAGTGTGAAGTCAACAGCGGCTACTTATCTTTGCTGATTGTGCATCTATGTATGCATAGTATAATGTTGATTCATTCAGGTGGCAAGACGACCCAGAGACGGTGGCAAGATGGTGCTCCCCCTGAGGGTAATACAGAGTGCGATTGATGGTCTCTGGAGGGTAACTTAGCTGATACCTGCTTCACTATCCCTAAAAAGGTGACTGGATTCTGTGATGGTGACTACAGGTGACTTGATATCTCAGAGAGCCATGGTGGTCATGATGTAAGATTTATATTCACTAGATTTGCTGTGTGCATGGACAGTAGCATTATTACAAGAGCTTTAGTCATAGCTAGCCTTACGTGTATGTGTGCTATATACGTAACAGTAATCCATCTATGCATGGTTCCTGAGAGTTAATCAGCTGTCTCTATAGGAGAGTAGATATCTGTGGAAATACACATACTTGAATGTGACTTAGCTGATACCTGCTTCACTATCCCTAAAGGTGACTGGCAGCGATGACTGGATTCTGTGATGGTGACTGGAGGTGACCTGATATCTCAGTGAGCCATGGCAGTCATGATGTAAGATTTATATTCACTAGATTTACTGTGTGCATGGAATACACTACAGTAGCATTATTACAAGAGCTTTAGTCATAGCTAGCCTTACGCGTGTGTCTGCTATATATGAAATAGTAATCCATCTATGCATGGTTCCTGAGAGTTAATCAGCTGTTTCTGTAGGAGAGTAGATATCTGTAGGAAATAAACATACTTGAATGTGACTAGAGGTAGCTACCGGTGTCTGTTCTCTTCCAAGGGGTGACTGGAGCTGACCGCTGGAGTGACTGATGGTGTCTCTGACGGTGGAGAAAGTAAAGGAAGTGTTTGCATGCATTTAGCATTAAATTTGCATGTGCATGCTGTAACTTAAGGTGCACGTGGGTGCATGCCATAACTTAAGGTGCATGTGGGTGCATGCCATAACTTAAGGTGCACGTGGGTGCATGCCATAACTTAAGGTGCATGTGGGTGCATGCTGTAGCTTAGCTGCATATGGGGTACTGGTGGTACAAAATTCACTAAGAGTTTCAAATGCATGCAACTTACCAGCATCTTCTCTGCATAGCACTAGCGTTACAAAGCTGCATAGCTACTAAGTTATGAAGCCTGCTTCTATAGTGTGTGATTTTAGCAGCAGCTCAACATTAGCTAGATCTCTGGGCTGGGCCACAATGTTCGCTGGGTGAGTGAGGCTGTACAAGCTAGTGGTGTAAGGTAAACAGCTTGTGCTTCAAGTTTCCTGTAGTATAAGCTAGCTATAGGGTTGAGGATAAAAATCTCTGTGTCAGTTCGTCACTCGCTGTGTGTGTCATGCCGCCATTGTCTGTGTCATCTGTCCTCTTGGTTTGCATTGCTTCATGTATCTTTTTCTCATTTGCCGGCCGGCTTTCTTAATTATTTGTTTTTGTAACCCGTACCCAATATAGGTAGCTCCATTTAACCAAAATAAATCAAAAACAGCTACACAACTTAACGAAACGAAAGCAAATAAGTCAAAAAAGTAGCTAGAAATAGATAAATCAAAAAAGTAGCTAGAAATACTAATTAAATTCGCTATAGCTACAACTAAGTAACCAAAAATTAGCTAATCAAAACAGGTGGCCCTAATTAAGTAGCAGCCCCACCCATATAGTTTAGGCCAAATGGGCCCCTCCCACTAGTACTCCCCTGAGCCTTAGGACCTACCCTAGGAAGTAATGGCCCCACCCATTCAGCTTTAGGACAAGCCCGTAGTTCTAGGGGTGCATGGGGAGGGAGCGTATATGCATTGCCTTCCCAAAGCTGGCTGGCCAGAGAGGGAGGTGCCTGAAGCGGTGGGATCCAGGAAGACAGACGACACTGACAACAGTCGCTCGATCCACACAGCGTATGACATACTGAAGTGAGGGTTTTCCCCTCCAAACCCTGCCCCAACCCGTCTTTAGCAGAGCCTAGCTTTATGCTTAGCCTAATAGTAGCTATCTAGGTGTAGCTAGTGGTATACGTAGTACAGAAAAAATAGTGTTTGTAGGGAATTTGTGCCACCAGTTACGGGTAGGGAACAACTAGCTAGTGGTGATGGGGGGGGAGCGTCTGAGCAGGTGAAGGAAAGGAGAGTGGAGGCAAGGAGTTGGAGGTGGCTTCCATTCTCTTTAGGTTTAGCTTTAGATTCAAACTGAGCATTTATAGTTGCCTTTAACATGTAGCTAATTTTCAAATAGGAGGATGGAAAGAGGGAGGACGAGGTGGACCATCCGCAAAATTTAAAAAAATTCAGGTTATCTTTTAGGCAAGTCGGATACCAAAGCTTTACTAATTAGAGTAACCATATTTAATATCTTTTTTCTCTTCTCTGCAGGTGAAGCTTAACTTGCATGCAATGGAGAATGGAAGCAAGGGGTTGGAGGTGGCTTCCGTTTAGGCAAAACTGTTTTTAGTAGTGAGCTTTAGATTCTAACTGAGCATTTATAGTTGTACTCTCAGAGCCTTTAGCTCGTAAATAATTTTCAAATAGGAGGATGGAAAGAGGGAGGAAGAGGTGGACCATCCGGAATTTTTTTTTAAGAGTTCAGGTTATCTTTTAGGCAAGTCGGATACTGAAGCTTATCCTGTATGATGTAATTAGAGTAACCATAATATTTAATGTCTCTCTTCTCTTCCCTGCAGGTGAAGCTCAATTTGCATGCAATGGAGAATGGAAGCAAGGTGTTGGAGGTGGCTTCCATTCTCTTTAAAGTAGACCTGATAATTATGCTGTCAGCTTTTCCCAAGAAAACAAGAGTGATAAGAACTCCACCATCATCACCATTGAGCCAGTCAACCCTATGATCAAGGACTCATTCAGAAAATTCTAGCCTGTCCATCTACAGAGGTAGGTAGATCCCCTTTCCTGGTTAACTGATTTCCTTCTTGGCAGAAAATTTCCCGGCAATATTTGACTTCTTATTTGTGAACTAAACCTTGATTTGAATGCTCAACATTGTGTTCTCTTTTCATTCTGTGCTATGCAGGACTTAGAAATGTGGTATAAGACAGTGCCTACCAAAGGCCGTACAATATGAGGATACCCAGCCTTACCTTACCCTATTGAAGGACCAGGAAAGAAAATACTGTGTGATCTGTTAGCAGTGACTCCTTCGCTCTGCCAATTATGTTATACTACTGCACGCGGTTATGTTACAGTGCTGCACTGTATTCATTCTCTGTACATATATAAGTGTGTCTATCTGTAGCTGTTTGCACACAATGTTTATTTGACACCAAGTAACTTTGTTTTTGTATACATGATGTTACGTTTGCAAGAAGTTTTATGTATCCTGTTCTCTATACCTATAAGATGTAACGTAGTTTTCGTGGGTTTTTTTAAGTTCAGCCCTGCAGCTGCATGCAGTCCATATCATCTTCATCCCAGCTAGTAGATAATCATTTCCACTAGTCTGTTTTTCCTCTTTCTCTGTGTGTGAAGTGTTTATAACATGGTGGAAACACTTCACATATTATGTATTTATATACTGAATAAGCTAAAATCTTCAATTTCCTCATTAGGCTCAGACCTGCGTGCGTTGCTCAAAGAAGACAGTGTTACTCTACTAAACTTTATAAAATGCGTCTAGACCTTGGATCCCCTAACCAAAAGCTGGGGAGCTGTTTGTCACCAGACAATACATTAAAAGGTACAAAAAGTACACTATAGCTCACTAATCAAGATAAACTGAAACTACTATACATATGACTTAAATTATTGTTTTGTGAGTGCTAGCATGCTCCTTATTTCGTTAGCCAATCTATGTTCACCAACTGAAGCGGTCTCAAGTACTTGGAGCACTGTATCCCAACTCACAGGTCGTCTTGTCTCTTTCCTCATCCATAACATTAACACTGAGGTCATTCGGTCTAGGGGATCACTACCTTGCGTCGATTCGATACAGTGTACATCGCTATCACTTAGGAATAGCTGGATCCCCACAAATTTCCATTTTCCAGCAACTTTAGAGGCCACCTCATTCAAGAGGTCAGAGAGCTTTGGTTCGCTAGTCAGCAGTTGTCTATGCATACTCAGTGGGTAGTGGCATGCTAAAATGAGAGACACAGTAATAGTTTCTATGTTATATTCCAGGCTGGCTGAACAAGCACTCTATTATCTTGTGAGGTATTATAGTCTACTAGACCAGACCTACAAATTGCAAGTTAGGGCCCCTATCCTTATAATTAATATTTTGTACTGACCTTCCTCATGCCTGTGCTGTTTTTGTGCCACTGGATCCCCATCTATAGCTAATAATTGTAAGAAAGTTCTCATACATACATCTACTACTGTATGATCAGTTATGTAAATTAGTTATGTATAATTATTACATATAAAACATCATCAATTTTCAATGTAATAAGATTCATCACCCATCTTTCACATTATCCTAATTATAATGTAGCTACAGTGTGCTCCTGCAGTGGGTATCTCCACGCCACTCCAAAGTAGACTTCAGTTTCCCATCTACCCCTCTGCGGAAATTCTATGCAGGCGGGCGGTCCATTACCATTATCCATTACTATGGTGTTCGCGCTATAATTACATCATACATGTGATGCCCCTGTGACAAAAGGGCACTAGCGTAACATATCGAGTGAAGGATCGACTGCAGGACCCAATTAATAACATTCATGGGTCAATGACAGCATAGACATACTTACATTTTGGTGGTTTCTAACTTTTAAATGAGATTCATAGCCCTCCTGGCTAGCACATTAATTAACTTTGTAGCAGCGTAGCTAGCCATAGTTAGCAATTATCTATCGGTTGTAATCTGCTGTGTATATCCGTTTTCAGTAAACAAATGGACATTTGGGGACTACGATGGTAAAAATAAGTGGTCCCCTCAGAATGGCGGGGGTGGTGGATGGGAAACTAATATCTAATTTGGATGCACTCATATACTCTCTATGCTTGTGGTTACCCTCGTCCTTCATATCAAGTTGGTGTCATCAGCAGTTGTTGTTGCGAGAAATCTTGGGTATCGTTGATCCAGTCATATGCACGCGATCTAACACCATAAAAACAACAACAACCCATCAGAGCATAGAGACAGTGATCCTTGTCCTTCATATCGAGTTTGGTACCATCAGCATTTGTCGTTTGCGAGAAATCTTACATAAATGATGACAGAATGACAGAATGACAGACCGACTACAATAACCCTCGACGCGCATGCGCGAGGGTTAATGAGTCTTCGCTCAACATCTGATAAGTCTCTTTCACTTTGTATAGTTATCTGCATATAGCACTATAGCCCTGTTGTGTTGGTATATTATAAAGTCCTCCATTTAAATTTGCTATACATTAAATGGTATAATTATTCGTTCGTGGTTCTCGTCAAGAGGAATAAAGTAATGTTGACTACAATGACCAAAAAAAGCATAAGGTATACTCACTTGATACTTCACGACGAGGATTTTGTGGGCTATCAGTAGAAATGGTATTCCTCTCGTTTTGTGGTTACCGGTAAACGCTCCCTGTCTTTGAATCTTTCGCCTATAAAACAAAAAAGTACACTTAGTAGCAGTGCTGGGCAAGAAAAATACAGTCGTTATAATTTAAAGCACTTACTTTTGGTCCTGTTCATTGGCCTTCGGCCATAATCTATAAAATAGAGGAAAAATCATTGTCTACACGCACCCATTGACTTCTGAGAATACCTCACCTTGGTTGCTACTTGAATCATTAAAATAGATATATTGCTGTGTAGCAGAGTGTATATGATTGTTATCTACCTTGGGAAAATTTATCTCCCTTAAAAGCCTCATAAGTACCTCAGGCGTCACCCTCAGTATCTATGGAAGATAACTTTTCCCACAGTAGATAACAGGTCATATACACCCGGCTTTCTGAGAATACTTTACCTTGAGAATACTTTACCTTGCTTGCTACTTTCATCTCTGGTATTCACATTTCTTTGACTAGGCAATGTAAGGTTGGCCATGGCAGCCACCTTTTGTTCATCTGCTTTGGGCACATCATAGGCCAGTGGGTCATCTGAAGATAGAGGTAAAGCCTGAGACATGTACATAGAAAGTCGTTGCACATACATCTATTAGCTTTCCGAGAATACTTTACCTTGCTTGGCACTTGAATCATTGGTATTTAGAACTCTTTGACTAGGCAATGTATAGCTGGCACCTGTCTTTCGTTCATCTGCTTTGGGCACACTATCTACCAGTGGGTCATCTGAAGATAGAGTAAGGCCTGAGACACACGTACAGAGAAAGTCATTGCACATACATCTAAGGCTTTCTGAGAATACCTCACCTTGCTTGCTACTTGAATCAATGCTAGGCAATTTCAAGCTGGAGGCTGTCTTTTCTTCATCTGATTTGGGTGGGCTACCTGACGATAGAATAATACAATTTATTTGTAAAGTTGCATGACTGAAACATGTACTGCTTACGGGTAGGAACAATATACTGTGATGTATGGAAGCTTCGAATTGAAACATCAGAGATTGCTTTTCTATGACCAGTCTGCCGTAAACCTGCATATTATATATGCAGTACAATACTAACAACTTTGAGCGAAGGAACACACAGTAATACACCTACGATTGAGAGTTTGAAGATCAATTGTAGTTTCTTTGGGTTCCTGCTGTTGTGAGGAGAGATCTGCAGTACAAATAAGACAAGTATTAACCACATACACATACCTGGAATATTTCTGACCTTGAACTTGCTCGTATGATCCAGCAAGGAGTTTGCTGGAGCATGGGATTGGTGATACTGAGCTGCACCTACGTTCGTCAACATCAATTTGGCTATGGGTTTTCCCTGAAGAAAAATAGTAACACCTACACTCATGCAGACATAATAATCATTACACCAAATATTTCTGTAGGCTGTAGGTGTGTTTTAGATGAATCAGTGAAGAGAGATGTCATGCCTTTACAGTTGAAGTATTCAAACCGTTTTACTGGTTTGCAATCATGTGTAGAAGATATGGAGGGGTTGGAGGAGGATACTGAAGAGTGTAGGGAGGTCAGTAGGGAATCTGTTGTAAATGTAACCGATGTTCACAGCAAGGTTAGGGTAGCTGAGAGGGAAGCAAGGCTGTTGTGAGGAGAGGTCTGCATGTGGTACAAATAAGACTAACATTGACCACATATACACACCTGGAAATATTTCAGTAAACTGACTTTGAGCATTATGCTCAGATGAGCTATGAAGGAATGGGACTGGTGATACTGATGTGGACCTACGTCTGTCATCATCATCAGTCAGGCTACTGGTTCTCCCTGAAGAAAAGCCATAACACCTACATTCATGCAGATACATGTATAATGATCATTATACCTATAGTAGCACTCCCAATGTACCTGAGTAAACGAGCGTGATGGTTGAATTGTCACAGATGTGGTAATGGAAGAGAGCTAGATCTTCATCTTCAATCATATCACCATTAAAGATAATGGCATAATCTTGGATATCAATTTTTTTCATAGATTGAATCCTTTCTTTTATCCGGACAATCTTGTCACGTGGATTCATTGTCAGTGGCACTGTCTCAATTGGAGATGCTGCTTTCTCTAAATTTGTTAACTGGATGTATACATTGATTGGTTCCAACCGGCACTCCAGCACACACACATTGGCCATATCAGTGGCACAAACAGGATTCTCTTCGTATACAATCGGTTGTAACTTGGAGTTCAAAGCTACTACAATTTGCCTATTTGGCGGTATTCCATAAGCCTTATGAACCTTTTCCTTCACGTCACTACCGGTAATTGGCGTACGGGAACTTACTTCAATGTCCACTCCTTTGCCTCGTGTTTGAGGATTCAGCCGCAGACATACTGGGATAACTGGTATATGTGCTGTCACCACCTCATCTGCCATATTCTCTAATTTCACAATTGATGGTGGTTAAGCATGCCTGTGTGATAGTGTAGCTATGTACACAAAGGAGAGGAAGGCAGGGTAAGCTATAGTATTTAACTTTGGATGCCATTACCTTTATAAAAAAATTACTAAAAAGTAACAAACAAGGATAATGGTCACACGGGAGCACACACCAGATCGGCCTACGGACCGGCCTCCCCATGTCAGCACTTGTGCTCACACCCTCGCGTTGCTCAGGTATGAGTACGTGCTGACATGGGGAGGCCGGTCCGTAGGCCGATCTGGTGTGTGCTCCCGTGTGACCATTATCCTTGTTTGTTACTTTTTAGTAATTTTTTATATATATAATTTTTTTTTTTTTTAAAAAGGGGGGGCTGCGCCCCCCTCCCCTCAGAGGGGGGGCTGCGCCCCACAACCCCCCCCCGTGCTACTCTTTTTAGCTCACTTTTGTACAACTTGGGGCAGTTCATAGGAAAACATAAGTGCACCTTGAGACTGCATGTGGCTAATTATTTGGCTGGTTCTATGAGCATGCTAGTTTGACGTGGGTGTTGTTGGTTGGAGTACTTCACCGACTGGGGCTACGTAACGTGTGTGTCATAGACAGGTGTACATGTATGTGTGAGTGTATACTAGTTTGCATGACTATGATTCTTAGGTTGAAGATGATCTAAGAGATCTAAAAACTCGCAGCGGAGCGTCCGTGTATGAGTTAGCTACTGTAATAGTGTGAAATAGGATGCGTCATGAGTATAGGTTGTGTAGTTTTAAGTGAGGTGAAATAGTCTGCCATGTTTATGCAGTGTAACAAGAATTTCATGCCTCTGGCATTAGTCTAGCTCAGCTAACCCCTTAGATATATTATACAAGTCACAAAAATTTGAACTTCATAGCTAGCTAGCTATAGGGACAGCATCCCAAAAAATCAAGCAATGCCGGGTCACACTGGAGCACACACCAGATCAGCCTACGGACCAGCCTTCCCATGTCAGCATGTGCTCACACCCGAGCAATGCAAGCACATGTACATTACTCTTTAGCTAGTAACTAATGCCTATAGCTATTTGTGAAATTAGTGACGTCTGACGAGAGATGTTTGTCTACCTAGCTAGCTAGATATGTGAACAGACATCACTCCGCACTAACCCTACCTTTAATGATATACAATTCAACTAACCCTGCTCTTACCTAGCTACACTGTTGCTTCAGACTATAGTTAAACCTAGCTATAACACTGTGCATGGCTATAGCTAACCATGCCTAGCTAAATTATGCCTCTAGCTAGCCTTAGTCTACCTCAGTAACCCCTTAGATAGCTAATAGTAAAGTAGTAGTTGTTGTACTAGTACTATCTATGCCCTAACTGGTCCTAGCACCAATAGGCTTACCTGAACTGTTCAGTGCAAGCTGCAACGTCTTGTAGCTATTCTATATAGAGCCCAACCAGCACACATATAATCATATATAGCTGGACATAACCAGTCTCTCAATAGAAAAAATACTAATAACTATTTAAATAGTATAGATAAAAGGGAATATTGAAGAAACTACTAAATATATAGAGAAAAAGCTGCAAAGAAAAAAATTGGATATTAATTAAGTTAGAAGTTCAAGTTCAACTTCGTCCTACTTTAGAATACTAGCTCACACTGGTTAGCTTGTTATCTCCATCCTAGACTCTTGCATTCATGCTTGTAGCTATATCACCGGCGTAGGAAGCAGGGGGGCGCGGGGGGCTGCAGCCCCCCCAAACTTTACAACCAGGGGGCTGAGCCCCCCTAACATTTTCGTCATGCGAGTTGTGAAGAACCACAGCTCTGACTGTTCCCGCAGTAGGCTAGGATGACGCAGAGGCTCATCCAATCTTTCTTCCAGCCCCCGGTTCCACGGCGAATAGTAACTTCTCAAGGTAAGCTAATGCTATGCACCGTTAGCTACAGCATACAGCATATCTACGCGTTTCACGTCTGCTTGTCACGTGGCGGCGTGACAAGTGGGCGTGTCAATGGTCAGGCTGTATGTCATAAACTTCTTACCTTTGGCGCGTAGGAAGCAGTTTGCCAAGTGCTGCGCTGACGATCACTCGGAGTCGCGGTAAAGGGCTGCGAAGTGGGGAGGCCAAGGCCTTTGCGCGCGCCGCTCGCCCCCGCGTGAAGTGCGGAAATTTTTTGGGATATAGTTTTTCATACCATCCAGGAAGCGTTCTCATTGGTTTTCAGCTCTGCCACAGCGCTTACAGACGCATGACTATCAAGTTATTGTATCGCTCAACCACGCTCGCCTGTCGCTCTTATACGCGGCTGTAGCGCCGAGCGCGCAACCTAACGTCTACAAATTTGCAAAATTTAAAAGGGCACGAGCGCACGTGAAGCACAGCACGACGTCTTGCTCTTCTACATAATGTATGCGGTTAGCCATGGCCATTTTGCGAACCATGAGGGCTGGAAACAGCGTTTAACAACTCAAATTCCCTCTTGAAGGGTTCGCGGTTGGTGGGGTTACAGCTTATGAATAATTAATATTTAGGCGAAAAGTGTAGCGGCCAAAGCCGCTACGGCTCCTACGCCACTGGTGTCTGCAAACAGACGCTGACTGAACTATTTTGGCAAATTTAAGTTCATTGTTTCTCCTACACAGACAACAACAGAGTTTTTTTTATCATATTATAAAAAAAATTGTGTTTCTTGAACATTATCACTATGCTTCTATGCATTTCATGAGTGGCTAAAAATCATAAAAAGAAAAATTACCCTCAATAAAATGTAGGGAAAGTTGGCTCAGAATGCACCAGAATTGATCTCAGAGCATCTAAATTTAAAAAATTTCTCGGGGGGGCATGCCCCCGCACCCCCCTAGACAGAGCGGGCTTCGCCCGCAGACATACATATCCACCAATTCATTGGCCAATGTCAGCCCCCGTGCTACAAAACATCTTCCTACGCCCCTGTATATAAACTATGTTAATGACGTCGTTCAGACTCACCGTCGTAACTTCACTAGAGATCCACTGTAATCTGGCGTAGCCCGCCCCTCGCCAAACTGCGGTACGAGTGCGTAAGAATCGGGGATCAGTTTGTAGTCACCGCCTACATGTACTCTTGCCCTCAGCTCACAATCATTAATCAAGACCGAGAGTAGCCTCGTACCCAGGCCACTAGACCGAGAGTAGTATCCCGCTACGATAAGTGGTCTGGTGATAATGAGTCGGCAGGCTGAGTGTATGTGAATATACTTAATACCTGCTTACTGGGCTATCTTATCGATACAGTAAAAATTCATAGAGATTACAACAAACAAACAAACAAACAAAAATCGCAAATGCCACACCCACTTTTATGAAGTCTTCAACTGCCTAGCGCCTAGGGCCTAGGTACAGTTACTTAAATGTTTCCCGCGAAAAGATTGCTGCGATACGTCGTGTATGCACGTTAGTCTCGTGCGTCTGCGTCATGGACAATCAGTATTGTCCATAGTCCGCGTCGAGAGCGGCGTGCACGCGAAACTAAGTAGTCAGTGCATTCTTCGCCTTTCCGCCTTATTATTAAATTACCCAGAACTGCTGACAGCAACATGTGAATAATTTAAATTAGCATGGCCTATTAAACAAGCACACGTACTCCTTGCCTCATGTGCATGACATTGTGCTAACTCTTTGGTCTGTATCCTGTCAGACTTGCAATACATTGGGGAGGCAACGCTCAGATCCCAGTCTGCTATTATTAAACGAACGCGCCACCTAAACCCCAGCCGGCTGAAACCGGTTGCGCGCGCCAGCATCTAAACGTAGTGCAGTGCTACAGAGCAAGAGAGCAACTTTTCTGATTTTGAGAATAAATGCTCATAAAGTCCAAACCCTTAAGTATTAAAAGATGAACTTTGGAACACATATTCTATAATCTTCTGGGAACATGTCACTTTAATTTTGAGATATAATCTTTATCAATTTTCACTATATGGCTTCTTAGAGCGAAGCGGTTTGAGAAATACGTTAGGCATAGAAAATGAGAATGCTTTATATTTAAGAAACTGTACTGAACCCACTGATAGATATCCATATGCAGTCTGTTTGACCAAAGTAGGAAGTCATAATTGAACTCTGTTCGCTAGATATTATCAAAATGACGTTTTTTGAGAGGCAAATATGTTAGGCATAGCATTTGTTTATTTTTTTGAGTTAAGGAAAAACCCTTGGACAACTAATCCAACTTGTATTGAAGTTTTATAGCCCCAAATGTAAGGATTTAACTCCTTACCGATCACAAGATAATGCTAATTCAATTTTTGGCAATTTTTTCTAAAATCTGCACTACACATGTATGGCTTCTGTATTGGTTATATATGGGAAAATTTTCTTTTGGAAATGGGTAAAAAGTACTTCCTTACTGTTTTTATACATTTGTAAGTGCTGTAAAGCAGTTGTAACCTAAAAATTTAAGAATTTAAAAAAAATTGGTCTCTTGCTCTGTAGCCTATTGGGGTTCAGCATATCAAACAGCCTCACCTGGGCCCCTGTCATCCCCTCTGAGTCTCTTTTGTGTTGCAAGTGACAGAAGCTGGGTATGGAGACTTGAGAACAAAACAGTACACAATGATTGGACTTTGGCAACACAATACAGCACACATTAATCACACTGCAATAATTACTAGATTGTTGACTATAAAACTGTACGTTTGCAATCACTCTGTAATTAATTCAACACCATACTGCTGAGTCTGCAACTATGGCATCGTACTTTTGAGTTACGGAGAAACAAATCACAAAATAGCTATAATAGCTTGCTATACTACACTGCCACACAGTCACTGAACCAGCAGCAACAGTGTAGCAGCTGTCACAGCCCACAGCAGTACAGACTGTTTCAACACAGAACCGGCACCTGAGGAGAATAGAATACAATCGCTTATTACGTTAACCCTTAGGGGACAGGCCAGTCAGTCCAACTGGTCAGTTTAAATAAAGTCTGGGCAGTTGTATGTTACATATCTGTGACCAAAAGAATCAACTATTGAGGTGGTATCATGTGACAGCTAATGACTGGGCATACTACTACTGTACGTTTCCATTGTCATGTTTTTAATGAGAACCACGGCATGTCATTGAGTACAAGGCTTGTTCCTACCCTTTCCCCTCCTCCCCACACACAGCTAACTTCTGCTGGTGCCAAAGGGTGGGACTAGGGAGCCCGGGAACAGCTGAGTCAACTGACGATCCCTTGGACCTGAATGGATGGATGGGATGGCACATGCAGGATTGTATCCGGAGAAATACCAGGTGTAGCGTGGCTAAGTACACGGCTTTATCGCTAATCACTCTAGAACGAGGCCTTCCCAACTTTATATTACCGTATGTCAGTGAGATTGCATTAAGAGTGGTTACTATGGTTACTACAGATTCAGTTGTAGTGTCTTCTTTCCAATCTCAACTCTACAAATTTTGTAGTATACTGTGGAATGGAGTCTGGGAATCAGGCCAATTTAGCAAACTAATTATGAGTGAGACATGCCAAGGTTGCCATGACAACATACCTTGGAACTCGACCTCCACTGGGTAGTGGTCACTTACAGCTAAAGCCTGCAGAAACACACACACAAGGAAGGCATAATGTATGGCACATGGAGTGAGAAATGCTATATAGCATGTCGGAATTTTGTAGTTAGGTTCAAACACCGGAGGTCTTACAAGCCCCACCTGCGTTTGTGGGTGCGTGGTCAATGGCGCAAGCACTACGGCAGCAACATGAGTATTACTATAATTATTAGGCATTACTAAACTTTAGCACTGGACCAAGATGCTTGAGCACGTTCCTTCGTTAGCTTTGCCTGAGTGTTGCGATCTACAATGCAGCACATCTGAGACAGTGGTCACATCGTAGTGAGCAATACTAATGCAAACTTAGACAGCATTAATGCTCAAGTAAAGTGGAAATGCTCAAGTAAAATGGAGTGTATATGATGCTCAAGTAAAATGGAAGAAGCATACCTGGGTTTGTGTTAAGCTATACTCTTGATCAAATCTGAACACCCCTGCACTGTCTGGCACCATGTGGTCTGTGATGCCACCGGCTGATACAATTCTAGGGAGGAAGAGAGAGGAAAGGAAGACAGAGGGAGGCAGGATGGGAGAGAGGGGGAGAGATGGAGGGAGGCAGGATAGGAGAGAGGGGGGGGGAGATGGAGGGAGGCAGGATAGGAGAGAGGGGGAGAGATGGAGGGAGGCAGGATAGGAGGAGGGGGGGGGAGATGGAGGGAGGCAGGATGGGAGGGAGGGGGGGAGATGAAAGAGAGATGGAGGGAGGCAGGATGGGAGGGAGGGGAGATACAGGGAAAGGAAAGACACGGCAAGTCTCTTCTCCCCTAACTACCCTCGTTCCCAGGCCTCCACCCGGCCCTCATTCCCAGACCTCCACCCGGCCCTCGTTCCCAGGCCTCCACCCTAACTACCCTCGTTCCCAGGCCTCCACGCGGCCCTAACTACCCTCGTTCTCAGGCCTCCACCTGGCTTTAAAATTTGTCATTTTTATATTGCAAGTGACTCAAAAGTGGAGTTGGAGGCCTGGGAACGAGACTACCTATACTAACACTTTCAAGAAATATGATTGTGTTAAACAGTCCAGAGCTCAGTATTGCCATCCCACCTATCATAAGCACAGGTCGAGTTGCCAGTCGTGGTGTCGGTGATATCCAGCAGCCAGGTGAACCGCTCATCTACCACAAGAGCGAGAGTATTGAACTGACTCATGGAGATGTATCTGCAGTCTGCGTTGAAGTCACCCAGGATGATGCCATTATCGCTGCCAAAGAAAGCAGAGGCTTCTTCATACACAGCTACTAGAGAGTTGATTTCTGCAAAGGCATCATCAGGTCGGATGTGTACTCCTACCAAGAAGAAGTCTGGGACAACTGTGTGTGTGTGGGAGGGGGGGTGGGGGAGTGCATAAAGACTTTGTCAAATGTTACATGTATTGAGTGTGCATGATATGAATATATTCGAGCAGGGTGTACTGTACTGTATGCCACATTCATAATGCGTAACGTCTTGTAGTTCATATCTAATAACTAATAACAGTTTCTAAAGTGCATACAACCACGTGACTGTCGGTGCATGGTGCAGGAACATTACATTTGGTGAAGCAAAAGCAAGTATGTGTTGTCCCAGAGATTCCCTCTCTCATCCCTCACCCCTCACCTCACCCATCCCCTCCTTACCTCACCCTGCCTACCCACCTCACCCTACATGTACCTACCCACCTCACCCTACATCATACCCACCTCACCCTTCCCTGCCTCGATCCCCCCACCCCTCAAGTGTCCTCACCTCTGCTCCTCTCCTTGTGGCGTACCAGAACGCAGAAAGGCTCCCTTTCAAATGAGTCATCACGGTCAACATACTGCAAACTCTCCACCACCTCCACCACGTCAGTCCTGCACGCGAGACAAGACGGGAAGCTTACAACAACCTACTGAGAATCAGCACTCAAACTATTCCCTAACAAGTTGGTTAATAATTCTAGAAAATTAGTATTCTATTTTGCATACTTGTTTGTGTTTGTATACTACGTATTCCAGACTCATAATCATGCTAGCCTCATTCCCAGCCCCCCCCCCCCTGAGCGAGCGAGGGTAAACACCGCGTATATGTTTGCTTTGCTTTGCCCACTTGGCAGAGAGGCCCGGTAACAAGGCTACAATCATGCTCCTTTTATTGGGCATGCATCCAAGAGTGCTAGCCATATTGACCCACCAACACAGCTAGGCAGTATTGGCAAGACCGCCGGTCAGAGGACAAGAGCAATATATATGCTCAGTCAGCTATGAGTAGCTACTATTCTTGCAATTAATAGCTGAGCCAAACTCATGAGTCATGCCCCTCTCTCTCACCTGAACATGAAGGCGTACTGCTCCTTGGAGGAGGTGCGACCCAACCTCACACTCACCTCAACATCATACCTCTCACTATCACCACGGTTTCTATGGAAATAGAGATAAAGCGAGTAGCGTAATGCAAGAACTCCATTATGTATAGGATAGACTACACCCAAGAGTGGGTGTGGTCTATCTGACTTATACCACATTGCGCAAGCGCACAATCAGCGCTGCGTAGCAACGTCTTGCCTCTAGCGGTAAGAATAAAAGTGTGGGTTATGAGCGTATGTAACCAATACTTTTCAGCCAATCACTTTTATTAATGTGGTATAAATCGTATTGAACAATAAGTCAGCACGAGAACAACTTTCTGTCCTTATGCACAAGGGTAATGTTATTTGCTGCCTACCAAGATGGCACCCTAGCAACAGTGGAATTAGATGCAAATGACGTAAGACGATGTCAATGCAAACTATTACTCCTACTTCTTGTTGGTACCAAATTATTCCAGGTGTAATTTCCTCAAGCTTAACAACAGGGAGCTCCCTCTAAAGCAACACAGAGGGGGGCAGCTGGTATACCTGTTGACAGTCTCAAGAAAGGAGAAAATGATGGTCTCTGAAGAGTCTCGGATCTCCTGGATCAGCACGATGTCATAGCGCTGGACTATCTGCATGAGAGAGGGAAGGAAATGGCACCATAAAAGGCAATGTGAATATCATGCGCAGTCATTATTATTGCCTAGCCCCACCCACTTTTAATACACACTTATAATTAAGTACTAAAAGTGGGTGGGGCTAGGCAAAAAAAAACCTGATACCACACTATCCAACCTATTTGGTACATCTACAATCGACTAGGTCGCAGTAGCCCTGATATCTCAACAGGTCAGACGCACAAGCAACTTTCTGTATCAAATTCATGGCTGACCACATTACCTGACCTGACTAAGTGTTGCCACGACCTCCTCGTTAGCAAACTTGGACTGTCCAAAAACTTGTATATTGAAGGCAGCTACTCTCAGGCAGGCGCAGGATTCAACTGCACACAATAGCAAAAAAGCGAGACCCAGCAAACGCTGCATGGCAGAAGACTCGCAAACTCTTTGCTGAAACCATACGACTTTACTGTATACTACGGTTGAAGCCCTAGTCTCGTGCGTAGACCCCGCCCCCAAACACGTGCGACTGTTTACTTATCTAATTTTGAATAATTAGAACAAATGTGTATATTAGCCGCATAACTTCCCGTTCTTCATTCCTTTGACATACGCCTACGCGCGGGGACCAAGCCCCCTCCCAAAAAGCCAAAGAGCACACAGTCACACTTGGTTCCCTACAGTGTATATTGTGGTTTGGTCTCGAAGCGAAGAAATTTGAGCCCGCAAGGAAGACAGACTACGACGCCGACTACCAGTGAAAGACAAAACCTAACCTACGGCCAAGATCACTCAATTGAAAATCTCTTTCGAGGAACCAGTTCTCCAGTTTTGGAGAGTGTGTCCATCCGGGAGGCGAGATGCCTGAGACGTCGAGGGACTGTATCGTTGTATTGCTAGATGAGACCACATTCACGGTTCCAGTGAAGGTTAGACCGTAGATCTGTGGTTAGACTTGGAATGGTCAATCATTAATATCCCGTGGAATCATTTAGAGTGAGGCAATAGTGATTATAATTAGCTCCTTACACATATTTAATTCTTGTTGCCTGTTTTGGGCGTTGTCCATGTTGTGCAAATTGTGTATGATAGGTGAAAGTAAAGCGCTGAAGATTGACTTCAATGTACCGGGATTGACGTCATTGCACAAATGGTGAGACACGCTAACAGCCTTCTCTGTGTTCCAAATTGATTTTTGCTGTAGCCTACATGCCTGCTTGAATGCCAAGTGTGTTTCGGCACCTTTTGAGGTTACTGTGGTGAGTATAATGGATGTTTGGCCTTGTAAATGAAAATACGTCAAAGCCAAAGCACTAATGATTAATAATAATATGACGTCTTTCAGAAGAAGCTCTATTTAGAAAAGTCATTTATGAACTTTACATCTTTTTCACTACTTTTGCTATTATAAGAAATTTCTAAAAAGCTAATTTGATATGAAAAAGTAAACTGGTAGTCTCAGTATTGCCAAATAGATGTTGATAAAAAAATCATACACGACGTTTCGACCCAACTGGGTCTCTTTCAAGTGTGCAGGATAGGGCATACAGATCTCTAAAATTTCGAATTTGGTAATAGCTGGATTGCAAGAGGTGTGTCCAATTATGTAATGTCACTTCCGGAGGGGCTAAAGTGCGTTTTTATTGTAGCCGAAACAGAGAGATCTATATATAGGACATGACCTACCGAGATTCACTGACATCAAATAGTCTCTTTTACAGTTGCAGCTATATACATATGCACCTGCGAACTTGCCCTCCAAAGAGTAGAATTACGTCATTCGCCACACCTACTTGCAATCCAGCTCAACTACTGCTTAGTTTATGAAGCGGAACTCCCCCCCCCCCCCCCCCCCCCAAATTTTTTTTCCTTGTTGCATTATAATTTTATGGAGCATTGCTGCAGCTGTGTACCTTTTGAGTCTACGAGTGTTTATTTAGAACGTTTGTAGTGTTGCAGTAGTCTCGTTCCCAGGCTCTCGTGTGCGTTGCAGTAGTCTCGTTCCCAGGCTCTCGTGTGTGTTGCAGTAGTCTCGTTCCCAGGCTCTCGTGTGTGTTGCAGTAGTCTCGTTCCCAGGCTCTCGTGTGTGTTGCAGTAGTCTCGTTCCCAGGCTCTCGTGTGTGTTGCAGTAGTCTCGTTCCCAGGCTCTCGTGTGCGTTGCAGTAGTCTCGTTCCCAGGCTCTCGTGTGCGTTGCAGTAGTCTCGTTCCCAGGCTCTCGTGTGCGTTGCAGTAGTCTCGTTCCCAGGCTCTCGTGTGCGTTGCAGTAGTCTCGTTCCCAGGCTCTCGTGTGCGTTGCAGTAGTCTCGTTCCCAGGCTCTCGTGTGCGTGTTGCAGTAGTCTCGTTCCCAGGCTCTCGTGTGTGTTGCAGTAGTCTCGTTCCCAGGCTCTCGTGTGCGTTGCAGTAGTCTCATCCCCAGGCTCTCGTGTGTGTTGCTGCGCTAAAATGAAACACGCACGTGGGCCTGGGAATGAGGCTAATGTTGCAGATATATGCATCAAAAGTGGAAGTGTACATGTACAGAGAACCCCCTTTTGTGTTGGTATGGGTCACTTTCACTAAAATGGTGACATTTGAGAAGTTCTCCCTGGGATATGGTTGATATAGCCAGCCGTGCCTTGTTTATTTGTAGCTGGTGTGAATTTACATTTCTGTTTTGATGGTCGTGCACCTAAACTAGTGCTTAGCAGCTGATCCTTAGGTGTATGTATATGGCAGCCAAGTTTGCATAGCTCGCTGTGGGATATGGTACCACGAGACTCTACTATTCGCTAGGTTAGGTTGTGTGGCTGAATAAGGTAGCTGAGCCTACAGGAAGGCTAGTGGGGATGGGATGCCATATTCTGAATACTCTCTTGAGATAATTCCCTCTGTTGTGGCTACAGCTATGTGGCCTAACCTGGTTAGTCCTGGCAAGCTTCTCGCTCTGAAGTAAATTACTCAGATGCATGGATTAAGCACGCTCAGTAGTCTTGTGCCCAGAGCTCTATTCACCCGCGGCAGGCAAATAGAGCTCTGGGCACAAGACTACACGCTCAGTGATCTATGCATGGGCCTCTACTCTTAGTAGAGCCCACCTTGCGCTTCGTAACAACTTCGCCAGCACCCTTGGGTCAAGACAGTGCAGTGGAGCTACATGTAGCTACACTGCCCTCATGAGCTCCTCAGTCCTCTCTGAAGCATTTGACATTCTCTGTTCGCTTTACGAGGGCGGTATCCTGGCTTTGTTGTGGGTATTGTGAAGCAGTGTGTACGACCACAAAGAGAGGAGTAGTGTATATATACAGGCTCGTCCCTAGGCCTTCCCCCTCCCTGACTTTAAGGTGGCGCCTTAGTTATAATTAGAGAGAGGCAAAAAATACTTTTTGCTGTAACTCTGCTATAATGCACAGAAGACACTTCTGCGTTTCCAAAAACCGTATGTCACATCAGCTGTCATTTTTGCATGGTCGAGGCTGGCGCATTTCGATATCCACTGTACATTAGCGGTATATACAGTATTTCTAATTATCAATAACCAGAGTGTCACCTCATCTCACAGCTGTAGAGAGAAATCTCCATGGCTTCAATGTACAAGATTTAAACCCAAGGTGGCGGAGGCATACGTCTATACTTTCTCTATCTCTTCCCTGTCCTCTCAGCCCACTCTGCGTGCCAGCGAGCTGCTGGACATGGCCGCCTCCCACTGCAAGGTGAAGGAAAAGGACTTCTTCGGACTGTTCACGGAGGGGGATGGGTACGTTATGTTCTAAGCTCATGTGACAACACAGGACTCTCATGTGACATCACATGACTCTCATGCTATGCAGTGGCAATATGGTCATGTAAATTCCTTATGAGTAACCATTCAGACATGCTATCTTACTCCAGAGAAGTTGGCTTTAGGTCATCAGCACCAATTACTTGTATCCATAATTGAGGCTATAAACTTATCCTATCCTTGTTTTGGTGAGAATTTGTACACTGACCATAGGCCTAGCTTCATTCCCAGTCTCCAGGTTACCTTATGCTATCCTGTCCAAATATGGTATTTGTTTTGGTGGGTTAGTATACTGTTTTTGTTAGGGTATAGGCAGGCCTCTGAGCTTACTGGGACCTAGTGTATAGGCAGGCCTCTGAGCTTACTGGGACCTAGTGTATAGGCAGGCCTCTGAGCTTACTGGGACCTAGTGTTAGGGTATAGGCAGGCCTCTGAGCTTACTGGGACCTAGTGTTCAAAATGCTTGTGTGTTTTGTCCTAATCATGGCACAATACTCCTACAATAGGCTTTGCTAAGTCTCCTAATAAAGACCAGTGGCTTCCTAATAAAGCAGAACTAGGCCACAACAGCCTGACATGTGCAAGCCAGCTGCATAGCCTCATACCCAGGCTCCTGGCCTGAATCTCCTGACATGTGCAAGCCAGCTGCATAGCCTCATACCCAGGCCTTTCACCTCCTGGCCTGAATCTCCTGACATGTGCAAGCCAGCTGCATAGCCTCATACCCAGGCCTTTCACCTCCTGGCCTGAATGCACCTTGCAGGTGTGGCCCCACTTCTGTGAGATAAACCCTGAAGTGTAGAATGAGGAAAGAAGCACTCAGTACTATCAATTCCAGGGGATGGCCCCTTGCTAGAATTGCTGCAGTACACACTGATAGTTCATGGGATGGGCAGTGAATATGAGTGGCTAATTTTCCGGTGCACATTGTACATGAATATGGTACATGTGCATGTACATGTTGTCGTATCATGGGTATCTCCATGTAGCCACCTGTATGTATATACAGTCGGAAGACAATTGGTGTGTTGATTCCATAGTTGTCTCGTGCCCCAGACCCTCCAGCTGCGATTTCACCTAAAGGATCTGGGTACGAGACTGCTTCTAGTCTGGGTACGAGACTGCTTCTTGTCTGGGTATGAGACTCTACGGTCTGGGTACGAGACTAGCTGCATGTACTTTGCACTTGACCGAAATAAGGGTGTATGCACTGTACAAATGAGCTGCCTAGCTAGCAGCCATCGTTGGGTGGGAGGACTTGGAGTGTGCCCTGTTTGGCTTTGGCATAGGCTGTCAAAACATGGCCGCCTACACAGGGCATTGTGTGCCCACTCACAGCTAGCCCCCACTCTGTGTGGGCTGCCAGAGTGGACAGCATTGCTGCTATTCTCTGAGTGCAAGGGGGCTGCTATCGCCCCGAGCTGGTTACCACGGCGCTGTTGGGCTTTGTTTATCTGTTGTAGAAATCGCGATTAGGAACGGCTTTCAGCTTGTTAATGAGTTAATGCGTCTCATTTTGGGGGTCTGTGTCTGCCAAGTATGAAGGCCAAGACTGTTAATGAATTGCAGCTGGGGTTCTGGCATGATTCCGCCAAAAATTTTGTGCTTTGAAACTCTGTCTCTATACGGTAGCACAATGCTGTGGTCTTTCTTTGATGTAACCACAGAAGATTACGGAATTGTAGTTGAGTGATTTTATCAACGTAGTTTGGAATGAAAGCAACTGCATGATCATGTAGTTGTAGAGCCACTTTTATGGAAGTTTTTTTTTATTATCCCACAGGTTTAAAAACTGGCTGGAACTGGAGAAACCCGTCCTGGATCCGTCACAGGACCTCCCCAAGGGAACTCAAGCGGCTAAAATCTACTTCTCTTTCAAGTAAGAAACAATTGTGTCATGTGCAGGTCATGTGCAGGTCGTTGAGTTCCGTTTGATTGGTTGACTCTTTGCCCGCCTGGAAAATTCCTTAGGGGACAGGCCAGTTAGTCCAACTGGTCCGTTTAAATAAAGTCTGTATGTTACATAGCTGTGACAATAGTCCTTGAAAAGGAGCTATAGCTTGTGAGCGATATATAGTACACGTGTATACAGCCAGGAAGATCATGGGAAAGGGGTATAGTGTACACATTAAAGTACTTGTAGGTTGCCTAGGTGATGTACATGTACATGTATACATGTAGGAGCCCTGGCTTAACAAAGTTGATGGCTCATTTCCCCTTTTCAAAGGAAAGTCGAGAGGCCGTGTGTAGGAGCTGTAATTACGACGATAGAATACACATGCTCTAATAAAGACTAGGTCACTATATAAGCCTGGAGGCCCTCCCAGTGTACATGTAGGTCAAAACAAAAACTATAGGAGTTGCTGATTGTGCAATTAACTCCGAGTGCAGACGGTGATTACTTGGTAAACTCTATACACTGGGCCAAATAGGCTGAAACAGCTGTCTGCGGTTTGCATTAGCAGGCTCTCTATTTGTACTGCTTTGAGGTACATGTGCATGCAGGTGTCCATGGCAATGCATGTACAATGTACTTAGAATTAACTGGGATTGCACCATTTGTTTTGGTCCCTCCCTTCCACCCTCCCTCTCTCCCTTCCTCCCTCCCTCTCTCCCTTCCTCACTCCCTCCCTCCCTCCCTCCCTCCCTCCCTTCCTCCCTCCCTCCCTCTCTCCCTTCCTCCCTCTCTCCCTTCCTCCCTCCTTCCATCTCCGTCTCCTCTCAGATACTTTTTGGACGACCTGCACTACTTCCAGGACTATATGACAGTGGAGCTACTCTACCTCTACTCCCGACAGGCCGTCATGAAGGTCTGTAGCCCTCAATACATACATGTAGTCTCATTCCCAGATTTCACGCTATAGCAACTTTTGTGGAGTTTTTTTTTATTCAATTGAAGTTGGACCTGGGAATGACATGCACACACACACACACGCACATACACACATATACACACATATGTGTGGTCCAACGCTATTAAGATTACTATCTGATCATCAAGAAAAATATTTATTGATGACAAGCTAAGAATGTTCCTCTTTTTATCTGATTATTATTGAGGTACTCATAAACTTTCAATTTCAGTGAAGTCTGAGCCATTACTACTTTGTCACTCATGTACTAGAGATCAATTAAATGGTTGCCATGGTGAAGAGCCCCCCAAGTTGCCATCTCCCTCCCTCCTCCCCCAGGGTGAGATTATGACAGACGATGCCACTTTGTTTGAGCTGGCGGCCTGTGCCATGCAGGCGCAACACGGGGACTACCGAAGGTGGGATGAGAACTGTTTGTTGTTGTTTTTTACCAGCCGGGCATACGCGAAACGCACACTCAGCTGGTTCCTTAAATTACTTTCTCGCGTTTATTAGTCTGTTTGTTTATGCATCCACATTTATCACGGGTTCCAAATTATGTCATTACGTTACTATGCCAGCCACGAGTGGATCGAACTGCTGGAAGTTTGCAGGCCCACTAGACAAAGATACGTCAAGCTAGCTTACTTTTGTGTCGCCTAGATGGCGAAAGTGTTAGATAGCGAAGATAGCTCCAGCTGCTCACTGGAAGAGCTCTACGAAATTGCTTAGTCAGCACTTTCGCTGGAAGCTGTGCAGGATGAAATAGTTCGTCCCACAGCTTGGACTGGGGCTATGATGTAATGGTCAATGTTTAGTGCAATAAGTCAATGGACACAGTGATGTAATCCCTAATTTCACCCACGCTATAAGCCGATATAAGCCCACTCCTGAGTGTAAGCCCACTCCAATGACACTTTCTGTTTCTCTCCCTCTCTGCCGTCCCTACAGTGAGTCTGAGGCGCTGCAGCAGCTGAAGGTGTTCCCTGTACTGCCCGCACACAGCTTCAAGACAAACAGCATCCAGTTCTGGTGAGCAGAAATTGGTAAAACATAACATCCTTTTGTTGGCGTTGCGAGCACAAACAACCTTTCGAATCTCAATTCCCAGCCTCTGTCATCCCAAAACAATCAAAATTGGCAAAACAATGCAGCATCCCGACAGTGTTATTATTGAGCCAAAATATCTACGTACATTGTACACTATTATGGCATCGGTAGAATAAACATGTGTCACTACAGTTGGAATTGGCAATTATGTACATGTACATGTAGGACCTACTGGCAAGTGCTACTAGCGGGTTTAGTAAGCTTGCCTACTGCTCCTCTGCTCAGTAGCTCAGTGGGTAAGGGCATCTGACTAGTAATAAGAAGGTCCTCCTGGGTTTAATCCCCAGCTCCAAATCAATTACTCCCCACCATACTTTCCTACACGTGTAAAAAATTAAAAAAAACACTGATTTTTCACGAACTGATTGCGTTGCTATTCCGCCCCCTGTCTCCTCTCTCCAGCGAGGGTGAGGTGATCTGCTACTACCGCATGATGCAGAACCTCTCCCGCGGTGAAGCCCTCTTCAAGTACCTGGAGATCATCCAGTCTCTGCCCATGTACTCCATGCACTACTTCGAAGTCAAGGTAACCTTTGACCTCTCGTGTTTGCACCGTAGAGTCCGGCCCACCTCCAAGTATAAGCCACACTGATCTCATTCCCAGAATTCACTCCCAGCTTTTTTTTTCAGCAGTGGGACAAGGCTACTTCACCATCGGTATGAGACCTTGAGCCGTACGGAAACCCATCCCTGAGTATATAGGCCTATATAACCCCCCCCCTCCCTCTCCATACACACATACATGTACATTATACACACCTGCAAAATACTGCCTATATTAGCAGCAGCTGTCTACTGTGGGACACACTTTATGTCCGTATTTGGTCATCTGTTGCATAGAGGAAAGGTCCTAAGGGATGGAGTGGGGAAGGGGCTGCGTTTGCTGTGTGCAGGGTTTTCCAACTTTGTGGTAATTATGAAACACAACTGTTGTCTGCATGTGTGTCTGCTGCACATGCTCTGAGTAGTGGGTCTCTCCCTGACTACACCTCACTGGTGGGATTGATAAGCTCACTCCTGGTTGAGTATAAACACATCCTGAGTGCATGTATAAGCCAACCTCTGAGTATAGCCCCACTCCTGAGTATAAGCCCACCCCTGAGTAGAAGCCTCCCCTGAGTATAAGCCCACCCCTGAGTAGAAGCCCACCCCTGAGTAGAAGCCCACCCCTGAGTAGAAGCCCGCCCTGAGTATAAGTCCCCACATTCCTACTTCCTTAAGAGGACAGCCTGAGTACCCGTGACCAACAGAGGAGGCAAGGCCCTCCCACTCGTCTCCATTTCAAATGAGAAATACAGCTGGTGTGATCCTAATGCATGCAGGAGGGTGACGGTCCATTTGGTTTGTGAAGTGGGGGGACGGCCTCCACTGCAGTAGCCATTCCATTGATAGCTCGAGTTCTTGCACCAGTAGAGCAGAGCACACATATCCGTTACCCCTTCAGCTGATGATACCGTACGCCTGGCATTGTGTACCCACTGATAGTGTTACAGCTGCTATTACCTCTGTACTGCCTCCATATATAGCCCTGTCCTTGGGCTCCTGTGTGTGTTTCACCTGCCTCCATATATAGCCCTGTCCTTGGGCTCCTGTGTGTGTTTCACCTGCCTCCATATATAGCCCTGTCCTTGGGCTCCTGTGTGTGTTTCACTTGCTACTGGAGAGCCTGGTACATTTTTTCACATGCGCTTCTTTACCTTTTGCTGGTGACATCGTTTCAGCGCTTGGTCTGTGGTACAAACGGGCTCTGAAGAATAGCTACAAGAAGTGTAAATTTCTTCGTTGTCTGAGAACTGCAGCTGTCCTCACCCACCCTGCAAGTGATAGCTAATGTCCCCCAACACTTTGTTGACCAATGAAACCTATTCCTGGTGTTTGCTATTCATCTCCCTCCCCTCCCCTCCCCTCCCCTCCTCCCAGGACAAGAAGGACATCCCCATGTGGCTTGGCGTGGGACCAGATGGCATCTCACAGTGTGCCCAAGGCAACAGGAGTGAGCCTGAAATAGTGAGTGTGGATCACATGACCCTCAATAATTCTCACATGTGACGATCACATGACTCACACATGACTCTCACCCCCCAGCGTTTTCAATGGTTACAGTTACAGAATATCTACTACCGTGATCGCAAATTCTCCATGGAAGTTTACCAGAACTCAAAGTGAGTGGAGAGAGTTTAATGTACAGGTCTGAAATGTAATGGTGCAAAACATCCATGCATGTATATGCACGAAGCCGACTGCTTGGTAATCATTCCAGCTACCTACATGTACTAGCATGTCCAGACAAAGTTTTCGATACGCTTAATAGCACACTTACGAGGGAGCCCCCTGCACTGTAGGCTGTGCTACATTTTTACACTAGGACGCCAAATAGTCTTGCAGAGGTCATGTAAGAGCATCTACTGGTATTCAGACGGCCCTGGCCCCCGGCCCTCGGCTGGGCTCCGGAGTTTCTGTACTCTCTCAATGTTTTTTGCACCTGGATGAAGTTACACACACTCTACTGACACTGCAGTGTAGGCATGCATGGATCCGGGAGTAATTAGAGATACAATTTGCCACAGTTGGCAGTTTCGTGGAATGCTCTGTCTCCTTTTGAAGAGCTTACATCTTTACTGAGAGTGATATCTTTGCCTGTCCACTGATACCAAGGATATCGGGTGATGGTCCCCCGATATCAGGTGATACCAAGGGATAGTCCCATGATATCAGGTGACATTTTAGAAAGACAAGCTAAGTGCACATGGAAGTGCATTTAACTAAAACTTGTTGAGTTAGCGTTTTGATTATCAACTAGATGACTTAGATACTCATCATAAAATGCTAACCATAACGCGGACCAAATTGAGATATCAGTATGGAATAGCATCAGGTGACACATTTACAATCCCGTTCGCGTTGTTGTATCTACATGTACGATGGCGTCAGTGGAAAATGGCCTCTACCAATTACTTGCTGTAGAGTAATGTGCTAAAGAATGTCTAACACTGTAGGTTAGGCTGTACTGTTGTTTGTCTTCCTGTAGGCCTAACAAAAAGGGGGTGGCGTTTGGTCCAGTCACCGTCCTGGCCTGGTACGGTATCAATTCCAAGGTTGTCATGGCGATATGGAAGATGGCGCGAGACCAACATGTCTTCTACCGGCAAAGGAGAGCAAACAAGGTAAGCAAGAGGGTAGGGCCTTGTGTTGTGATGATAAGAGCTTTGACAGTACATGTACATACATACACGTACATACATGTACACTGAGTACCACCTTCAAGGTGTAGTAGAGCTGCTCTAATGTCTTGTGTGACATGTGGTTGCATTTTGGATTATGTATTGGCACAACACGATCTCAGTCATGCACACACGTATGCATACACACATACATGTGTATAACACACATGCACACCTCACACACACTAACCCTCATACATGCATACACACATACACGTATATAACACACATGCACACCTCACACACTAACCCTCATACATGCATACACACATACACGTATATAACACACATGCACACCTCACACACTAACCCTCATACATGCATACACACATACATGTATATAACACACATGCACACCTCACACACTAACCCTCATACATGCATACACACATATATACATGTATATAACACACATGCACACCTCACACACACTAACCCTCATACATGCATACACACATGCACACACACCCTCTCCCTCACGCACACACACACACACACACACACACACTCCCAGATCCCCCACATACCCAGCCTACATGGGACGGACATCATCCGGCAACTGAGCAAGCTCCACGCCAACATCTCCCCCAGCAGCAGTCAGTCCAGTCTCAGCGTCGAGTCTGCCAAGTCAAACCAGACACAAGGTAAGAAGCGGAGCTACCTTTGCCCCCAGGCCACAAGAAGGTTCAGTCAATACGGACATAAAATATCACATGTGGCAGCCTCTAGCAGAAAGAAGACATCTCGTATTTTGATTGTGTCACTGCGTTCAAAGTGCTGTACATGTATCTCTAAGCTTCCTTTAAGGGCGTGGCTCGACCCTCACATACATATATTGAGGCTTCTATGCAGTGCGTATGAGCCCAACCGTTAACAGATGTTTAGAGATACAGCGCTTTGAACCTCTAAACAGCGCTTTGAATGCAATGATGCGAACAAAATGCGTGACAGAATAATTCTTCCCAGGACTACCACATACACATCAGCTGTGAATTAGTGGGGTCTCATACCATAGGATATATCCATGATGTTTACAGTCAAAAGCCATAGAATAGCTATCCAGCTGCATGTAGTTGAGACTTGATCAGCGTTCCTTCCTTCAATACACTGCCAAAGCCTTTCAATCTGATGGCTTCGATCCGAAGACTTTTTGATTTGAGATGTGAAATGTAAACTAAAAAAGGAAGTCTTCAACCCTGTGAAGTGCTACAGCAGTTCACTCAGTTAGCCATGCAGTTCCAGTAATCTCCCAACACTCACTGGTATAAAACATGGCTTAGCCAGTGCTGGATTTCTGAAACTTCAGCAGTCTGGCCCTGGACCTCCGATGCCACCAATGTGGCTTCTTTAACAAGTGCCTTTCTCCCACTAGAAGGACATCTGTCCAATGCCTCCCTCCCACACAGGACACATAGCCGTACAGTGTACAGCCGACCCAGCCTCGTTCCCAGGCCAACGTGTGTGTTTTTCATGTTTAGCTGGCTGTGGACCTGGTATTTCTTTTCACATGTGTGACACATGGGGTAGAAGGGAGGTACAGAAGTAGTGTAGAAGGGTGTGGGCAAGGGCAGCTACAGTTTTCAGACAACATTTGTACCACAAACTGAACATTGAAGCACTGTCACCAGCAAAAGCTTAGAGAAGTGCAACCGTCTTTTCACTTGAGAAAAAGTACCAGGCTCTCCAGTAACAAGTGAAACACACTCGAGAGCCAGGGGACGAGGCTGATTATAAGTGACCTTCTATGGCATGAGCACTGGAGTACATGCACATGTACATTGTGGTCTTACATGTACATACATGTATATATATACCTGCCCATCTGGGGACCCACGAGACCAGCTATGTCTGGTGGTCACTTCTCTTCATTAGCAACAGTCCAAACACGCTCATGCACAGACAGTCCTTGCCATGCTACATGTATGTACACATGTACATGTATATGCACATGCCATGCACATGCATGTAGCCTAGTTTAGACAGCCTCCACTCTGCTACATGTGAAATTGATGTTGCTCTAATAGCATCACAGTGACATCATTTTCTTTGATATACAAGTGATACTGTAGTTGCATAGCAACCATCCAGGGTTCTGCCTAGGAAAGTCAGAGCAGTCATCAAAAATTGGTATTTCTACTAAAAGATGGTGAAGAAGGCTGAGTAGCGGTGAGACCGACCATCGCTGACCAGTGCAGTGCAGTGTGGGCAGAATCCATTCCTGATGACATCATAGTGACATCATCAAAAAGGCCTTCAGTGACATCATAATGACATCATGCCTTCCATTCTGCAGCCTCAGCAGAAGCGGTGGCAGCTGCCAAGGCGGCCCAGCACGAAATGTACTCGGCCCTGCTGGCAAAGCGAAGAGATCTCCACCAAGACTTTGAGAAGAAGCTGGCCAGATTCAAGGAGATCCTCATCAAGGAGATGGTACGTGAGGGCGAGCACCAGGCCAGTGGTCAGGAAGAAGGGCCAGACCACCATAGCATTGACATTTGAGGCCACCCTTTAACCATTATGATGTAATGCAGGGTTAAAGTGAGCACCAAATGGAGAAAATACGAGAGAACATGTGTACACAAGCATATTCTTATGTTTTGTTGTTTTCGTTGTTTGCTTGTATTTTCTCCATTTAGTGCTCACTATTACCCCCCATTACATCATATAGTTTTTATACTGGTAAAATATTAATGGTCTGGTAAGGCTGAGCAGTAGCCCTACAATGAAGGCTTAATGGTAAAACCTCATACCCATGTCTCCCTAGCACTTTTTTTTTTGCAGCTGTGGATATTTTGCTACAGCTACAAAAGAAGCTGTGAGAGAAGGCCTGGGTATGAGGCTACAAACCACAGCCTGTAACCGTTTCTTCCCACTCCCCATTAGCAAATCACAGGTATCCCTCCGGAGGGGCTGACAGCCGAGGAGATTGAGAGAATGAGAAAGAAGTTTGGAGTCAGTTTCAAATTCTCGAAATTCGTCCTGGATGACAGCATGACGGTGGGTTTATGGCACAGGCTGGCTACCAGTAGTGCACCTGCTTTTTATTTACATGTTGTGGCTCATGGGCTCAGGAAGACTGTAGCGAACTCCATACAGTAGCCAACTCACTGTGCATGGTGGTGTCAGTTGTCGGGGTAATGAATTGTCTTCTTTAGTTTAAGCAAAACTCCTACGTACAGATATTTCAACACTATAATATTATATGCATGTAGTTGGTGTCTCCTGATTGGTTACTTTTAGGAGATTACATCACACGATGGCGTTGTACAAGTTGGCCAGTAGGTTGGTCAGTTATAGTTGGTTAGTAATAATTTCCTTTTATTGCTTAATTAGGATGGAGACACCGAAGTAGAGAGACTTGAGAAACAGCTGGAAGTCCAGTCATCTATCATTGAGGCCTCCAAGGTGAGACATGCAGGACTCAATGTACAATGTGATGTATTGTATGAGAAACATGTACATGTACATGTACATGTACATGTACATGTACATGTACATGTACATGTACATGTGGCAGTCCTGGGTAGAACGGGCATAATTCTGTCACATACACATCACTGCGGTCAAAGCGCAGTACATGCACATGTATCTCTGAATTTCCGATAAAGTTGGAGCTCATACACGCTGTACGTGTGTAGAAGCCTGGCTTCTATACAGCACGTGTGAGCCCCGCCCTTGACAGAAGTTTAGAGATACAGCGCTTTGAATGCAGTGACGCAATTGAATTATGCGGCGGAATAATGCCTATCCAGTGTATGATGTTCATAATCTCTGTTTCTGCAGACTCTTCTGAACCAGACCAACAGCCGGAGACTAAAGAAGGACAGAAAGAAGGAGATCAAACACGCAGAAGAAAAGGTTTGCACACATCTCTTTTTGACTCATATTTATGCTATGCACTAATAAAAACTAGCATACCACTAGTACATGTATACTAATTGGATGGTAGCCAAGTCGTACTTAATGATGGACTAGTCTTGTATTGAGTGCTTGTTTATTGTTCTGCAGTATGTGAAGTTGGAGGGGAAGCTACAGGAGCTAAAGCGCTCGAAGCGAGGCAGCACATCTTCAGCAAAGTTCCATGTGGATTCTCCCACTGGTAGGTACTTATAGACATATCACACGACTTACACGACAGGTTCTTCCCAGGTTTAGGCAGCTGGGGTCAAGGAGCTTCATCTTCTGAGCTTGTTCTTCAATGGACTTTACTCTCGATCTTGATACTCTTCAAGTCTGTGGTCTCCTCCTCTGTGTCACTGGCCGTGGTCTTCCTCCTCTGTGTCACTGGCCGTGGTCTTCCTCCTCTGTGTCGCTGGCCGTGGTCTTCCTCCTCTGTGTCACTGTCCGTGGTCTTCCTCCTCTGTGTCCCTGGCCGTGGTCTTCCTCCTCTGTGTCGCTGGCCGTGGTCTTCCTCCTCTGTGTCGCTGGCCGTGGTCTTCCTCCTCTGTGTCACTGGCCGTGGTCTTCCTCCTCTGTGTCGCTGGCCGTGGTCTTCCTCCTCTGTGTCGCTGGCCGTGGTCTTCCTCCTCTGTGTCACTGGCCGTGGTCTTCCTCCTCTGTGTCACTCGCTCCAGCAGCTTTAACCTCACTCTTCTCCAGAGATGTGTTGTCTGACAAAATAATTATAGCTCCAACTGCTTCTCCCACCACCAATCTTCTTCACACACCGACACAAGTAGCCTAGCACACTGGTCTATAATATGCTTGTAAGAAGATGCTTCTGTAGCTATTACTCTTTTCCCTCCCTCCCTCCCCCCTCCCCCAGGATTTGCTAACATCCTATCGGTCCCCGGCTCTGCCCCTCCTGGTCGCAGGAGAAGTGCCACTCCCACAGGAAGCGTGGATGACACCTACCTCGCCAGCATGATATTCGACACTCCTCCCACCAAGCCGTCGTCCAGCATGCAGAAGTCACCGCTGCATAAAAGTACTTCGGCACTGAACGATCTCCAGTCTACCCATCACCAGCAACAACAGCACACTCCCGCCCCCAGACAAACACCTGTTTCTGCTACACAGTCTTTCATCTTCCATCCCCACCACAAGCAGTCCTTCTCTTCGATCCACTCGGATCGATCCGTCACTTCGGACTACGGAGACTCTCCGTCTTACCTCTCCTCCGTAGGGTTTACGGATGACCTCGATATCTCTCCACCCTCTAGCGTCGTCAGCACCAACACTAGCATCGTCTCGCACAACACTAGGAGACAAGGGAACGGCTTGCGAGAGTTCGACTTGACGGAGGAATACCTACACCACCTCTCGAAGGAAAAGAGAGACACTTTTAGTCCTCCTCCTCCTCCACCAGGCTTCAGAGGTACCTCGCCAGGCAACAGACGTACTCCGCCTCGACAACCCAATGCAGATTCTGGTGCGAAGTTCCAATTGCAGCTTCCTCAGACTTCGTCGCCCGTTTCTCGATTCCGACGAGCGCCTTCTCCTGAACTAGTTTCTTGCTTCAAGCGGGGATCTTCGCCAGACCTACATGTAGACCACACAGCGGGAGGTTACCCCCACGGACTAGCTGCTTCAAACCGTTTTCATCGTGGCTCTAGCCCAGATCTGTATCTTCCGGAGCCTGACGATTACCATGTCTATTCCAGCTCCTATCACCCTCCAAGCAACTTTGGACTTGGTGCTGCACACTCCAACTCCACACCTCCACGACGCAGTTCCAAACCTGGCTATGGTGTTTCCCCCAGTCCAAACTGGTATGTGGCCGAGACTGAAGTAGGACAGCATGACCCCGCCAATGGAATTCAAGATCCAAATTACCAGCCTGGTCTGCTACCGGGCAGTCGCCGGCCCCTACCAAGAAAGCCGTCTGAGGAACGCTATGATCTGCAGGAGATGTTGAAAATCTGGGCGGAGAGCAGTAAGAACCCATTTGGTGAAGGGACGTTAGTATGATATTTTGATTTTTGTAAACACTGTATTATTGTTATAGGAGTCCATGACCTCACTGATGTCATTAGCCAGTGTGGTATTATGGGTCCTGGCACCATGCACACTGTAAATATTACATGATATATAATTTTGTGTTCTCTGTCTGTTTAATAATAGACTTGGGAAAATTCCATCTCTATATTTATGTACCAGTAATAAATAATTATATATACACGTGGCTATACAGGTGGGGGGAATTTGAAAATACACATTGTATACATGGAGAGCCCGTGGGACCATGCATAACATATCATGCACGGGACTCAGTAGGTAGAGTTGCACCTTACGGTCAACCTGTGTAGAACTTGAGAGTACTGGGGGTGAGAATATTAATATTGATAATGCTCGAGGGGGCTGTGAGGGACACTCAGCTGAAGTATTAATATTGTACACAGGCCCTCTCTGTAGTTAGCATGCTAAAACTCACTCAGCACTGAGAGTTTCTGGGAAGTATACCACTAAGCCTTGCATGTACTTTTCTATCATTTATCCAAACATTTTATTTTCCAAAAAAGGCATAATACGTGTACAATGTTGTTGTAGCTCTTGTTGTTTTTTTTGAGTGGGAAAAAAACATAATTAGCTATGCTTTACATTTGTAATAATTGTTCAATACACATTGCAAACACAACGCATCCAAGGTATACCTGCTATTATTACATATTGGCTTTAGTTAGAGAGTCAGTTACTGTTACTGTACGTATAACTCAACAATCTCAATGGGAGTGTCTTCATCGTATTGAGACTGATTGGCACAGATCCTCAGCTCGATGCTGTCGGTAGTGGTCGAGGGGAGCTGCTTGGAAAACCATGGAGGAGTGTTGAATGAGCAGCAGGTGTTTGTTGGACCACAGCCCTCCCCGTCCCACAGGGGGTCATCGGAGTAGAATATGTATTGAAACCGGGTACTACTTCCTGTGTCACAGAAGTAGTCACTCCCCACCCAGGGGGGGATCCTAGTGCTACCAGTGCTGCCAGTATTCATACAAGGACACTGGCCATTGTAATTAGTACCATATTCATCAAGGGCAGCTGCGAAGGTCCAGATGTGCTTCCGTGGGTTGGTCCCATGTGTGAGAATCACTCCTTCCACTGAGACATCATCTATTGTGAGGCTTTGATTAGCGTAGTATGGGTCGAATGCTTCTGGGGTCTTATCTTGGTAACCGATGACTTTGCCACAGACGTGAGTATATTCAATGCCATACACATCAAATATAGCAGATGAACACCCTCTTGTGGATATAGTCTTTGTACACAACCGCTTTGATTGCTGGGTAGTCTGTCTCAGCCCCTGGGGGCATGTGTGACTGGTGTTCTTCATGTCAATGTTGGCCACTCTCATCCAGCCTCCGGTAATCCCTCCACATGTCCGGTCCATGTCACAGTACACACGAATGCTGGACCCATTGCCTGCTTTGACCCAGTAGTAGCCAGATGGAGCGGTGGGATCATAAACTTTGACATCCTCACACGAGGTAGCTGGGTTGGTAGAAATCTTGCCTGAGGCTGGTGGTGTAAGCTGGTACCGGTCTATCAATGGCTCCAGCAGTAGCTCAATGGCAGCAGTAACATTTGTGATGGCATCTTCTAGAGCTGAACTCACTTGTGCAGTGATCTCATCTCTCAGTGGCTCGATGACGTCTGTCACGGCCCAATCTACCTTCCTTGTCACCTGATCAATGGAGTCAGTGATATTAGCTGTGGCCTGCTGTACGACTGCAGTCACCTCTTTCCTGATGTCTTGTCGCAGCTGGTGCTGGGAAACTACCACGACAGGTACTTCTGGATTTTCATGAGCAGCTCCAAACTGCAGGGTAGCTAGAACCACAATGGCAAGTTGCAGGAGCATTTTTGCACTAGGTTGCTCACTCACAGTATGCACCAAAACTCTGGGATTGTGATGCTGACACTGCAATACCTGTTCTGAGTCAGGAGGTACTTACTCTCCACTTTTTATACTTTCTCAAGCTCATTCTTCCTCCACATCATCCAGTGTCAGCATAATTATAAAGTAGGTCTTCAGGTTACTGGAAGGTACACTCTTAGCATAACTTTCAATGCATAATTTTACCACACATAATACCAGGTAGCTACAAGAAAGAGAAGGTATTTCCTCCTGAAAATAGGAAAGTGAAGAGTAGCTATTTCCTTGTGAAAATAGGAATTGGCTGAATGGAAAGTTGGACTGGTGGGAGGATGTCTGGTGGCTGAAATCAAAAGTTTGACTGGTGGCGAGATGTCTGGTGGCTGAATGGAAAGTTGGACTGGTGGGAGGATGTCTGGTGACTGAAATCAAAAGTTTGACTGGTGGCGAGATGTCTGGTGGCTGAATGGAAAGTTGGACTGGTGGGAGGATGTCTGGTGGCTGAATGGAAAGTTGGACTGGTGGCTGAATGGAAAGTTGGACTGGTGGGAGGATGTCTGGTGGCTGAAATCAAAAGTTTGACTGGTGGCGAGATGTCTGGTGAAAAATTCGACTGGCGGTGGGCGCAAAGTTTTCGAGGGGGGCCCAATGAAACCCTGGATACATTTACTGACCCTTTTCTCTACATTTTTCGTGCCTGCGCAAACAGTGGATACCAGCCCACTATTCTTCAGAGGGTGTGGCCTGGGGATTAGGCTAGGACAAGTCTATCTTATCCACAAGTAAGTGATACTGCCAAGTAGGAGATTGAATTGGCCTATGGAAGTCAGTGAAAGTTGCTAAATATGTGTTGGCATGTATGTATATACTATTCCTACTATAGTCACAGCCTATTTGGGATTACTGACATTTGATAATGATATCTTTCTTCAGTGTCCCCAGGATGTCCAGAAGATGGGCGTGGCAGCGTACAATGCCGAGTGTCGGAACATTGTAATGAGATACTCTCAGGAGTGGGAGGTCAGTGTCGTTCACAGTAGTCAGCTAGGGTGGAGCTCCCCCATTACGGCATTATTGAGACTCGACATATTTTGGAATTTAAAGGCCCAAACCAGTAGCAAAAAATGATAACACCCCTTACCCCACCCCCATGTGACTGTAGAACTTGAGAATAAGAATATTGGTAATGCTATAGTGTTTTAGCACTCAGTCTGTGGTACAAATGGGCTCCGAAGAGTAGCTACTAAAAGTGTATATTCGCTGCCTTCCTTTGCTGTCTAAGAACTGTAGCTGTCCTCGCCCACGCAAAATTTTACCCTTCTACCCCCCATGTCATGCACGCGAGAAAAAGTACCAGGCCCACAACTGCACTAAAGTGAAACACACACAGGGGTTGTGAGGGATGCTCAGCTGAAGCATTGTTTACAGGGGTTTCTCTGTAAAACTCTACACTTTCACTGAGTATTTCTGGGAAGTGCCACTTGTTCTTTTCCATCATTTGCCCAGCTATTCTCCAGTTTGTTCGAAAGGGGTAACAATAAAGTACACGAATATGCATACAATTGTAGTATTTACTAGCTACAAGCTGCAAACATAACACATCCAAGGCACACCTCTACTTGCTATTATTACATATAGGACTGTAGTTAGAGAGTCAGTCACTGTTACTGTACGTATAGCTGAACAATCTCAATGGGAACATCTTCATTGGATCGAGGCTGATCGGTGCAGATCCTCAACTCAATATTGTCAGTAGTGGTCGAGGGAAGCTGCTTGGAAAACCATGGAGGAGTGTTGAATGAACAGCAGGTATTTGTTGGACCACAGCCCTCCCCGTCCCACAGGGGGTCATCGGGGTAGAATACATAGTCAACCCCTACACTACTTCCTGTGTCACAGAAGTAGTCACTCCCCACCCAGGGGGGGATTCTAGGGGTCGTAGTGGCAAGAGTATTGACACAAGGACACTGATTAGAGCGATCAGGGTAATGTCCATCGGAGGCAGCTCCAAAGGTCCAGATGTGCTTTCGTGGGTTGGCCCCATGTGTGAGAATCACCCCATCCACGTAGACATCATCTATTGTGAGTCCTTGATTATTATAGTATGGGCGTAATGAGTCTGGGGTATTATCCTGGTAACCGATGACTTTGCCACAGACGTGAGTATATTCAGTGCCATACACGTCAAACATAGCAGATGAACACCCTCTCGTGGATATAGTCTTTGTACACAACCGCTTCGATTCCTTGGTAACCTCTCTCAGCCCCTGGGGGCATGTGTGACTGGTGTTCTTCATGTCAATGTTGGCCACTCTCATCCAGCCTCCGGTAATCCCTCCACATGTCCGTATCATGTCACAGTACACAGGAACTCTGGACTCATTCCCTGCTTTGATCCAGTAGTAGCCAGATGGAGCGGCAGGGTTGTGAACTTTGACCTCCTCGCATGAGGAGGCTGGGTTGGTGGAATACTTGCCTGGCGGTGGTGTAAGCTGGTCTATTAGTGGCTTCAGCAGTAGCTCAATGGCATTTGTAACGTTTTTGATGGTATCTTCTAGAGCTGTATTCAGTTGCGCATTGATTTCATCTCTCAGTGGTTCGATGACGTCTTTCACGACTATAGTCACCTCTTTTATGATATCCTTTCGCAGCTGGTGCTGCGAAACTCCCGCAACAGACAATTCTGGATTCTCATGAGCAGCGCCAAACTGCAGGGTAGCTAGAGCCACAATGGCAAGGTGCAAGAACATGGTTGATCACACCAAACCTCTAGAATTGGGATATTGACACTGTGATGCTTGTTCTGAGTCATAATTGTTTACTCTCACTTTTTATGCTTTTTCTTAAGCTCATTCATACTCCCTCCACGTCACCAGAGGTCTTTGGGTTATCAAGTCCATCAGATTTCTACTGGGAAGGGGTACACTCTTAGGACGACTTTCCCTACATGTTTACCACACTTAGTATCAGGTACATGAAAGTAGCAAAAGTGGGAGAGTATTTCCTCAAGTGTACTGTTGAACTCTTAATTTCAGTTCCCTAAAGTATGATTAGGGAAAGCCAATCTCTAGCCTCATTCCCAGGCTTTTTCTTAAGCTCATTCATACTCCCTCCACGTCACCAGAGGTCTTTGGGTTATCAAGTCCATCAGATTTCTACTGGGAAGGGGTACACTCTTAGGACGACTTTCCCTACATGTTTACCACACTTAGTATCAGGTACATGAAAGTAGCAAAAGTGGGAGAGTATTTCCTCAAGTGTACTGTTGAACTCTTAATTTAAAGTATGATTAGGGAAAGCCAATCTCTAGCCTCATTCCCAGGCTCCCCTCCCACACCCTCAAAAAATACTTTGTTACTTCGAGTTGCCCATAATCTACAGACAAGCCACTGGCTAGTCCTAGGCCTGTCAGAGTTCAGCACTATACTACGTTTTTCACTGGCATACCGGACATCACACACTGTAAATATTAAAATTAATTTTGGGGTTGTCATGTCTGTTTGATTAACTGTATTTGGGGGAGCCAATGAATTAATCAGATATTAGACAATAATTATGAGACTGATAATAATAGTCTTATTAGCTACATACTTTGAAAAATATGAACTTATATATATTATAATTAATTACTCGGCAAGGGTGGAAAATAAATAGTACAGGAATCATGCTAACGATGCCTGATTGTTGGACCATGTACCATGGCCCAGCTGCACGCGTGCGGGCTCGATGCAACAAAAACGTCCCCCCCCCCCCCCCCCCCGCGCCAATACTCACTCAGCACTGAGGAAGTACCACTTGTAGTTTTCTATCATTATTTTGTCCAAACATTTTATTTTCCAAAAAACATAACATACATGTACATAATATTGTGTTGTTGTTTGTTTTAGCGGGAAAAAACGAAAAAACAACAATTAGCTATGCATTACATTAATTTTGTAATAGTTTATATTCAATACACATTGCAAACACAACTCATCCAAGGCATACCTGCTATTATTACATATTGGCTTTAGTTAGAGAGTCAGTTACTGTTACTGTACGTATAACTCAACAATCTCAATGGGAACGTCTTCATCAAATTGAGCCTGATTGGCACAGATCCTCAGCTCGATGCTGTTGGTAGTAGTCAAGGGGAGCTGCTTGGAAAACCATGGAGGAGTGTTAAACGTGCAGCAGGTGTTTGTTGGACCACAGCCTTCCCCGTCCCACAGGGGATCGTCGGGGTAGAATATCCGTCGAAACCGGGCACTACTTGCTGTGTCACAGAAGTAGTCACTCCCTACCCAGGGGGGGATCCTAGTGCTACCAGTGCTGTTAGTATTCATACAAGGACACTGGCCATTGTAATCACTACCATATTCATCAAGGGCAGCTGCGAAGGTCCAGATGTGCTTCCGTGGGTTGGCCCCATGTGTGAGAATCACTCCTTCCACTGAGACATCATCTATTGTGAGTCTTTGATTAGCGTAGTATGGGTGGAATGCTTCTGGGGTCTTATCCTGGTAACCGATGACTTTGCCACAGACGTGAGTATATTCAGTGCCATACACGTCAAACATAGCAGATGAACACCCTCTTGTGGATATAGTCTTTGTACACAACCGCTTCGATTCCTTGGTAACCTCTCTCAGCCCCTGGGGGCATGTGTGACTGGTGTTCTTCATGTCAATGTTGGCCACTCTCATCCAGCCTCCGGTAATCCCTCCACATGTCCGTATCATGTCACAGTACACAGGAACTCTGGACTCATTCCCTGCTTTGATCCAGTAGTAGCCAGATGGAGTGGCAGGGTTGTGAACTTTGACCTCCTCACATGAGGAGGCTGGGTTGGTGGAATACTTGCCTGGCGGTGGTGTAAGCTGGTCTATTAGTGGCTTCAGCAGTAGCTCAATGGCATTTGTAACGTTTTTGATGGTATCTTCTAGAGCTGTATTCAGTTGCGCATTGATTTCATCTCTCAGTGGTTCGATGACGTCTTTCACGACTATAGTCACCTCTTTTATGATATCCTTTCGCAGCTGGTGCTGCGAAACTCCCGCAACAGACAATTCTGGATTCTCATGAGCAGCGCCAAACTGCAGGGTAGCTAGAACCACAATGGCAAGGTGCAAGAACATGGTTGATCACACCAAACCTCTAGAATTGGGATATTGACACTGTGATGCTTGTTCTGAGTCATAATTGTTTACTCTCACTTTTTATGCTTTTTCTTAAGCTCATTCATACTCCCTCCACTCACCAGTGTCTTCCTGGCTCCGCTGGACATCTGCTAGTCAACAGATCTGACACCCATATTTGCAGAAATAAGAGTGACTGGATTTTCCTTGTAGCTATTCCAAGAATAATGTTATTATTACTAGAATTATGTGGCTAGTGACTAGCTTCCTAGCTCCACTGGACATCTGCTATAGTCAACAGATCTGACACCCACGTTTGCAGAAATAAGAGTGGTTGAATTTTCCTTGCAGCTGTTCCAAGAATAATGTTATTATTACTAGAATTATGTGGCTTAGTGACTAGCTTTCCTAGCTCCACTGGACATCTGCTAGTCAATAGATCTGATGCCCATGTTTGCAGAAATAAGAGTGAGTGGAATTTCCTTGCAGCTGTTCCAAGTATTGATTACTGGAATTATGTGGCTAATGACTTGGTTCCACAGACCATGGACATCTGCTTGTCAACAGATCTGATGCCCACATTTCCAGGAATAAGAGTGCATGTTCATGCATATATATGGAATAAATTCAGGTCATATGGCCTAAATGCATTGTTTGCTGTCAAAAGCTGCATGTGCACTCTCAAAAAATTACTTTCTTACTTCACCAAGTCTACTAAGAGCTTATCCAGCCTAGTTCCTAGGCCCACTCCACATCCCTCAAAGAAAACACTCCATGTTCCCTGGTTGAGTTGCTTGTGTACAGTATGGGTGTCCAAGTCAGTATTAGTGGCTCAGTTTACTGGATCCTTGTGGTAGTAGCAATGATTCCCACTGGTAATAGGCCAGCAGTCTTGCTCTCCCTAGAGTACTATTACCAGTGGGTGGAGTGTTGATAACCCGGTTTGTAATGGCAAGCCTGAACAATAGTCATTAAATACTACGTATTAACTTATCATGAGTGCTGGATCGGATGGCAGATGGATCGGAGACGGATGGCACAAACAAGTAGTGTGAATAAGTTTCAAACGACACAGCCCATCTCTGGTCTCCTCGTGGCAGCCATGGCCGAGCCTGGAAGAGTAGAGTACTAAGAGTATAGTGTACCATTTCGTTCAAGAGTCTGATTCAAGATATGTGTAGGCCACAGCCAATTCCAGCTGATTTTTTTCTCTCCAAGAATAGCTAATTGGGAGTGGTTACAAGTTACAAAGCTACCTGGATAGCTATTTTGGGGCGAATTCCCTCTCGAACCAATACCCTGTATATTCACAATTGTCATGAAGGCTAACCCCCACAATGCCATGACATTTGCTAGTGATAATGGTTATTACAGTATTTGTGGCAACAGTCGTCTCATGTAGTGAGTAGTACAGACAGTGTGCATGTGGCTGTCATGTGGTCTTTTCTATATGTACTAACATACAATGTACCAGAGCACAGTGATATACCTCCTTCTCTCCCTCTCCCTCATCCTATATAGGAAATTGTGACTCGGATGGGTCGCTGGATTGACTTCAAGAATGGACTACAAGACCCTCTACCCCTGGTTCATGGAGAGCATCTGGTGATTTGAATTGGTCCATATGCTGAAAGACTAACAGTATCTGGTGTGGTCCCGGGCCAGATCTCTATTGATGAGCTGGAAGATCGCCCAATCTAGTCTGGTTCCTATATTACACGGCATGGCAGATGACTTCATCTCTACTCCTTCATGACAAGTTTAAAGACTACAGAGTTGCCATGATAATCTAGCTACAGACAAGCTACTGGCTAGTCCTAGGCCTGTCATAGATCAGAGTCCATCACTATCCTATGTTTTGCACTGGCATACCAGACATCACACACTGTAAATATTAACCTAATTTTGGGTTCGTCATGTCTGGTTGATTAACTGTATTTGGGGGAGGCAATGAATTAGTCAGATATTACACAGTAATATTATAAGACTGATATATCTACATACTTTGAAAAATATGAGCGTTATATTTACTTGGCAAGGGTGGAAAATAAATAGTACAGGAATCATGCTAACGATGCCTGATTGTAGGACCGTGGCCCAGCTGCACGCGCGCTGGCTCGATGCAACAAAAACGTCCCCCCGCGCCAAAAATCAAATTTTGTGCGGCGGGCGCAGCGCTGGATGCCAGAGCCTACCCTATTGCACGTGTTCTTGTGGTAGACTGCTCTATATACTTGAAGATATTCTGCCAAGAGAGAGAGCCCATGCTGCAAGATGGTGACGGCTGTTCCAGACCGCTTCGACTTCCCATGCGAGGAGGAGAAGATCCTGGCGCTGTGGAAGGAGCTGGACGCGTTCCAGACCAGCCTGAGACAGTCTAAAGACAGGCCCAAGTACACGTTCTACGACGGTCCGCCGTTCGCCACCGGGCTGCCTCACTACGGGCACATACTGGCCGGAACCATCAAGGTACTGTCTCCAGTAATGGAAGGGGTTCACCGTCCGCAGGAGTGGGCGGGGTTACAAACGGGCCGCACATGGCCGGTTTAGGGGTGTGGCTTGAGTTATGCCTCTAGCTGACGTCATCTGTCTGGACACATTCAATAATGTATTGCCTTTTAACAAGCTATGATTCCATAATATATGGTCTTAGAAAAACACAAACACCTCTGCTTTAGGCCACTCCAAATAAATTTCTTGTTTCCCGTCCTGGAAATGACTTCTTGTACATGTGGGCTGGCAGTTGATCACCATTATCTATTATTACGGTTACCAACACGGTGATGATGTCACACCCGTTTGTTCGGCCAAGATTGGCCAATTACTGTCGCTTTGTAAGGATTGTAGGGACTTACCACCGTATTTACAATGTTGTTGAAGCGTTACTGTTCACTAACAGCATACCAATATTATTACATATGACACCTATTACAAGAGTTTACTACTTACCTCTACCTGTAATCCAACAATTAGGATGTGGTGACACGGTATGCCCACCAGAGTGGTTTCCATGTCGACAGACGGTTCGGCTGGGACTGCCACGGCCTGCCCGTGGAGTATGAAATTGACAAGAAACTCGGACTCAAGGTATGGCATATTTATTGGAGCTACCGAAATGACAGCACATGACCATGGATACCTCTAGCCTTGTCCCCAGGCCACACCCTCTGAAAAATATTGGCCTGGCATTTATGGGGTCACTGTTTGTGTATTTGCTTAATTTCTAAACATTCCCGGAGATTAGGCTAGCACAAGTCTATCTTACCCACAAGTAAGTACTGCCAAGTGGGAAAATTGGCAGAAAGAAGTCAGTGAATGTTGCTAAATGTGTTGGCATGTACAGTGTTTCCCCCAAAGGGGGGTACCAGGGTGCTCCCCTCCCCTTTCCTAACTTGATTTCCTTTGATGTGGTCATTGGAATGTTTATTTTTTTTACTTTGATGTCATGGAAAAGTTGTATGTCCCCCCTTTCTTTCTTGACTTGGGGGAAACACTGCATGTATGTTGTGTGTGTACCACTCCTACTAGTCACTGCCTGTTTGGGATTACTGACATTTGATGATGTTTTAATGATGTTTGTTTCCAGGGTCCCCAGGATGTCCAGAAGATGGGCGTGGCAGCGTACAATGCCGAGTGTCGGAACATTGTAATGAGATACTCTCAGGAGTGGGAGGTCAGTGTCGTCCACAGTAGTCTGAGGGATCTCAGCTAGGGTGGAGCTCCTCCAGTACAGCATTACTCCCTAGGGCATCAACATCATTGGAATTTGAAACCCAAACCCGTAGCATCCTGAGCAAGTTCATTCTAATGCTTATTCTGCAGTGAGCAATGTATTGACTAGGGATGTTATGTTTAAGTGCAGTATGACTCGCACAGCTATGTATGCAACCACCCCCCCTACGTGTGTGTGGCTGTAGAACTTGAGAGTAAGAATATTGGTAATGCTACAGGGGTTGCAAAGGATGCTACATGTAATTGTTCACAGGGCTCTCTCTGTAGTTAGCACTTTCACTCAGCACCAAGTGTTTCTGTGAAGTGCCACTTGTGCATTTTTTGTCAGTTGTCCAAACATTCTATTTTTCAAAAAACGTTTGTTTGAAATGCGAGTAATAAAGACAAGATATCAAGTGCACTTTGTGTTATAACAGTACAACTGTATGTTTGGTAGAAGAACATATGCATACAATTGTAATATTCAATACAAGCTGCAAACGTAGCACATCCAAGACATACTTCTATTTGCTATTAATTGCATACGGCTTTAGTTAGAGAGTTAAAGTACATATAGCTGAACGATCTCAATGGGAGTGTCTTCATCGTATGGATATCCATTGGTACAGATCCTCAGCTCGATGTTGTCAGTAGTAGTCGAGGGGAGCTGCTTGGAAAACCATGGAGGTGTGTTGAATGAGCAGCAGGTGTTTGTTGGACCACAGCCCTCCCCGTCCCACAGGGGGTCATCGGGGTAGAATATGTTTTGAGCCTGGGCACTAGTTCCTGTGTCACAGAAGTAGTCACTCCCCACCCAGGGGGGGATACTAGGGGGCCTGGTGTTGCTTGTGTTGATGCAAGGACAATTGTGGCCACCGCCACCGCGCTCATCAAGGTCAGCTGCGAAGGTCCAGATGTGCTTTCGTGGGTTGGCCCCATGTGTGAGAATCACCCCATCCACGTAGACATCATCTATTGTGAGTCCTTGATTATTATAGTATGGGCCAAATGAGTCTGGGGTCCTGTCCTGGTAACCGATGACTTTGCCACAGACATGAGTATAGTCAGTGCCAAACACATCAAATGCAGCAGATGAACACCCTCTCGTGGATATAGGCCTTGTACACAACCGCTTCGATTGCTGGGTAGTCTGTCTCAACCCCTGGGGGCATGTGTGACTGGTGTTCTTCATGTCAATGTTGGCCACTCTCATCCAGCCTCCGGTAATCCCTCCACATGTCCGGTCCATGTCACAGTACACACGAATGCTGGACTCATTGGCTGCTTTGACCCAGTAGTAGCCAGATGGGATGCCCGGGTTAAGTTCTTTACAGGAGCTAGCAGGGAGGGTGGGGTACTTGCCAATCAGCTTCTGTTCCACCTCATCCATCTTGCAGTACACCTGTACCAGGGGAATGTCAGAAGTCTGGATCCAGTAGTAGCCAGATGGAGTGGTGGGATTTTGAACTTTGACCTCCTCACACGAGGTAGCTGGGTTGGTAGAAATCTTGCCTGGGGCTGGTGCAAGCTGGTCTATCAATGGCTTCAGCAGCAGCTCAACGGCATCAGTAACATTTGTGATGGCATCTTCTAGAGCTGTACTCACTTGTGCAGTGATCTCATCTCTCAGTGGTTCGATGACGTCTGTCACGGCCCAATCTACCTTCCTCGTCACTTGATCAATGGAGTCAGTGATATTAGCTGTGGCCTGCTGTACGACTGCAGTCACCTCTTTCCTGATGTCCTTTCGCAGCTGGTGCTGGGAAACTACCACGACAGGCACTTCTGGATTCTCATGAGCAGCTCCAAACTGCAGGGTAGCTAGAACCACAATGGCAAGTTGCAGGAACATTTTGCACTAGGTTGCTCACTCGCAGTATGCACCAAAACGTTCTAGGATTCGACTGTGCTGATTATTCTTAGCCAGAAATTGTTTAGTCTCCACTTTCTCTTAAGGTCATTCATCACACAATCCTGACCATCCAGTGACATCATTAACATGTTTGTATCACATGCCAGCTGGTTTTTGAAGCTGGTGTCTCCACATGTGTATCCTCCCAGTGTGGTTATAGTTTCCCAAGTGAATTCATGAAACAAAAGTGTGTCAGATTACCAGTGGGAGAGGTACACCCCAGCGAAGTCGTCTATGCTGAATTTACAACTAATATTTAATTCAGGTACACAAAGTAGCCACGCTAATCTTGGTTTCTAACTTCTCATTTCTGCTACTTCCAAATACAGTACAACTTACTAGGGATACGAAGTGCAAGATGCTTGATGCAGCTGTGTATATCACTGCAAAAACAGAAGGGTTACTTTAACCCAGCTATAGGGTTATCTCAGTTGCAGCTTTATGTTCATATATTGTAATTGAATACTCTAAACATCAGTTGCTGATTATTTCTAGTACCTATGTACGAGAAACATGTTGATAGTCATGGTTGATTTGTTGGAATGCATTGTTATAGGGTTATAAGGTAAACACCGTTATGGGAGAATAAGCCGGAGAAATGGAGGAGTAAAAGGTACATCACACAGTCCTAACTCCTCCAAGTCCCTAGCTAATACTCTCAGTCTGAGGGTGTACATTCCAACAAACCTCTCCCTTATTCTTATAATACTTAGTCCATAAAAAAAAAACAGTATGCAAAATTAAACAGTTACTTTAACCAATCTATGGTTAGCTGAGTTGCAACTTCACTATCATGCTTATAAGTACAGTCATTACTGTGTGCCACCAAAGGCATTACTGGTTTTGTTTTATGGATTATAGTATTGTAAGAATAAGGGAGAGGTTTGTTGGAATGTACACCCTCAGACTGAGAGTATTAGCTAGGGACTTGGAGGAGTTACGACTGTGTGATGTACCTTTTACTCCTCCAGCTTATTCCCCCATAACGGTGTTTACCTTATAACCCTATAAACATGCATTCCAACAAATCAACCATGACTATCAACATGTTTCTCGTACATATAGGTACCCACCCCCTCTTCAACCAAAGTGTGTGTATTGGCTTTGAAAAAAGCCTGGTAAACAATATATAAATGTTTCAAGAAAAAGTCAACAGTTTGTGGATGTGGGATGGCTTTCCAGAGAACAGAGATTGTTGTTACTTTGTTCTGGCTCTTAGTACACTTGACACTTGTGCAAACAAATCTTATGAAGCCCTTCACATCTTGTTATGTCTGGGTGGGTGTATACTAACTTATAGGGCGGGCCTATTTTCGAGTGCGCTTCTTATGAAGCCCTTCACATCCTGTTATGTCTGGGTGGGTGTATACTAACTTATAGGGTGGGCCTATTTTCGAGTGAAATACCAAAACACTCGAAAATAAGCCCACCCTCCTCTTTGAGTAGCCACTAAAGGTCATCGCCCATGGGCGTATTTTCGGGAGATTACGGTACTAGATTCTGAAATAATCAGCAACTGGTGTTTAGAGTATTATATGCACATAAAGCTGCAACTGAGATAAGTAGCCCTTCTGTTTTTGCAGTGATATACATGCACATGTTTCATGTTTAGAAATTCTACAAAGAAGCAACATTAGCGTGTAGGTAGTAAGCTGCACCTCAGAATGCAGTTCCTTTCGTGGGACAAGGTAGCACCCTGGATAGCAAAATGCGGCTAGTCTGGGGCTGGGTGCGATGATATAGGGACTGGTGGATGCTTTTGATGAGCCAGTCAGTTGCAATAATAGCAGGAATCATGCACATATCTTGTGATGCTGGAGAAGCTATGAAAAAGTAACTGTTATAGTCAGTGTAAAATAAAAATATTGGCAATGAGACTGACATGCAACTGATATGCACCAGACTTTGGTGGTGAAATTGCAATCCTTGTTACTGCCACAGTGGTGTTTGAGCTGTGGTTAAGCTATAGTATTGCAATCCATGATTAATTGTTACGACTACAGTTGTGTTTAGGCTGTGTTAGCTAAGATATAGTATTTTGGGAATGACAATTGCAACTGTTGACAAAGTACATTTGGGAATACACACATGCAATTTGTCCTAGACCCCCATTCACGTGTTTTGAAATCATACACCAGTCTTAGTCCCAGTGGTATAGTGCAATCTCAAAACAGTGGTAGCTCTTGGGAATATATGTAGGACTAAAGAGCTGTTTGGGAATGATTGTATGTCTGCACGTAAATCACTTCTGAGATGCAACTCATGTTACTTGGACCCAAGGTATGCTGATCCAGTAGTAGCCAGATGGAGTGGCAGGGTTGTGAACTTTGACCTCCTCACATGAGGAGGCTGGGTTGGTGGAATACTTGCCTGGCGGTGGTGTAAGCTGGTCTATTAGTGGCTTCAGCAGTAGCTCAATGGCATTTGTAACGTTTTTGATGGTATCTTCTAGAGCTGTATTCAGTTGCGCATTGATTTCATCTCTCAGTGGTTCGATGACGTCTTTCACGTACTATAGTCACCTCTTTTATGATATCCTTTCGCAGCTGGTGCTGCGAAACTCCCGCAACAGACAATTCTGGATTCTCATGAGCAGCGCCAAACTGCAGGGTAGCTAGAACCACAATGGCAAGGTGCAAGAACATGGTTGATCACACCAAACCTCTAGAATTGGGATATTGACACTGTGATGCTTGTTCTGAGTCATAATTGTTTACTCTCACTTTTTATGCTTTTTCTTAAGCTCATTCATACTCCCTCCACTCACCAGAGGTCTTTGGGTTATCAAGTCCATCAGATTTCTACTGGGAAGGGGTACACTCTTAGGACGACTTTCCCTACATGTTTACCACACTTAGTATCAGGTACATGAAAGTAGCAAAAGTGGGAGAGTATTTCCTCAAGTGTACTGTTGAACTCTTAATTTCAGTTCCCTAAAGTATGATTAGGGAAAGCCAATCTCTAGCCTCATTCCCAGGCTTTTTCTTAAGCTCATTCATACTCCCTCCACGTCACCAGAGGTCTTTGGGTTATCAAGTCCATCAGATTTCTACTGGGAAGGGGTACACTCTTAGGACGACTTTCCCTACATGTTTACCACACTTAGTATCAGGTACATGAAAGTAGCAAAAGTGGGAGAGTATTTCCTCAAGTGTACTGTTGAACTCTTAATTTCAGTTCCCTAAAGTATGATTAGGGAAAGCCAATCTCTAGCCTCATTCCCAGGCTTTTTCTTAAGCTCATTCATACTCCCTCCACGTCACCAGAGGTCTTTGGGTTATCAAGTCCATCAGATTTCTACTGGGAAGGGGTACACTCTTAGGACGACTTTCCCTACATGTTTACCACACTTAGTATCAGGTACATGAAAGTAGCAAAAGTGGGAGAGTATTTCCTCAAGTGTACTGTTGAACTCTTAATTTAAAGTATGATTAGGGAAAGCCAATCTCTAGCCTCATTCCCAGGCTCCCCTCCCACACCCTCAAAAAATACTTTGTTACTTCGAGTTGCCCATAATCTACAGACAAGCCACTGGCTAGTCCTAGGCCTGTCAGAGTTCAGCACTATACTACGTTTTTCACTGGCATACCGGACATCACACACTGTAAATATTAAAATTAATTTTGGGGTTGTCATGTCTGTTTGATTAACTGTATTTGGGGGAGCCAATGAATTAATCAGATATTAGACAATAATTATGAGACTGATAATAATAGTCTTATTAGCTACATACTTTGAAAAATATGAACTTATATATATTATAATTAATTACTCGGCAAGGGTGGAAAATAAATAGTACAGGAATCATGCTAACGATGCCTGATTGTTGGACCATGTACCATGGCCCAGCTGCACGCGTGCGGGCTCGATGCAACAAAAACGTCCCCCCCCCCCCCCCGCGCCAATACTCACTCAGCACTGAGGAAGTACCACTTGTAGTTTTCTATCATTATTTTGTCCAAACATTTTATTTTCCAAAAAACATAACATACATGTACATAATATTGTGTTGTTGTTTGTTTTAGCGGGAAAAAACGAAAAAACAACAATTAGCTATGCATTACATTAATTTTGTAATAGTTTATATTCAATACACATTGCAAACACAACTCATCCAAGGCATACCTGCTATTATTACATATTGGCTTTAGTTAGAGAGTCAGTTACTGTTACTGTACGTATAACTCAACAATCTCAATGGGAACGTCTTCATCAAATTGAGCCTGATTGGCACAGATCCTCAGCTCGATGCTGTTGGTAGTAGTCAAGGGGAGCTGCTTGGAAAACCATGGAGGAGTGTTAAACGTGCAGCAGGTGTTTGTTGGACCACAGCCTTCCCCGTCCCACAGGGGATCGTCGGGGTAGAATATCCGTCGAAACCGGGCACTACTTGCTGTGTCACAGAAGTAGTCACTCCCTACCCAGGGGGGGATCCTAGTGCTACCAGTGCTGTTAGTATTCATACAAGGACACTGGCCATTGTAATCACTACCATATTCATCAAGGGCAGCTGCGAAGGTCCAGATGTGCTTCCGTGGGTTGGCCCCATGTGTGAGAATCACTCCTTCCACTGAGACATCATCTATTGTGAGTCTTTGATTAGCGTAGTATGGGTGGAATGCTTCTGGGGTCTTATCCTGGTAACCTCCAGGAAGCTATCCTAAGTAAATGTTAATTAGGTAATGGTGATTTGAATTGGTCCATATGCTGAAAGACTAACAGTATCTGGTGTGGTCCCGGGCCAGATCTCTATTGATGAGCTGGAAGATCGCCCAATCTAGTCTGGTTCCTATATTACACGGCATGGCAGATGACTTCATCTCTACTCCTTCATGACAAGTTTAAAGACTACAGAGTTGCCATGATAATCTAGCTACAGACAAGCTACTGGCTAGTCCTAGGCCTGTCATAGATCAGAGTCCATCACTATCCTATGTTTTGCACTGGCATACCAGACATCACACACTGTAAATATTAACCTAATTTTGGGTTCGTCATGTCTGGTTGATTAACTGTATTTGGGGGAGGCAATGAATTAGTCAGATATTACACAGTAATATTATAAGACTGATATATCTACATACTTTGAAAAATATGAGCGTATATTTACTTGGCAAGGGTGGAAAATAAATAGTACAGGAATCATGCTAACGATGCCTGATTGTAGGACCGTGGCCCAGCTGCACGCGCGCTGGCTCGATGCAACAAAAACGTCCCCCCGCGCCAAAAATCAAATTTTTGTGCGGCGGGCGCAGCGCTGGATGCAGCCTATTGCACGTGTTCTTGTGGTATTGCATAAGCTGCTCTATATACATGAAGATATTCTGCCAAGAGAGAGAGCCCATGCTGCAAGATGGTGACGGCTGTTCCAGACCGCTTCGACTTCCCATGCGAGGAGGAGAAGATCCTGGCGCTGTGGAAGGAGCTGGACGCGTTCCAGACCAGCCTGAGACAGTCTAAAGACAGGCCCAAGTACACGTTCTACGACGGTCCGCCGTTCGCCACCGGGCTGCCTCACTACGGGCACATACTGGCCGGAACCATCAAGGTACAGTCTCCAGTAATTGAAGGGGTTCACCGTCCGCAGGAGTGGGCGGGGTTACAAACGGGCCGCACATGGCCGGTTTAGGGGTGTGGCTTGAGTTATGCCTCTAGCTGACCTCATCTGTCTGGACACATTCAATAATGTATTGCCTTTTAACAAGCTACGATTCCATAATATATGGTCTTGGAAAAACACAAACACCTCTGCTTTAGGCCACTCCAAATAAATTTCTTGTTTCTCGTCCTGGAAATGACTTCTTGTACATGTGGGCTGGCGGTCGATCACCATTATCTATTATTACGATTACCGGCATAGTGATGACGTCACACCCGTTTGTTCGGCCAAGATTAGCCTATTACTGTCGCTTTGTAAGGATCGTAGGGACTTACCACCGTATTTACAATGTGGTTGATGCGTTACTGTTCACTAATTAACAGCATACCAATATTATTACATATGACACCTGTATTATAACGACACTATTACAAGAGTTTACTACTTACCTCTACCTGTAATCCAACAATTAGGATGTGGTGACACGGTACGCCCACCAGAGTGGTTTCCATGTCGACAGACGGTTCGGCTGGGACTGCCACGGCCTGCCCGTGGAGTATGAAATTGACAAGAAACTCGGACTCAAGGTATGGCATATTTATTGGAGCTACCGAAATGACAGCACATGACCATGGATACCTCTAGCCTTGTCCCCAGGCCACACCCTCTGAAAAATATTGGCCTGGCATTTATGGGGTCACTGTTTGTGTATTTGCTTAATTTCTAAACATTCCCGGGGATTAGGCTAGGACAAGTCTATCTTACCCACAAGTAAGTACTGCCAAGTGGGAAAATTGGCAGAAAGAAGTCAGTGAATGTTGCTAAATGTGTTGGCATGTACAGTGTTTCCCCCAAAGGGGGGGTACCAGGGTGCTCCCCTCCCCTTTCCTAACTTGATTTCCTTTGATGTGGTCATTGGAATGTTTATTTTTTTTACTTTGATGTCATGGAAAAGTTGTATGTCCCCCCTTTCTTTCTTGACTTGGGGGAAACACTGCATGTATGTTGTGTGTGTACCACTCCTACTAGTCACTGCCTGTTTGGGATTACTGACATTTGATGATGTTTGTTTCCAGGGTCCCCAGGATGTCCAGAAGATGGGCGTGGCAGCGTACAATGCCGAGTGTCGGAACATTGTAATGAGATACTCTCAGGAGTGGGAGGTCAGTGTCGTCCACAGTAGTCTGAGGGATCTCAGCTAGGGTGGAGCTCCTCCAGTACAGCATTACTCCCTAGGGCATCAACATCATTGGAATTTGAAACCCAAACCCGTAGCATCCTGAGCAAGTTCATTCTAATGCTTATTCTGCAGTGAGCAATGTATTGACTAGGGATGTTATGTTTAAGTGTAGTATGACTCGCACAGCTATGTATGCAACCACACCCCCTACGTGTGTGTGGCTGTAGAACCTGAGAGTAAGAATATTGGTAATGCTACAGGGGTTGCAAAGGATGCTACATGTAATTGCTCACTCTGTAGTTAGCACTTTCACTCCGCACCGAGTGTTTCTGCGAAGTGCCACTTGTGCATTTTTTGTCAGTTGTTCAAGCATTCTATTTTTCAAAAAACGTTTGTTTGAAATGCGAGTAATAAAGACAAGATATCAAGTGCACTTTGTGTTATAACAGTACAACTGTATGTTTGGTAGAAGAACATATGCATACAATTGTAATATTCAATACAAGCTGCAAACGTAGCACATCCAAGACATACTTCTATTTGCTATTAATTGCATACGGCTTTAGTTAGAGAGTTAAAGTACATATAGCTGAACGATCTCAATGGGAACATCTTCATTGGATCGAGGCTGATCGGTGCAGATCCTCAGCTCGATGTTGTCAGTAGTAGTCGAGGGGAGCTGCTTGGAAAACCATGGAGGTGTGTTGAATGAGCAGCAGGTGTTTGTTGGACCACAGCCCTCCCCGTCCCACAGGGGGTCATCGGGGTAGAATATGTTTTGAGCCTGGGCACTAGTTCCTGTGTCACAGAAGTAGTCACTCCCCACCCAGGGGGGGATACTAGGGGGCCTGGTGTTGCTTGTGTTGATGCAAGGACAATTGTGGCCACCGCCACCGCGCTCATCAAGGTCAGCTGCGAAGGTCCAGATGTGCTTTCGTTGGTTGGCCCCATGTGTGAGAATCACCCCATCCACGTAGACATCATCTATTGTGAGTCCTTGATTATTATAGTATGGGCCAAATGAGTCTGGGGTCCTGTCCTGGTAACCGATGACTTTGCCACAGACATGAGTATAGTCAGTGCCAAACACATCAAATGCAGCAGATGAACACCCTCTCGTGGATATAGGCCTTGTACACAACCGCTTCGATTGCTGGGTAGTCTGTCTCAGCCCCTGGGGGCATGTGTGACTGGTGTTCTTCATGTCAATGTTGGCCACTCTCATCCAGCCTCCGGTAATCCCTCCACATGTCCGGTCCATGTCACAGTACACACGAATGCTGGACTCATTGGCTGCTTTGACCCAGTAGTAGCCAGATGGGATGCCCGGGGTAAGTTCTTTCACTTCTTTACAGGAGCTAGCAGGGAGGGTGGGGTACTTGCCAATCAGCTTCTGTTCCACCCCATCCATCTTGCAGTACACCTGTACCAGGGGAGTGTCAGAGGTCTGGATCCAGTAGTAGCCAGATGGAGCGGCGGGATTGTGAACTTTGACCTCCTCACACGAGGTAGCTGGGTTGGTAGAAATCTTGCCTGAGGCTGGTGGTGCAAGCTGGTCTATCAATGGCTTCAGCAGCAGCTCAACGGCATCAGTAACATTTGTGATGGCATCTTCTAGAGCTGTACTCACTTGTGCAGTGATCTCATCTCTCAGTGGCTCGATGACGTCTGTCACGGCCCAATCTACCTTCCTTGTCACCTGATCAATGGAGTCAGTGATATTAGCTGTGGCCTGCTGTACGACTGCAGTCACCTCTTTCCTGATGTCCTTTCGCAGCTGGTGCTGGGAAACCACCACGACAGGCAGTTCTGGATTCTCATGAGCAGCTCCAAACTGCAGGGTAGCTAGAACCACAATGGCAAGTTGCAGGAACATTTTGCACTAGGTTGCTCACTCTCAGTATGCACCAATGCTCTAGGATTGGGATAAAGACACTGCAGTGCTTGCTCTGAGTCAGAAGATGTCTATTCCCCACTTTTTATACCTTCTCTTAAGCTCATTCATCACATACTCCCTCCACATCATCCAGTGGCATGAACATCAACATGTTTGGAAAGTTTAAATTAATTTATTTTGAACCTGAGTACATCCTTACAGATAGCCTCGTTCCCAGACTCTCCCACCCACTTTTTTGTACCGCAAGGGATGAAAACTGGTGTACAGGTCTGGGAACGAAGCCACCTCCCAGAACTATCTGAATGGTTAGAAGTCGTGGGGTTAATTACTGAGTTAAGGGTGCATCAGATTTCCAGTGGGAAGGTGCATTTGGAGGAGAACTTCTGATAATTATTTACCACCAAGTTAATTCATAATGTCAGGTGCACACTAGTAGCTAGTAGTTTAAGTTCCCCAAACTTTGAAATTAGGGAAAAACATTTTATAGACAATCTCTGGTGGACTAACGGTGTCCCTTACGGAGTAAGTCTCATTGTTGCCTGGGAGTGGAGTGTTGATAGCCTGTTTCCTAATAACAGCGTGATTTTTACAGTACTTGTGGCAGCAGTTTTTATCTCCTTGCATTGTGTCTCATCAATTGAGTAGTGCAGACATGGTACATGTGGCTATCATGTGATCAGAGGGACATGGTGCATGTGGCTATCATGTGATCAGAGGGACATGGTACATGTGATCTCTGACCGACTGATTCCCTAGTGGAAACAACTTTCATATGAAGCCAAACGTTAAGCTACTAACATACCCCAGAGCACAGGGATAGCTTTGCAGTCTGTTTTGCATACTGCAAGCGACGTAAAAACTGGAGCCAAGAGACTGGGAACGAGGCTAGCGCAGGGACACTCCATATCATCACCATTTCCTCCCTCTCCCTCATCCTATATAGGAAATTGTGACTCGGATGGGTCGCTGGATTGACTTCAAGAATGACTACAAGACCCTCTACCCCTGGTTCATGGAGAGCATCTGGTGAGCCCCAGCGTAAGGCATAGTGTGGTCTCTAGTACAGTCCTTGAGTAATAAGGACATCTTCCTAGTATCCACAGTCTTCTAAATATAGGTGACGGAGAATATGTGAGTGTACATTGAATTCCTTGAATAAAAAGGACATTTGTTTGTGGGTGAAAATTTTTTGCGATGTCCAGCCAGTGTTTGATTTTGCAGTTTAAGCAAAGAAATCTTATCGTTTCTCGCCTTAGTTTGATTCATGGCCTTACCAAAAAAGCAGGCTCATACATAATTGGTATGGACCACCTCTCTGGGCAGAACACTCATTAATTAACAGCTTACCCACATCTATAGCTTGGCCATTACCAGGTAGGCAGATCTCGATACCTGTCCCCTCCAGGTGGGTGTTCAAGCAAATGTATGACTCAGGGCTGGTCTACCGAGGCTACAAGGTAACTAGCTGGGGATGCTAATATGTGACCTGCCATTGTGAGTCACATGACCCTGTGGTTGCCTAGGTGATGCCGTACTCCACCGCCTGCACGACCCCCCTCTCCAACTTCGAGACCAGCCAGAACTACAAGGAAGTCCAGGACCCTGCAGGTAAGGATCTTTTGTTTCCCTGCATATGTTCACCTTTTGACAGCAGAAATATGTACGTATGGGTAGGTCAGGTCGCTAGAAGCTATGAGGGAGGATTCCTCCATATAATGACAGGTGTACTAACTAACAGCAGAACTGGAAAGGAAGTGATGACTCTCCTCCCTTCCCCTCCCCCCTCCCACTCTCTCCCCCTCCCCCCTCCCCCTCACCCCCTCCCTCTCCCACATAGTCATCGTCAACTTTCCACTTGACGAAGACCCCTCCACTAGTGTGATTGCCTGGACCACCACTCCCTGGACGTTGCCTAGCAACCTGGCCCTCTGCGTACACCCCAACTTCACCTACGTCAAAGTCAAAGGTATGCCAAAATAGAAGCTGGGTGCTGTGGGTGGGGCTTCCTGGATTGACACTAGCCATGCAGTATACACAAGGACTATAAAGTGAGCGCTGTTGAGGGCACTATTCGACACTCTATGAACTCCAAGGTCTAGACGGGTAGTAGCTCAATAACATAGACGGGTAGTAGCTCAATGAACTCCAAGGTCTAGACGGGTAGTAGCATGAACTCCAAGGTCTAGACGGGTAGTAGCTCAATAACAAATCTGATCTGAATTCCTTATTAATAATGACTCCACCCTAAATGGGAAGTACATTTTTGGTAATTCCCGGCCCTAGACACCACACGCTCTCTCTTCCTCCCTCTCTCCCTCCCTCCTTCCTTCCTTCACCACCTTCCTCCCTCCCTCTCCCACCCTCCCTCCCTCCCCCTTCCCCTCTCCCTCCCTCCTTCCCTCCCTCACCACCTTCCTCCCTCCCTCTCCCACCCTCCCTCCCTCCCCCTTCCCCTTTCCCTCCCTCCTTCCCTCCCTTCCTCCCTCCCTCCCCCTCCCTCTCTCCCTCTCCCTCTCTCCCTCCCCCAGACAACACGACCAACAAGGTGTACATCATGTTGGAGGAGAGACTGGAAGCCCTCTTCAAGCAGCCGGAGGAGTACGCCATTCTGGAGAGCTTCAAGGGGTCCACTCTCGTGGGGAAGAAGTACCAGCCGCTGTTTGACTACTTTGCTCACATGAAGTCCAGCCTACCTGACCAGGGGGCGTTCCGTGTCGTTAGGTGAGGGGAAGGGGATGGACACACATACACACGTTATTACAACCACTCCTACTATCCTTTACTGTATAGTAAACCTCAAACCTTAGTTACTGCTGGATGCCTGACACACACACACACACACACATACACACTGCAATGAAAACGCATCCAATACACCTGCATATGTATGTACACATATAATACATACATATACACACACATGCACACACACACACACACACACACATATACACGTATGCACACATACATACCTGCGTATCCCTAGTGACAACTATGTCACGTCAGAGAGTGGTACGGGTGTGGTCCACCAGGCTCCTGGGTTTGGTGAGGATGACTTCCGTGTGTGCCTGAAGTTTGGAGTGCTAAAGAAAGGGGAGGGTGTGGTCTGTCCGGTGGACGAAACGGGAAAGTTCACCAACGAGGTGGTGGATTTCAAGGGACAGTATGTGAAGGTGTGTGTGTGTACGTGTGTGTGTGTGTGTGTGCATGTGAACTTTGTCACCCTCACATGGAGGCAATGTGACTATGTAACAGTAGCGACACAATAGGAACAGGGAAGGTGTGTGTATTTGTGTGTGTGTGTCTGTGTGTGTGTGTGTGTGTGTGTGTGTGTGTGTGTGTGTGTGTGTGTGTGTGTGTGTGTGTGTGTGTATTATTTAGCCTGTGCGATTCTACTTTAGATAAATACCATAATATAGGAAATACAAAGCATTATGGTAGTGCCTCTTGTATTTACACACCGAGAATTATAAAAAGAGCGTAAGAAGATTTGAATATTCAAGCCAAGAGAACAGTACTCATGGGCTAGCGTGAATTCAGTTATTGAATATCTTTGGACGGGCCTTTACTGCTGTCTCTCTTTGCCATCTCTGTTAGGATGCTGATAAGGAGATCGTTCGAAAGCTGAGGGAGACGGGACGACTGGTCCACCATAGCACCCTGACTCACAGCTACCCTTTCTGCTGGAGGTCAGGGCCGTAACTGCTCTGGTCTTACGTCATGATGTTATCTGCATTACATCATGGTGACATCACACAGGTCGGAGACTCCGCTGATCTACAAGGCAGTGCCGAGCTGGTTTGTTCGAGTGGAGGCCATCGTCCAGCAGCTGCTGGAGAACAACCAGAAGTGCTACTGGTGAGGGGGGATGGTGACTGTGTGTGTGTGTGTGTGTGTGTGTGTGTAATAGGAGAGGGTGCATATCACGAATGATAACTCAGGGTTTCATGCAGGATTTTTTGATGGGGAGGGGGGGAGAAATGCTGCATGTGAAGCTATGCCCTCCTAGGGGGTGTGAGGATATGAAATTTTAGAAATTTACATGCTCTGAAGTTGCTTCTAGGCCCCCCAAAATGCTGGAAATTAGATACTAATAAACTGGTGAGTTTCAAATTTTTTTTTTGGGGGGGTGGGGGAATGCTTGCTGGAGGGGGAAATCCCATGGGTTCCCCCCTCTGTAATGAAACCCTGCAATAAGAAACTGCAAACTGCTTACTCATAATTATGTCTACTGTGACCCTCTGGATTTGATAGAGTATTCAAACTGAAAACATTTACAAGTACCTTCTGTAGCTGCTGCCAGCAGTTGCATTCACAGAGCTGGAATTGAGAATGGGAATTGGGAATGGGAATGAACCGCTGTGTGGACCCTGACTCCATGACACTTCTCATGCAGGGTTCCTGAGTTTGTGAAGGAGAAGCGTTTTGCCAACTGGCTCCATGACGCCCGAGACTGGGCCATCTCTCGCAACCGGTACTGGGGCACTCCCATGCCCCTCTGGGTCTCTGAGGACTTCACTGAGGTCAGGATACTCACCTCATACCATCAGAATACTATTTGTGTATTACCTTGCAATGTCCTTACTCTATCCGTATATTACTTGCACATCTCCTGACACTACATGTGCATGTGTGGCAGTCCAGCTGTACTATGTACTACCTGTATATCCTTTATTGCAGGTGGTGTGTGTGGGCTCCATTGAGGAGCTCTACCAGCTGTCGGGAGTGAGGGTGGACGACCTGCACAGGGAGAAGTGAGTCAAAGGAGCGAACTCTCTGTATACTACTGCAGTATTATCTTGACATTATCTGTATACTACTCCTGTATTATCGTAACATTGTAGTCGGTAATCAGAGAAATCCTTCACGAATTATCTGTATATTTAATACTCCACTGGTGCTACTTAATTTGCCAAAAATGGAACTAATTTTGTGACTCAGGATCAAAATCACCAAGCTGATTGGTTAGCCCATTTTCTCAGTGCAGAGCTGAATTACTGATTATGCCATCACCATAATAACATCTTACTTGCATACAGGATTTTTGATGTTAATTGACCTTTTAAAACCACAGTGTAAGCCAAACACAACCCGTCGCTACCCATCGTGATGTGCCCTCCTCTCTCCTTCTCTCCCCTGCAGTGTGGACCACATCACCATTCCTTCCACGCGAGGCAACGGTAAGCTGAAGAGGGTGACGGAAGTCTTCGACTGCTGGTTCGAGAGTGGTAGGTGAGTGGATCCCTCCAGTGGTGTCTACATTAATCCGTCAACTAATTTTCTCTCATGCTACACCTGCTACACCCCCCCCCCCCTCTCCCCCCAGCATGCCCTATGCTCAGAGCCACTATCCTTTTGAGAACAAGCGGGCCTTTGAAGCAGCCTTTCCTGCCGACTTCATCGCTGAGGGAATCGACCAGACAAGAGGCTGGTAAATGACTAGTATATGCACCATATTGCATTAACGTTCTCAAACTTATTAAGGTTTAGGTAGTGTCTGAATGGTACTTTTATGTTTGTAGGATTTAGATTCCTTTTCTCCCCTCAACCCCTGGCCCCACCCCTGGCCCCGCCCCCTGCCCCACCCTCAGGTTCTACACTCTCCTAGTGGTGTCCACGGCACTCTTCAACAAGCCACCATACAAGAACCTCATCGTCAACGGACTTGTGCTGGCCAGGTATGCTGCAAGGTTACAAGAGCTGCCTATGAGAAGGGAAAAATCTACTCACTTTTTTTGAATCCACCATGATACAGAATTCTGTACTGTTGAAGGGTGTGTGTGTTTTATGCCATTTTTCATTTCCCGTTCCATTCTCGTCACGTCTTCATTCTCCGTTCTTCATCTTCATTCTCCATTCTCCATTCTTCATTCTCCATTCTCCATTCAAGTGATGGCCACAAGATGAGCAAGCGTCTCAAGAACTACCCCGACCCGGTGGAGGTGGTTGACAAGTTCGGTGCTGATGCCCTCAGGCTATACCTGGTCAATTCCCCCGTGGTACGGGCGGAGACACTTCGTTTCCAAGAGAGGGGTGTGAAGGACGTGGTGAAGGACGTGTTCCTCCCGTGGTTCAACGCCTACCGCTTCCTGATCCAGAATGTCCAGCGTCTGCAACAGGTAAACGTTTGACTCCTATAATAGCACATGTTTAAAGTGGGTGTGGCTAAAGTCACATGACCTACAGTGTAGTATAATAATGATCTTAATATGGCCGGGCTCCCAATACTGAGCTTTACTTTGTACATGCATTATCAGCTACCTTGATTCATTTCCTGTTGAACTGGACTTACCAGTTTGTTAGCTGGCCCGTGAATATCACCCGGATGATAGCGGCTGTTAATAAATGGCAAGTCCAGTTTAGCAGGTAGTGAATTCAGGTATGTGATAATGTATGTACATGTGCAAAGATTACTGCTTTGGGTCTTTGACCTGAGCTCACAGTTTGGTCATGTGATATGCTACAGTTACTCACCCACTGGTCATGTGATCTCATGTGACCCCCTCCAGGAGGAAGGGCTGGTGTTCAAGTGCCAAGATGACTTTGCTCCTTCCAATGTCATGGATCGCTGGATCCTCTCCTTCACCCAGTCCCTCATGGCCTTCATGAAGGAAGAGATGGCCAGTGAGTGTGTGTGTGTGTGTGTGTGTCTGTGTGTGTGTGTGTGTGTGTGTGTAAAAGATGTAGTGTGTGCCCGTTTGGAGTACATTTCCGTGGGTATGTATGTATGTAGGCATGTATGTGTATATGCATGTACAGATGCTATCATCCTCCATAGAGTACCGTCTATACACCGTTGTCCCTCGGCTGGTGAGGTTCATTGACCAGCTGACCAACTGGTATGTCCGGTTCAACAGGAAACGAATCAAGGTAGATCATTGCTCGACAGTCTTAGCTGATAACTTGTATCACATGCTGCCAGTGAGGTATCACGTGACAATCACATGCTACCTGTACATCATCACATGACAATCATGTGACTTGTATCACATGCTACAGTGAAGTATCACACATGCTACCTGTACATCACCACATGACAATCACGCACTGTCAATATATGATCACATGACAATCATGTGACCCACAGGGTGAGCTGGGACGGGCAGACTGCCTCCAGTCTCTGCAATCCCTGTTCTCGGTAGTCTATGCCATGACTCGAATGTTGGCTCCCTTCACACCCTTCTTCACCGAGCACATGTTCCAGAATCTGAGACATCTGTTGCCATGGCAATTAAACGATGAGAATGCCAGCATCCATTACATCATGATGCCAAAGTTGAGGTGGGCGAAAAATATAAAAATGGAGTAGCACAGTAGCAGTCTTCATTTTTATTACTCAAGGAATGCCAAAATATCGAAATTATGCATGTTAGTGTTGTTTCTGTAACCTGTCGTGCAGGGCTGACCTGATTGACAAGGAGATTGAGCGTGCTGTGGCTTACATGCAGTCGGTCATTGAACTGGGCAGGTACATCCGAGACCAGAATGTCATCCCCACCAAGGTCAGGTGACTGCCATGTGACATGTCCAACACGTATCACTGATTCCCATTCCCTTCTCTCCTCTGCTCCTCCCAGTTCCCCCTGCCGGAGGTGGTGGTCATCCATCGAGACCCCACTTGTCACGGAGACCTCCGACAACTAAAGAGCTATGTCCTGGAGGTAGGACCACAGTCATGTGACCCTTGTAATGATGTAATCATTACAGCTATTCACGGTGAACTGCGATACCCATGCAGCTGTTGCATTTCTGTGGTGAACCTCAGTAGGGTGTATATCATATCTATCCCCCTAATGAATGATGTAATGATGACATCTTTATTAGTGTATAGTTGAATCATTGCTAAGAAAGGCTATAAAGTAAGTGATGAAAATTAGATCTATTGTCATTATATCATCACCCAGCCCTTATGAATGACGTAATAATGACATCTTTGTGATGTAATAGTACATGAAGTAATGTAATAGTACATCATTGCATCTCAACATGACAGGAGTTGAATGTGAGGGAGCTGACCCTGGCTGTCGAGGACAGTCGCTATGGGGTCAAGTTACAGGGTGAGCCTGACAACGAGAGACTGGGCAAGAGGCTGAAGGCAGACTTCAAGAAGGTGGCTCCGGCTGTGAAGGCCCTGAGCAGCGAGCAGCTGGCGCAGTTCCAACAGAGCGGAGAGATCACAGTGGAGGGACACCTGCTCACTACTGAGGACATCAGGGTGAGTGGGATGTTTTGGTAAAATCTCAGTAATGTCTGAGTGAGTAGTATTTTGTGTGTCTTAATTGTTTTTTTGCTATTAATTATTGTGTCACTATTTATTTTAGTTGCCTAGAAACAGAAGTGTTAATATACCTTTTGACCGCTCTCCCTCCCTCTTTCCCTTCCCGTCTGTCTGTCTGTCTGTCTGTCTGTCTGTCTATCTGTCTGCCCCTCCCTCTCTTCCCCTCCCTCTCTGTTTGACCCTCCCTCCCTCCTCCCTCCCTCCCTCTCCGTCTGTCCCTCCCTCCCTCTCTCCCTCCCTTCTCCAGATCACGTACACAGTGGACCCCGCCCTCTCCAGCCAGTACTCCGCCCACGCTGAGGGGGAGCTGCTGGTACTGATGGACATGACTCCCTCACAGGAAATGGTGGATGAGGGTATCGCCAGAGAGGCCATCAACAAGATCCAGAAACTTAGAAAGAAGGTGTGTCTACTGTTTAGCTGTGTGTGTGTGTATGTATGTATGTATGTATGTACATGTATGTATGTATGTACGTCAGTGTTCTCCCAAGGAGAGTATCAGGGTGTCCCCCACCCTTCTTTCCTATCTTGTTTTCTGCTGATGTGGTTACTAATTTACTGCGTCCTGTATCCACCCCCATTAACTTCCTGAACTTGGGGAAATGCTGGTATGTGTGTGTGTGTGTGTGTGTGTGTGTGTGTGTGTGCGTGCATAAGGGTAGGTGGTAGGTACTTGCTACAGTTGCTTGTACAGAAAATTTCTTTTGTCTGCCTGTATTTTTACTGTCTGTCTCACTGTCTGCCTGTTCCTGTAATATGGCTACATGACTGGCCCTGCAGTCAATTCATATCACTGGGTGACCGTGAGTAATCTCCGCTCCACCTCAGGCTGGCCTCAAGCCCAGGGACCCGGTGGATGTCCTGTATGAGGTGAGAGGGACAGAGGGAGGCGGGGATGGCGAGAGTGTGACCTCCCTGACGAGGATCATCCGGGACCACTCCGAGTACATTCAGAGTACCACCAAGGGTCCGGTTTGTCCCTTGACCTCCGAGAGTGACCTCAGTCATGTGATCATTGAGGATGAACAGAAGGTGGGGTCTATTGATCACATTTGTCCAAGTGGGTGTGGTTAAATAATCATGTGACCTTGAGCCTACCGCTTTTTAACTGAGATCCATAAAATACATTGGGTATGAGCCCCACCCTTACTGAAAGTTTAAAGGGGTGCGATTCATATGTGTAATTTCTGCAATATTGAGAGCAGCTACGTATCACACACGAGCCCCATCCTTACTGGAAGTTCAGAGTGGCACTTCGAATGCAGCAATGCGATCGATATACAGGACAGAATAATATTGGATTTCTACCTGGGACCGCCCACGTATAAATTTATAATTATATAGAAGCAGGAATATAGGAGTTATTTGTTCCTCCCCAGATGAAGGGACTTGCCGGCACCGCCCTGCACCTGTGGATAGTCCCGAAGACTGGAACACCCGCCGACACTCCCAGCTGCCCATTCCTGAATCTGGAACTGGTACCGGGATCTCGCCTCACTCAGAATGTGTTCCAGGCCACTGTCCTACTGGAAAATCCGAAGGGGGAAAACCCTCTTAATTACCAAGACCTGCAACTGGAGGTGGGTTAGCGGTGTCCTTATTATTCAAGGAATTAAACCGTACAACCATTTATGCAAGTACTTTTTATTTTCTCTCTTTTTGTAGGTTGCTACGCTACTAAAGATGTATGTCCGCTATAAGCTGTGTCTGTATGAGGAGAAGAACGGACAACTACAACTTGTGACATCGACTGCTGACCTCTTGACCTTTGCCGGCAAGACTCTTTATATCTCTGAGGCTGTAAGTAGACCTGGCACTATTGTATAGTACTGTAGTGGGTTGGCATGGTAACGGTCTTAGATTCATGCCTAAAGCCCCACTTTAACCCTCCAGGTTGGGACCCATAGAATCTTACTGGGTCACTAAAGTCACTTTAGCAGGCCTCTAAGTTGTAATTAAACCAGGAATGTTATAATTATACTAAGTTCTGTGGACACACATGCTATAAACCAAAAGTGATATGTTGTTGCAAGTAAAGACATTTATCTAAGGGAGTGTATGATTTAACACTCATAGCAGGTATTCACTGGAGGTGCAGGTACTTGTTTTACGCTGGGCTGAGGTGTAAAAACACCAACCAGTGAAGCACATTCCAGACTCAATAAAATTACCCAGAGAAGATGCTTCTGAGGGGGTTAGGCCTGAATGCTGGGCAAGTAGCTGACTTCTTTGGAATTCGGTGATTCCTCCTTTGACATCACACACATCCACTCAGGAGCTAGATGAAGGCCGTTGCAAGGTGAAGCTCCCCATTGCCAACAGCTCCCCAAATTGCCGCTTCAAGGACGTTGCCCTGGACAACGGCAGATGTGCTACTGTGCTATTGGAGAACCCAGTGGGGTGTGGCTTAGTGGAGGAGGGCGGAGCCAAGGAGTTTGCTGGGAAACTGTTATGCTAACAGCAGCTGTATGCTTAGGAACACAATTGAATATTTTACTGTTATGGTAACATGCCTGGTATTGGTATCTTACACATGGGAATGAGGCTGTTGATACAATGATGGATTTGCAAACAAGCAGTTGACTTGTGAAATATCGTGCCTTCGATGGCTGAAATCTAGAGGGTGTGACCTATTGCATGTGCTCTACTTAAAGTTCCGGGGCGTGATATCAAAGTTGGTTTCCGTAAAAGCTCACATTTGATTGGTCATGCCACATAGCTAATAGAACTATGTAAAGCATGCACTTGGTAGCCTCGAGCTCGTACCCAGCTGTCCCAGCTTTCGCACTTGGGTTAGGCCATTATAATTAGCTAGACTTCACGTGACCCGAGAGTCGCGGTACTGGCTGCTGGCGCGCCGAGATAGATGCTTCGGTCGCTTCTAGTTTTACGTCGCTTGCAGGCTACGCGTGACTACATTGTATTTCTGAACCGGTTTACAGGTCTGGTGCAAACGAGTATAAGCCAAGATAGGGGAATGGCCCTAGTCTCGACCTTATCAAGACCGCGATCGCTGATCCGGTAATGCGGTACTAACTAATTAAGTGTCCTTGCTGTGACGCATTACTCGGTACGTATTGTCCATGGTACTATCCAAGCTGACCAAGCAGCAGGCAATTCACTTATAAACTGCTGAGTAGCTGTTTACGCGATTACTTTCAATATGGGTTCTAACCACATCATGTGGACAGTACTAATGCGTTCAAAACCGGTTTAAAGAAACCGGTTTAGGATGTCTAGCTGTAGTGCAAATAAAAGGGAGGTTGTAAACAGCCGTACCATCTCTCCAGGCTCTACCACGATGAAGACTGCTCTTGCTGCCTTGCTGGTGATGCTATGCGGCATAGCCGCCGCAGCCAACATGAACGTTATCAAATTTGATCCCGAAGACAATGGACTCGTCTGGCCTCTTCCAGACTCTGGCGATCTCGTGTCTGTCTTCGTGCACGCTGTTCATTGTAAGCACATCCTGAAGATGGCGGGTCGTAATGTCACGGACACGTGGGACAAGATGCACATTCAGCACTGCCAGCGCGTAGTGAGGCCCATCGAAGAGTTCGTGCATACCGCTGCATTGGGCATATCCCAGTCCGTCTGCAATGCCCTGTTTGGCTTGAACCCTGAGTACTATAGGATGCGCGCTCAGTTGGGCAGCTACACTTACTACGCGGATGACGTATTGGAGAAAATCGACACAGGAGCCGTTTTGTCGAATGGCAGATCAGCCCTCGCAAAACTGGCGGGCTACAATTACGGAACGCTGCTGATGAAGGAATACTACAATGATCCGAAGGACCCGCTGACAGACAGGGAACGCGAGTATGTGGATTCCTGGTTCAAGCCCGTCACGGTGCATCAGTCTGCAATTGCGTACACTTGCCAGGAACAGCATGGCATCGTCGTGTATGAGATTGAGGACGAGCCTGGGTACTACAAGACTGAAAGCGAAGTGCAACCCTAACCAGCCTACTTTATATGAACATACTTTCTTGCATTATAGTTTTGCACTATTAGGCATGAGTAGTGATTCTTGCACTTTTGTTAGCATGTATGAGTGGTAGCTACGAGCGGCTAGTTAGCCTCATTCCGTGTGTCTGTGTGACCTGGCAAACTTCATTGGTCATAAAATTAACCATGTTAATCTGGGTGGGTCTATTCTAGTCTCGTTCCCAGCCGACTGTCTAGTCCACGCATACGTACGTCTGGTAACCCCACCCCTGTAGCTCGAAGAAGGCGGAGCCAAGGAGTTCCATCCCGATGCATGGGAATGAGGCTAGTGTAAATATTCCGGGTACCGGACTCGAGAGTTCAAATTCTATTTGGTGCCCGCAGTCAAGCCAACCCTAAGCACAGGCATAGCAGGCAGGGCTCGAATGGAGGGTCTGAGAACGAGACTATGAATGAATTGGATACGTTAGTCCTAGGCGATAAGAAACTTCAGGAGTGAGTTTTACGACTATCTGAACTTCGGTTCCTAACGTAATGTGTCGCTTTAATTAATCACTCAGGGACAAGTAAAATAGATTGTATATGTCAAGAGCCCATGAGCGTAGCTCGATAAATATGTCTAGCTTCTGAGCCTGGCTTGCAGAAGCTAGACATATTATGCAGGCCCCCTAACGGAGCCCCAGTCTAATTAATGCTCTAATGGAGACAAGAAAAATACATGAAAGTTTTTGTGCTTTCGTGTAACAAATTGCATGTTTTTGTGCTTGCATGTAACCAGTTTCACCAAAATATCCGAACAGGAAGTGCACATAGCATTGAGAAATTTAACAGTTATTTAACTATGAGTTTTGCTATGCGCAGCCTGCCATCCAAAATAAGATACTCAAAAGCGATCATGTTCAAAGCCTAGGCCGACAAAACGGATGCAATATATAGCTGCATGGATAATCAGCGCTTTAACAGCTAGGGGCGGGGTCAGTATGTAATAGAGCGGTTGCAGGTGACGTCACGACCGTATAACTACCGCTACATTTTCCGTTATCTTCCGTTTATTGGTTACTCCCGTGTGGCAAAAGAGTGGTAGGTTCTATAGTGAATTCAGAGCTTGTAACTTGTACTTTTAGTTTGTGAACTATTGCTGTGGCGTAGTTATCACGCAGGATAAATTCAACGGATCTGCCAACTACAGCGTGAGTATCACAGCAACTTCCGCTCAGCTGCCATTGAACACAACGTTCTTTTTGCCAAACGGAAGTGCTTAGTCACGTGTTTTTGTGACGTAGTTGCAACCGCTCTATTATGCTTGTGGCTGTAGTGGCATTGTGATGTAACTCGGTGCACGTGATACGTGCACACAGACAGGCAAACAAACCAACACAGGAAATGTGTAGTACTAGCCAAACACGCGTATCTTGTAAAAAGTGTAAGTTAATTCTAAAATTACATATAATTGTACAGGTACTTGTAATAGCTAGCTGTTTTAATCTATAGCTGCTCCTCTAGATTCTACAGCGTTACTGCCCAGTACAGCGGCCACTGAACAACCGGCTGATCACACCCCTGTTTGAACCATGAGTGATGACTACTCTCGCCAGTTGCTACGGGCAACCGTGGCCCAGATCTGTCAGCACCTGGGCTGGCAGAGCATACACTCCAGTGCCTGCGACGTGATGGCTGACGTCATGAAGGACTACATCCTCACTCTAGCCAAGACCACAGCTGCTTATGGTTGCCATGGTGAGGGGCAGGGGTAGCTCTGTTTACTGTACAGTTATGGGTATAAACACCACAGCAGAAAATGATTAGATCAGTCTGGACTAGATTCCTTAAATTATAAGCTTGTACCTTACAGAAAGGTTTTATGTCTCCCGTTCATATACATATTATTTGATTGTTTTTCTATCCTCTTTTCTCCAGCTAATCGCACGGAGCCAAACCTGTTGGACCTGTCTTGTGCCCTGGACGACCTTGGCATAAACCTGCGAGAGATCTCAGAGTATTGCCGAGAGGTGGACTCCACCCCCCTCCCCCACCATGTACCCAAATTCCCCCTGAGGAAGCCGTCAACTCATGTCCACCACGGCGGCCAAACGATCTCCACCTCCAAGTATGTCCAAGGACTCGCAATATGTGTATACTTTGAGGGAGGGTGGGGACTAATTAGAGGCAGTGTCTCAAGGCTTGATCGAATTACAAATTACATTATATAATTCTATTACACGTGCATACAACGGTAGTTGGTAGGGACACCAGTTGTTTGGTACTCTGGAGGGGCTTTGAGAGGAACTCAGGCACTCGAAAGGCTTACTTTTCGAAGAGAAACAATTTAATAAGACTGGTCAGTTTAAATAAACTATGGCCAGTTCTACTGCTGTGTTAAATAATGGTAGAGAGTAGCCTCATCCCCAGGCGACTCCCCCCCGACTGTGTGGCCTGGGAACGAGGCTAGGTAGAGAGGCATTTTATGGGTGCTCACTAGTTAGAAAACCTCTCGAAAAGGCAATAAAATCACTAGCTTAGGCTCATGCCCAGACCTTGGCACCTCCCCCTTGTATTGGCCCCTACCTCTTGCAGGGAGAGGAGCCAATATGAGGGAGGCGGGGGAGCGAAGTCTGGGCATGAGACTATCGCTCACTCTGCTCGATAGTTGTGTGACTGTTTGACTGTTACATGTGACGTCATGTACCTCCTCTGATAACTAATGCCGGTACTATTATTCTAATTCCTGCCCACCTCTCCTCCAAGGCGACCCTCTCCTATTGGGCGGAGTACCAGTGTCTCCTCCACAGAAGACGAGGAAGAGGAAGGGGAGGGGCACATCCCCAGCTACCTGCCGCCGCTGCCCTCACAGAAGGAGGAGGAAAAAGGTGAGGGCCTGCGTTAGCCTCTTCTCCCCGTCTCTAAGCTACATGTCGTACCACTGGCTAGCTTTCAAAACTCCATAGTTAATAACCCACGTTATTTAATACTCGCCCTCAGGCAGCAGTTGCACTCTTGGAGACACTTACTTTACGCTTTTCACTCTGTTTTTCCGGTCTACAGCATACACTTGTACAAGTTGGAGCAGCTGGATCAAAGCATTCCACAAACTATACACACTTCCTTTGGATGTGACGTATATTACATCCAGGCTCCCTCCACGTTTCATTTATTTTATTTTATTTTTTTACTACTTTGTAAAGGGTTCTCGACGCGACGTTAGACGCAAGCCATGCCAGACAGCAACTCAAGCTCAATATTATTATACGTAGATAGACAAGAGATACAAGAACTTCTCAGCACACAACAACACAACAACACAACAACTGGACTCAACAACAGGACTCAACAACAGGACACAACAACAGGACTCAACAACCAACAACTGGACTCAACAACAGGACTCAACAACAGGACACAACAACAGGACTCAACAACAGGACACAACAACAGGACACAACAACAGGACTCAACACCAGGACTCAACACCAGGACTCAACAACAGGACACAACACCAGGACACAACACCAGGACACAACACCAGGACTCAACGAAGATGCGGCCTATGTGCAGTAGCAGCGCAACTTTATAACAAATAGTGAACTGAAACCTTAAAAGAACATTATGTAACTAACTGTCCAAGTCCCTTACATACAGTGGAACCCCTCTATTACGGACACCCCTGGGACCAGCTCCAGTGTCCTGATTACTGGGGGTGTCCTCATTTCAGGGGTCAAATAGTACACATTCATATGAGTTGGGACCAAAAAGTGATGTCCTTATTAGTGAGGTGTCCTTGTTTCAGGGGTCCTGATTAGAGGGGTTCCACTGTACATGTTATAGAAGTTAGGGGTACTCCAGCTTTCTTGCGAGCTTGCATGTACATACATGTCGCTGCCTCTCTCTCCCTTCCTCAGTGGATGACGACAATGAGAGTGGTATCCACGAGTCCGGCGACAAAGATGAAGTTATGGATACGGAGGAATCAGTGAGGCCTCCCGTGGATCCTTCCAGGGGGCTGCCCCAGCTCGTTAGGACGATGAGGTTCTCCTCTGACCTGAGTGAAGATGGAGATACTGGTAGCCGAAGGGGGAGCTTTTCTGAGGGGGCTCCAATTAGAACCCCATCTGAGGGAGCTCCAATTAGAACTCCATCTGAGGGAGCTCCAATTAGAACTCCATCTGAGGGCACTTCAGTTAGAAGCCCATTTGAGGGGGCCGTAAGTGGACGTACATCTGATGGAACGTCATTGAAAGTAGCTTCTGAAGGCGTTCAAGTTGCAGCATATACGGAAGCTCCTATTAGAACAATGTCCTCCGAAGGAGTGTTAGTTGGGACGTCTACAGCAGCCGCACCCATTGAAACAAGTACATCTGATGGTGCTCTAATTGGAATCACTGCCGGCAGGCAAGTTGCCGGCGAAAAGACAGATGCACTAGCCTCTCCGAGGAGCAACGTCTTTGAGAAAGAGTTTGCAAGGAAGCTGTCCGAAACTCCGCCTGCTCAAGCTACGGAACAAACCCACCTACAGATGCAAAGCCCCTCCTCCAAATCAGAGTCCCCCAAGTCTCAGGGGGCAATGGGCTACCCTCTGCCCTCGGAGGCCAGAAAGCCGCAGCCTCCGCCCTTACGACTGATGAGTCCCAGCAGCGAATCCTTGGCCATGTTCCAGGCGCAACAGCCACCGCTCTCCCCGCTGCTGAGGTCACCAGGAGCAATGAGGCCCATCAGGCAGGGGCTACCTATTCTCTCACCCTTGGGGATGCAGCGGATGTCTCCTATCGCACCTGTCAGACAAGTCAGACCGGTTATGGTACAGTCTCTAGTAACCGGTCTGTCCACTACCTCTCCCACCCTAAACGAGCCGTCTATGAAAGTTGAGCAGATCCTCTCACCAATAGAAACGGCACCCATATCTCCAGTTATAGCCCACCCTGCTGCTGCAGTGGTATCTCCAATAGGAGCCCAGTCACGGTTTGCTTTCCCACATGTTGCCCATCAACAGTCATACACCATGTCTGGCTCCACCCACCCCCTAACACCCACTCTACCCATGCAGACGGCCCAACTCGGGTTGTCCCCACAAGTGCCGTCAACCCAGACAGCTGCAAGACAACACGAAGTCGAGATACACAAGGTGAAGAACGATCCAAAGGCTTGTCTGTATTCGCCCCCCGGAAGCCCCCAGAAAATTGCACTAAAACCCCTGCACATAGCAGTGGAAAAATTTCCCATAAGAAGCCCCCCTGCAGTGCCACGGAAGACTGAGATAGAAGTTAAAGAAGAGTCTCCTGTGCACATGGAAAGCCGCCCCTTGAAATTGGCTGAAAGGGAACAGAGCCCGGAGGTAGCTACGAGAGTAATCAGACGTGATAGCGGGCCTAAGCTTAGCCCACCTGCCAAAGCTGACGCTTTAGAGAAGAGAGACGTCATCGATGTCCCACCAGTCAGAGAAGAAAGCGTTGAACAGTCACCAGAAGTTGCTTACTCGCCTCCGACACAGCCACCGCTCCGGTCCACGCCCCTACAAACTGTTCTCACTCGAACTATAGCGGGCAAGACCCTTAGGACGTTCGAGGAAGCCAGTCCTAAGGCGGCGGACGAGCTCTCGAGCGGTGAGGAGTCAGAAGCCGAGAAGAAGAGCAGCGATGAGGAAGATGAATTAGAGCTGTCAGAGTCATCGGAAGACAGTGAAGAAGAGTCTGAGGTAAAATTGCAAGAGAAAGTTGAAGAACCTCCTCTTCCCAAGGATGACGACGACGACGAAGAAGAAGGTGATAATGAAAAGGAACAAGAGTATAGCTTGTCGACGAAGAACGAGCCGCAGCTGTTCGTCGATCACGGAGAGATGGTATCAGTTGTGACGCTACTGCCAAGCGTACCTCTCGTAAAACGGGAGATGGAAGAGACCGAACCACCGTCTTCCTTGGTGCTGAGCATCCAGAGGCGGTTTGTGTCGTTGCTGCGAGCGAAAGAGAAGGAGCAAGAGAAAGCAAAGATTGTCCCCACGGTAGCGAAACTAGAAGTGAAGTCTGAACCCTATGAGCGCCGTCCTTCTGCTTCATCGCTGATCATCTCCTCTGGGCCAATCGTACCGGCCCAATCCCTCATTAGAGGGGAATCCCCCTCTTTTTCGTCTCCCGAACCAGAAACCCCTCCTTCCCTCGTCATCAGCATCAATCGACGACTGCTGCGGTACTCCAGAAACATACCACTTGCCGACAACGAAAGACCAGCTAAAAGCAACGGTACGGAAAGAGTTAATTACAAGCTAAGACTGGCCAGCTTTGGGCAGCAGAGGGTTAAAATGACCACTCCGACCCTGGAAAAGGCTCCCCTTCCTGTTCCTTCACCCCCGCCCACCAGAAAGAGGGAATTAGACCTGTCGGAAGTGGGTCTGCTTGGAAGCCATCCAAAGAAGGCCAGGATGGAGCCACAGTATCCTACACAAGTGAGTCATGGGCCTTCCACACCCAGGTTTTATGTGGAGAACAATCGGGATTTTAAAATTGAGGAGTCCTGAGTCTTCTCCACGACTGTGAGATAAATCTGGGCATTGGAGGTCAGGGTACAGGGTTAGCCAATTCTGTCTTATAATGTTAACTCCCACCAAATAGCTACCATGAATGCGTGTGTATGGAGGTAAGACTTGATCTTGGTCTGGGAAAGAGCTATATATCGTGTGTGTGTGTGTGTTCATTGTATTTGTAATTTGATTTTTTTCAGGTCAGCATTGTGGAATGGTATTTGTACCTGTGGAAGAGTATTGTCTTGAGAGCTTTTTCTTGTCCCTCCCTCCCTCCCTCCCTCTCTCCCTTTGTCCCTCCCTCCATCCCTCCCTCCCTCTCCCTCCCTCCCTCCCTCTCTCCCTTTGTCCCTCCCTCCATCCCTCCCTCCCACCCTCCCTCTCCCTCTCTCCCTTTGTCCCTCCCTCCATCCCTCCCTCCCACCCTCCCTCCCTCCCTCCCTCCCTTCAGCCCATCAGCTCCTCTTCTTCGTCTTCCTCCTCTGACGATGACAGCGAGACTCCAAGTCACATGCCCTCCCCCTCCCGTTCCCCTTCTTCCTCTCCGTCACCCTCTCCCCTCCCCCCAACCAACATGTCTTGGACGTCATGGCAACCACCAATCAGATCGGAGGATGAAGACTCGACCCCTAGTGGCAGTAGTGCCAGTGCTGCCCCACTCAAACTGAAATTGAAAATCAGCAAGGCACTCCTCCAATCAGCTTCTAGTGGTGAGTATATTTCTAACCAGAAAAGGTTGACCTCAGGTTAATGGCTCATCACTAAGGCATAATTTGCCTGCACTGGTTGGCAGTGCTCAGCTCCGACTATCCTCGCCCCCAGGCTCTCCCTTTGAATAATCGCAAAACAGGGGAGAGTCTGGTATCTTTTCTCATGTCATGTTATTCGACTTACTTAATTACGCATAGGCAGGGGCCATAAAGAACAGCTGCCTTTCTCTACCTTTGCCACTAACACTGTGCTCAGTTTGTGGCGCCAACGGATCCTGCTACAAGCTAGCTACAAGTCTATTGTTTCGCTGCTTTTCCTCGGTGTCTGAGAACTACAACTGTGCTCCACTCACAACCACTCACGTGAGAAGATACATTTACATTTACCAGGCTCTAACCCGGTGTCTGAGGATTACAACTGTGCTCCTCTCACGGCCAATTGCGTGAGGAGATACGTTTACCAGGCTCTAACCCATTTTGGTGAAGGCGTGGTGACGAGGCTAGTCCGACCAACTCTCACTTTAAACACTACTTGTCCAATCATACATCATCAAAGGAGGTAGCAGTCGTCTGCTTGCATCCTGCAGAGATTGAAGCATGTTCAATGGCAGCTGCTTAGAGGGCTTTTTGCATGCTTCGAGAGCTTGACTACTGATCACCTCTGCCCCCTGGGTTTTAATTTTTCAGTATGACACTCAAACCTTTGCTTCTCTCTCCCCCCAGATGAACCTGAGAAAAAGCAGCTGCGTAGTAAGAAGCCCCCCAAGCCGCTTCCTCTGGTTCCCAAGGTGATGGTGCAGAGCTCCAAGCAGACCAGGGGGAACGTGTTCGTGGCCCCTCTTCCTGTACGACCCAAGGCCGAGGTGACACAGAAGGGCGGAGGACTGTAAGTGGGCATTATTGTTGCTAGCATTGTACGTAATTTAGCTGCTGAATTGTGCATGGGCTGAGATAGTCTTGTGCCCAGACGTTCACCCCCCCCCCGTCTGGTGGGTGTCTGGTGTCCTAAATGAAACTTCTCGTCACAGACATGTTTCCACTTTGGAATTCAAAAGGGTCCAATCAGATTGTAGCCTTTAATCCTTCCGTAAAGTTGCTATGACATTGGTTTGTTCAATACAATTGGTCAGTTGGATATTTTCAGCAAATATGAAATCTGTGATGAGAAATTTCGCTTAGAACAACAGATGTACTTTTTGCCGGGGGGGGGGGTGCAGTGAACATCTGGGCACGAGACTAGGGCAGGGACTGATCGGCTGAAATGTAGTGTGTGTGTATTTCACAGGGAGAATTTTTTTCGGTTCCCACTCACATCCCCTCTCCCTCCCCCCTCCCCTCTCCCTCCCCCCCACCCACACACACTTTTATCTTTCAGGATAATCAAGTCCTCCAAGCCCACCGCTGTTCCCTCCATCACTCCAAAGCAGGCCAAGCCAGGCAGACCCAGATCCGCCAAATCAGTAAGTTGAGACATCTTCCCCACGTGTACAATAATAACCAACCATTTTCTATGTGGTAATGAGGTAAAACAAATTAACCAGTTTCATGTTGCACAGTATAGCTAGTCAGTTATTTACAGTACAGCGTAAAATTTCCCCTGTAGGGTTCGCTGTCAATTTCCATCCCAGCCCCCATGCCAGTGGCTGCCCCCCAGCCTGAAGTCTACATCTGTCCCCAGTGCAGCAAGCCGGACGACGGCACCCCGATGATTGCCTGTGACAACTGCGAAGTGTGGCTGCACTGGTGAGACAGGATGAGGTTGCACACAGCTGTGATTTACTATAGTAGCACAGTAGTCACGTTCTTACCATAAAAGTCAGCACAACCCTTTGGGCTAGTCTCGGGTACCCAGACCCGTCGAAAATTGTAAGAGGGTCTGGGCGATAGGCTTGGGCAGAAGTGTACCGTGCGCCTGGAATGCAGGCGCACTTCCAATTGGCTTAATAATTACATTCTAACGTGCGTTAATTGAAAAAGTCACGTTTGAATCGCGTTTTAAAAGCTGCTTAGAGCGCTATTGTGCTTCAGAGTATCAGTCTTTCCTCTGTATCAAGGTACAGCCTGGTAAGTGATAGAGAAATCTACTAAGCTAGCATTAGCAGGGAGACAATTATGAGTTAATAACATTCCGGAGTGTACATTTCCACCGAAGCCTATCGCCCAGACCCTCCTTACGATTTTCGACGGGTCTGGGTACCCGAGACTACCTTTGGGCCCCGATTTCTTTAGGGCTGGTTCTCTCAATAGCTTGCATACATGTACATGTTATGTGTTATTAACTTGGTACTGGCTCTCTATCATACTAAATTGAATACGAAATCTTTTGACTTAAGAGGAGTATTAAGTGGGTGTGTCCAGCACAACAGAGACCACACCCCCTAGTCACATGCACTTGCCCCCCTGTACAGGTACTGTGTGGGGATCCACCAGGCTCCCCCTGAGGACAAGAAGTGGTTCTGCCCCAGTTGTATGCGGAGGGGCCCCGGGAGGAGGAAAGGCAAGAAAAGAAAGCAGCTCTGACCACAAAATTCTAAGTCTCTTCACTAAACCTATACTCCTCTGTCTCTTATACTCAGTCTGTTTGCACGCTCATACAGTGCACTGTTTACATAATATGTGTACGCGTGTGTGTGTGTGTATGTATGCGTTATGTGTCAGCCATAGTTGTTGGAATACTGACTAATGATAGTAGTAGCTATGGGTATTTATAAGGCCAGGCAAACTACATATTATATAGTTCACATCAGCGCCCGCATGCTCAGGTATACAGCTGTACATACACAATGAATGTGTAGCCTCGTCCACAAGTCTCCACTTCATAAAGTGGGGCTCTGGGGTCGAGCCTATGAGTGGGGTTCATGGGCTCCTGACAGCTCCTGGGGCTCTGGGGTCGAGGCTACAGAATGAGTAGACTGAACATTAACAGGAGCCTATGAGTGGGGTTCATGGGCTCCTGACGTTAACTAGCTGAAATTAATGTTGGACACCACAAGAATCTTTTAACACAACGTACACGCCACGTGCCATACAAAATCCAACTAGACCAGTTTACATAATTGTATATATAAAAGCCTACACAAGATATCACATAACTGAATCATCACTACGTCACGGTAGCAGTACAGTTTCAATGTTTCTTTCTTGCATCCTCTCCAGCTTGTTTGAGAACTGGCAGGAGGCGATCCCAAATTTCGAGTGGCACATGCATGTACATTGGAGGATTCCATTGGGTATACTGTTGTGTACCGGTCCAGAATTCCGGCGAGATCTGCACGATTGAGGGTGTGTAGCACTTTCTCCTCGTATAGCTGCATTGCATGCCCTCGTATCCCTTTACGTCGACAAAGCTCAAAGGCTAGCTTGGCCTCATCAATTTCTCCGATGCACTCAAAAGGCTTCTGTGTACCTAGCCCAATCATTTGTGCAAAGTGTGTTTCATTTTCTGTAGCATCGAGGAGATTTTCACCGTGGAACATTTTATCCACTAGATCACACGGAAGGTAGGCCATGAAGCTAAGCCAGACGTAGCAGCACTTGGGGCAACGTTTACACCACGGCAACACAATATTGCAGGAGTGAGTGTGAACTACAACATCAGGACGGGTTCCAGCTATGTTGAAGATCACCACATCGTGAATTGGCTGTAAAACACTGAAATAGTGCACATTACGGACTAAACTCTCCCGTAAGTAACTCCCCAAGAGAAGTTCCGCCTCCTTTGATTTTCCCCACTGATGGTTGATTTCTTCACCAGTACATTCCCACACCAAGTTGCCAACATTGGCACTACGCTCGTTACCAATTGCAATTGCTGTGTAGCGGTAATAAAGCAGGATAGGTACGGCTAAGAAAAGACTACACGGCGTTTCCCCTTCCGAAAACTCTTGATTCCTAGCCAAACTCTCCAAAACTGGACTGTCAAGAAAGTCATCAAGAATGCTTAGCTTGTGATGGTGTGCTTTCTGAGTGGGCGAGAACAAGTCCAGCACCGCATCATTCAGTTCATGCTGGACAGCTGAACGACCATAAATGGTATGGGAGTACGACAGGGAAGAGAAGGGGATGCCAGCCTTACTCAGAAGCTCTAACATGACTAAGCTATCCTTTCCTCCTCCAAAGAAAGCCAACGTAGTGGTGTCGTCGACTTTGCCGTGTTTGACGTCAACTGGACTTGTTGCCGACGTCGGTTTCGATGCAAAGCGAGGCTCCTTCACGTGTGGTAAGTTGTTCTCATAGCGCCACTGTCCTGATAATTTATTCAACGTCATCTTCCACACACGCTCAAATTCAGCTGTGTGCCAGTGAGCATACGGTCCCCAGTCCAGCACATCAGGCTTCAAGCTGCACAGCTGGAAAATTGCGAATGCAGCACAGTGGAAGTACACCTTCTCCATGAACTGTGAGCCATAACTCGTGTCCAGTGACTGCAGGTTGAAATCGTACCAGAATGATGTGGAGAAGTGATATTCGTCATAGCTGTATCGCACACTTAGCTGTGATCCCGCGGCTCGGATTGATTGCAAAGTTAGTATATGCTGACTGCTCGCCATTATCAGGGATCCTCCCTGCCCGTATAAAAACTCACACGCGCACAGGTCACGCATCCAATCGCAACCGCGTAGCGCGAAAACCAGTTGACCTCACTCCGAGTAGATACTGACATTGAAGTCAATAGCAAAAGCACAATAATTATTAAAAACCAAGGTGCAGCATGATATTGTGTGATATAATTAACTCAAAAAAGTGTTAATTTTGCATTGCAAATAGAAATTACATGAATAGTAATAATTGATATAAAAACTCAACCAATAAATTTGTCATAATTACAAAAATATGAAACAAGTGGTATTATGTAAGAAATTGCTATGGTAAAGTAGAAATAAAGTTTATGCAGTGTGAGTGCGTGTGTGTATTTGCAAGACAATATCAATACACAACCCAACTTAAATTACTGTGTGGATGGGGAGATATACAACATTTATTAATTTAGTTATAAAGTTTGTTAATGTTTTAACTGTCCAGTAGATCAAGAGGATCTCGCAGCTGTACATTAACTACACTAACAGTGGGGGCATTATTGGGTATATGCCCTGCAACTGGCTGGCCTTCTTGCTCATTTATTACTGGATCGTTGGCTTGTATGACATTGTACTGCCATCGGTCGCAACATCGATGAGGCAGACAAGTAGCAATGTCTGGAATCTTCTGATCGAGTCTTGTTCCTTTAAACTGCTTGTAAGCCTGAACAGAAGCAATCGCTATGAAAGTAAAAAAAGCTATCCCGACTGAAACGTAAGCTAAAGCAGCCTGGTTGCCTCCAGCTTGCTGCACATAGTAGGTCCCTGCAGCCAGGACACCAAGGTTGAGGAAGTATGAAGCCTCCAGTGGATCAAGGACCCATGCTTTATACGTGCCTTTGGTCAAGCGCGTCAGAGAGGTCACTCCTAGCATAGACGACGCAATCACAAGGAGATTCAAACTAGCATCACCTAGAACATTAAAAGCAAAAACTAGGAAGAGAGCACATCGCAATAGAAGTAGAAATCCAGTCCAATATCGATGTCTGTGTTTGTAACAACCACAGTTGGTGTCCAAGAAGTACTTCACCCACTGTTTGTTCATCCAAGACAGGATCTTGAATTCAGACTTAGCTTGAAGCCACTGACCAAAGAGCAGGAGAAGAGTGTAAGGAAGAAAGAGAATTATGAGCACTGCCAAGGCAAAGACAAAGAGTGGAATATGTCGGCCATGGAGGTATCCAATATTACCATCAACTAGCCACACTATTTCCTGTGTTCCATCAGGATACTCCAGGAAGGCAGCATAGAATATTGTTATTATGGTACGAAGAAGCTTTGCATAGGACAGAAGAAAGAGGGTAGCAAGGACGGCAGGAAGAGTGGTTCCTAGGAAGTGTGTGAGCCTGACGGAGCACTTGCTGGCAAGAATAAGTACAACCACTAGCAGCCACACATAAAACGGAAAGACAAATTGCAGCCAGGTCCGTGTGTAGGAATCTAATCCATCAAAGAAGCACGTTTTTATGCCAAAATCAAGGTTTACCCAAGCTATGAATACTGTCAGTACATTGGAGTCTCCCTTGGGAAAGAAGATTGTTTGATTAACGCCCACTATATTGGCATAGAAGATTAGTCCATTTACTGTCCCCTCTCCAACTGTCAGCTTACAGAGTGAGATTACTAAGACTAGAGCAACTCCTAGAACTGCAAACGCAATGAGGAGTGCCAAGTATCTATTGGAGCACCGTGCACACTGGGAACTTCCTAAGGTTAGACTTAATCCCGAGTCACAGCCACCGCAGAGAAAACCAGAACGATTGAAGGCACACTGGGCATCTGGGTCACTGAGGGTGAAATTGACAGGACCAGCTTGGCAGTAGTCAAAAGGACAATCGGGATAAAAAATTAATCCTTCGTAACTTCCATTACTGCCATACAAAGCATTGACCCAAAAATTGCTCGATCGTTCAATGGAATCGGTTTCAACATCACACGTTGCAGTCAGTTGCGTAAGTCTTCTTTCACAAATGCATCGATCCCCAGCGAGTTCAAAACCATTCGGACAAGGAAGAAGCATTACTAAGACTGACGTTCGTGCTGTACCAAGCTCATTGCACTGACTCTGTGCCGCGAGGGTCAAATTCTCAGACACATTGGATGAAAAAACACTGTACTGAAGACTAGAGCAAAATCTATTTATGTCTTGTGTCCGCTCACCAGTACCCAGTTCAGCAGTGCTTTCTACTGAGAAAGTTGCACGAATCGATGCCGGTACTGGGTCAGTACTTTGGTCAACAGCAACCACAGAGAAGTTGAATGACTGTCCTGGGCTTCTGTAGAAAGGAGGTAACTCAGTCTTACAGTTATATGTGTTGTTCTGACAAAAGCAGATACGAACTGGGTCAGATGATATCTCAGAAGTGATAACGTGACTTTTGATGACAGAAATCTCCCGAAAGTAGCTGATTGCTGTTTCGTTTGGTTTGGGAGTATTACCAAAGATAATTGTACATTTTTGAAGCTGGCCTCCATAGAGAACTGAACCGGCAACTTCAGCAGTGTTATCTGTAAAGGTGAGGTGAACATCAGTAGTTGCTTCGGCAGTGACGCTATACATTCCAAACACTTCAAAAAAGCAAGTGTCGGCTGGAAGCAGTGATTGTCCAGTACAATAGTTCAGGGTCAGCCTGTCAAGTACAAATATTGCCCCACCATACATTGCTTGGTTATCAGTGAAGACAAGTTGAACAGGAGACACGAAGCTAAGGATGGAGTCCTGCTCTATAGAGATCACTCCTCCTTCTAAAGCACGATTCTCTCGGAAGTGGAATGAGCCACTGAAGCTGGTAGTTGAACCGCCTCTCAAGTACATAGCTCCACCAGTACCATGGCAAATGTTGTTCGTGAATTCTCCCATTCCATTGAAGGAAATGTCACCACGGTCTGAATAGATTGCACCACCATTAGGAGCTGAGTTAGCAGTGAAGTTACTCTGACCAGTAATAGTGATAGTACAAAAGAAAGCATTAAGTGCGCCACCGACGCCTATAGGAGCCTTATTGGAATGGAAGATTGTAGTGCCATTAAAGGTGATGTGACCTACATATGCAGTGATGGCACCTCCACCCACACCAGTACAAGTGTTGTTGGTAAAAACAGTAGTTCCTGTGAATGAGAGGTACCCCACAGACTGCATATTTATTGCACCGCCTTGTGGAGCTACATTCCCATCAAACTTTGTCAGTCCACTGCAGGAGAAGTTACTAAATGAAGTAGCGAAAGCACCTCCAAACACACCAGCAGTGTTCTCAGCAAAGAGTGTCGTTCCACTCATGGTGACATTGCTGAAGAAAATATACATGGCACCACCAAACACGGAAGCAGAATTATAACTGAAGACAGTATTACCTTCAATCTGTAGGTTGGACCTATTGATGAATATCCCACCAAATCCTTCGATGACGTGGTTATTATTGAAGGTATTAGTTCCATTCAACAAAACCCGACTGTCAAGGACCGAAAACATCGAACCTTGTCCAACAGCTACATTTCCAGTAAAATTTGAGTCACCTGCTAGCTCTATGATACAATTTTGTGTGATAAACATGGCACCTCCAGCTCCCGCTGAATTTTGAAGAAAGGTAATATTACCATCGGAATTTACGATGGAGTTCGCAAATGCACCTATCCCACCACCTTGGAAGGCAGTGTTGTTCAGAAATGTAGTTGGACCCCTAAACAGCAATGTGGTGGAAAATCCCAAAGCAATTGCACCTCCAAGAGTAAATGGAACATTCTTTGGAACCATGTTATTCTCAAACATAGCAACATCCTGAAACCCAATCAAACTACCCTCAGCGTAAATTGCCCCTCCACGAACACCAGCTTGGTTACCAGAAAACGTGACTCCCGAGAAGAAGAGTGAGCTAGTCAAAAGTAGCACTGCCCCACCATACTGACTTGCAGTGTTGTTTGTGAAGGAAACATTCTCCATAGTCCCACTACTTTGGGAAACAAGTAGTGAAGAAGCTTGACTATGTTCAAATAAGGAATGCTCGATGGAAAAATGATGAACAAAGTCGAAGTAAAGAGCACAAGGAAGATTGGATGTGTTGCCTCTTCCACATGACCTAAAGCCTAAGGCATCTACTTTGATCTCTTGGACCCGAGTGAAGTTGAAAAAGGCAGGCTCCGTACAAGTTATCCAGCTCAGGATCTGGGAAGCATTGCTCCGTTCACCGATAAATGATATCGATACACTTGAGACATCGAAGACTGTAATGTCTCTATCTAAGGAATGGTTCCCAGGGAGGAACTCGAAAGTGCCGTTCGAGGTAAAATATTGACTGACATTCTGGGCATACTCAGAGAGAGTAAAGCAAGGGTTTCCAGGGCACTCGGTGTCAGGTGTGGGTTTGACATAGTAGACAGACGCTGCACTGGACAGACAGGAGGATAATGCAGCAACAAGAAGAACTTCTGCGATGACCACAGTTAGCCCCATTAGCTACAATGTTACTTCAGTACCTCTAAATTCAGAAACTACAAATCGGAACTGTAGATGATACCTTTGGTCAAGACACGCACTGTACCACTCACGTGCTCAAAATGATGTATAGGTTAAAGTTATTTGGTGGCTATTGTTCAGATTTCTCTTCCTCCAAATGATGGCTCAGCATGTACTATTTCAGCACAGGGATGCAACCTAATAGATAAATTGAAAGTTTATGTACCAATGAACGAAACAGAAATTGTAGTTGTTGTAGTTTCATTAGCTACTACAAAATATTTACGCAGGTGAGGATCATGTCATTGCAATATGGATTACAAAAGTATAGGCAGAGTATGTAAAGACTATAGGCATTTGGCTGGGAACGTTCTGTCATTAGTTAGGAATGGCTGTGACAGTGTCATACCATATAGCGAGAATTTTTTGCATGGTGCAAAATTTCGTGTTTTTCACGAGCCTGATTGCTGGCAAGAACCTACAAAATTTTGAATTCATGATCATCAACGGAGAATCTCAGAGCAGGTTATAGCCTGGCCATAGCGAACATTCTTCCAGACGCCAGAGGCCCATGCTCTACTTGTATTAGCCCCATGTCTGACAAAAGGATATAACACACAGTGAAACTCAAAAGAAGGAAACTCAACTGCATGTGTGGGCATCAGATTACCTCAGGTAATTTGATCTTATGGTAGACTAGCCAGCATAGTTCCAGCTGTAATCAGTCACAGGAATCATAACCTGATAGTTAGTCACTACCATACCCTTGTAGCAGTAATAACAGAAAGGTCACTTGTTATTCCTGCAACTACATATATGATATGACGTGAGGTGACTCCTGAATTGCAACTGAGGTAACCAATTGCAAGCTGGCCTGGGTTAAAACAACCCTCATATTTTTTACTGTTCCGCCGATATCTGAATCGGTATCGTGATCGACACCGATACAGCTGTTTTTTCATATATCGGTATTGGAATAATTGATATTGGAAGCTTAACGATACAACCGCACGTGACAGATAATAGCACCACATGTAATCAGGTATGGCAGTAGGACAGCGAAGAAGTGGGGTTTGGGAGCATTTACGATAAATGCATCAGATGAGAGCAAGGTTTCGTGCTCTCTCTGCGAAGCGGTTGTCTGGAGAGGTGGTACAGATGCAAAGAGCTATAACACCACTAACTTCCGCAAACATCTCGAGACTAAACACCAGTATCGGGTATCGGTATTTATTTGATTACGAGATCGGTATCGTACATATCGGTAAATATAGTAGTATCGGTGGAACACTAATATTATTTTTGCAGTGATCATGCATGAATAGCCAACTGGGTGTGAAGATCCCGAAGGGTGGAACAAGATTCAGTACTCACAGTTTGATAATGACACAACCTTTTGACCATGTGACTATGAATTATACTTACAGTAGTAAATTATCACTGCTGAGAGAGAGATATGATTAATCATAGAATATTCACAGACTTGAATGCAACTTGGTGACACTATAGGGGACTCACCAAAGGTCATGTGTTTATAGTACAATATAATGATAAAGTGTCAATCATGCAGCGACGGCAAACTTCAAAGAAGAAACTTTGTAGCTGATTCATACACTATCAAACGTGTGTAGGAAAGCATGCAGTACATAAGCTTGTTGTTTGGTTTGCATACACTCTAGTAACATCGCACCACATACGTCATCACAGGAAACCAGACATCCCATTCACAGCATGAACTAGGTTGAAGTCAGCTCTCCATGCGGAGGACGTATAGTTAGACTCTCAGGGCAAAAGAGGATAGAGAATGGCTTCATCTGTATTCTTCATACAATGCAAATAACTGCCTATAGCTAAGTACAGCCATGTTTTTCATGCTGTAGAACAACAGTATCATTTACTACAAGTACCAGAGGTGAAGCTAAGCCCGCTAAAAGTTAAAGCAAATATGAATGATAAGAAGCTAGCTCAGATGTCCGACATGACATGCAATGTATTAGAAGTGATATTTTGTCTTTATGAGAGGCACAGTAAATTGTACTATCTTACTCGTTCTAATTAACGCAACGCTCTAATTAATGCGCCAATGACACGTTTGTACTATTTTCAGTATCCAAAAGATACACCACCTAGCTATATTTGTAATCAATTTTTTGAGGTGTTTTATGATTGTTAGAAAATTGTATCATTTACTACAAGCACATTGGCTTCAGTCTCGCGAGCCAGCGACATTACCTTATGTGCTACAAACAGAAAGGTAAGCTATAAGAAATAGTGAATTCATCCATCAAAAATTAGATCAATCCATGAATGCATTGCTAATCCATGAGATATTATGAAAGCTGTCCATGAAACATTACGCCTAGCTAGATTAAAACCTAAAGAGCAAGAGGCTTGTTGAAGCCTAACCATCATGGTCAACTGAGGCAGGCTGCAAACAGCTTGCATTAAAAGATCCCACAATGGTTATTACAGATTGCTACCCTGTATTATGATTAAACCTTGCAAGATGCAAGGTTATCTAGCACTGCGACGCCGACAGTTTCACCGCTATAGTATAATTACATCACGGCATTCATAACTGGACCCATCCATGCAGAGAATATAATGCTTATGACACCTACCTCTAATAGTTGGAGACTTCAGCGCGCGGCTGAGCTGTCGCGCGAGAGGCGAGGCAGCTTATTGCAGAAGTAGTCTCGTGACCAGACCACGCGAAAAAGAGCTCTGTGAGTAGCGATGTCAGGTAAAACATAAATTCTTCTCGGATCCTGTAGCTCTTCACTCATTTGAAATCTTCATGCTTTGAGAAATGTTCTGAAAAAAACGCATCTTGATACGTGCTTCCGTTCCTGAGATATGAATTCGAATCCATTGCTGACTAGCCGAACTTTGTACCCGGAAATTGGATTGGCACTGGCGCAGCGCCGCCATATTATAGAGCTAATATAAATTTCAACTCGACATATCTTGAGTTAGGAAGATCGGAAAAAGATGCGGTTTGCACTAAAGTGTTTCGCTTGAACCTGCGCTTACGATCAGAGGGCGTTATAGATTCAATGATGGTAAGCATTAGTTCGACCCGGCTGAGCAGGAGTACGATACTTAAATGATTAAAGCTATTAACTTTAAACTGCCAGATTTGGAATCAGCATAAAAAAGTACCCCTAGATCATCTATATAATATTTCATGTTTCAAATTTATTCAATACCGCGGAACTGGCGGTGCCGTTTTTCGCATAGAAAGTGACGTAACACTTTTGGCCGCATGAGGCGAGAGTCCAACGTCGCTACTGTGAGGACCCCGGGCCCCACCAAACGTAAAACTCACATCAAAGTCCCGTAAGTCACCTGACCACGGCACCCGCCTCTTTAATGGCTACTAGTTATCCTGCAACGTGCAAACTACTGTAGAAAATTTGATGACATTGAAGTCAATAGCAAAAGCACAAGAAACCAATTCAAGGTGCAGCATGATATTGTGTAATATCAAAAAAGTGTTAAATTTTGCATTGCAAATAGAAACTACTGTAACATGAATAGTAATAATTGATAAAACTCAACCAATAAATGTATCATAAGTGCAAAAATATGAAACAAGTGGTATTATGTAAGAAATTGCTATGGTGAAGTAGAAATAAAGTTTATGCAATGTGTGTGTGTGTGTGTGTGTGTGTGTGTTTGCAAGCAAATATTAATACATAACCCAACTCAAGTGATCTTAAATTACTGTGTGGATGGGGAGATATACAACAATTAATAGTTCAGTTATAAAGTTTGTTACCGTTTTAAGTGTCCAGTAGAGGCTCTCGCAGATCAACTACACTAACAGCAGGGGCATGAATGGGCATATCCCCTGCGTCAACTGGCTGGCCTTCTTGCTCATTTATTACTGGACCATTGGCTTGTATGACATTGTACTGCCATCGACGAGGCAGACAAGTAGTAATATCTGGAATCTTCTGATCGAGTCTTGTTCCTTTAAACTGCTTGTAAGCCTGAACTGCGGCAATCACTATGAAAGTAACAAAAGCTATCCCAACTGAAACGTAAGCTAAAGCAGCCTGGTTGCCTCCAGCTTGCTGCACATAGTAGGTCCCTGCAGCCAGGACACCAAGGTTGAGGAAGTATGAAGCCTCCAGTAGATCAAGGATCCATCCTTTATAAATGCCTTTGGTCAATCGTGTCAGAGAGGTGACCCCTAGCATAGACGACGCAATCACAAGCAGATTCAGGCTTGCATCACCTAAAACATTGAAGGCAAAGACCAGAAAAAGAGCACATCGTATAAGAAGCAGAAATCCAGTCCAGTATCGATGATGGGGTTTATAAGGACCATAGTAGGCATCCAAGAAGTACTTCACCCAGGGATTATTCATCCAAGACAGGACCTTGAATTCAGACTTAGCTTGAAGCCACTGACCAAAGAGCAGGAGAAGAGTGTAAGGAAGAAAGAGAATGATGAGCACTGCCAAGGCAAAGACAAAGAGTGGAATATGTCGGCCATGGAGGTATCTAATATTACCATCAACTAGCCACACCATTTCCTGTGTTCCATCAGGATACTCCAGGAAGGCAGCATAGAATATTGTTATTATGGTACGAAGAAGCTTTGCATAGGACAGAAGAAAGAGGGTAGCAAGGACGGCAGGAAGAGTGGTTCCTAGGAAGTGTGTGAGCCTGACTGAGCACTTACTGGCAAGAATAAGTACAACCACTAGCAGCCACACGTAAAATGGAAAGACAAACTGCAGCCAGGTCCGTGTGTAGGAATCTAATCCATCAAAGAAGCATGTTTTTATGCCAAAATCAAGGTTTACCCAAGCTATGAATACTGTCAACACATTGGCGTCTCCCATGGGAAAGAAGATTGTTTGATTAATGCCCACTATATTGGCATAGAAGATTAGTCCATTTACTGTCCCCTCTCCAACTGTCAGCTTACAGAGTGAGATCACTAAGACTAGGGCAACTCCTAGAACTGCAAACGCAATGAGGAGTGCCAAGTATCTATTGGAGCACTGTGCACACTGGGAACTTCCTAAGGTTAGACTAAAACCCGAGTCACAGCCACCGCAGAGAAAACCAGAACGATTGAAGGCACACTGGGCATCTGGGTCACTGAGGGTGAAGTTGACAGGACCAGCTTGGCAGTAGTCAAAAGGACAATCGGGATGAATAATTAACCCTTCGTAACTTCCATTACTGCCATACAAAGCATTGACCCAAAAATTGCTCGATCGTTCAATGGAATCGGTTTCAACATCACACGTTGCAGTCAGTTGCTTAAGTCTTCTTTCACAAATGCATCGATCCCCAGAGAGTTCAAAACCATTCGGACAGGGAAGAAGCATTACTAAGACTGACTTTAGTGTCGTACCAAGCTCATTGCACTGACTCTGTGCTGTGAGGGTCAAATTCTCAGACATACTGGATGAAAAAACACTGTACTGAAGACTAGAGCAAAATCTATTTATGTCTTGTGTCCGCTCATCAGTACCCAGTTCAGCAGTGCTTTCTACTGAGAAAGTTGCACGAATTGATGCTGGTACTGGGTCAGTACTTTGGTCAACAGCAACCACAGAGAAATTGAATGACTGTCCTGGGCTTCTGTAGAAAGGAGGTAACTCATTCATACAGTTATATGTGTTGTTCTGACAAAAGCAGATACGAACTGGGTCAGATGATATCTCAGAAGTGATAACGTGACTTTTGATGACAGAAATCTCCCGAAAGTAGCTGATTGCTGTTTCGGTTGGTTGGGGAGTATTACCAAAGACAATTGTACATGTTTGAAGCTGGCCTCCATACAGAACTGAACCGGCAATTTCAGCAGCGTTATCTGTAAAGGTGAGGTGAACATCAGTACTTGCTTCGGCAGTGACGCTATACATTCCAAACACTTCAAAAAAGCAAGTGTCGGCTGGAAGCAGAGGTTGTCCAGTGCAATAGTTCAGGATCAGGCTGTTAACCACAAATATGGCTCCACCATACATTGCTTGATTGTCAGTGAAGACAAGTTGAACAGGAGACACAAAGCTAAGGATAGAGTCCTGCTCTATAGAGATCGCTCCTCCTTCTAAAGCACGATTCTCTCGGAAGTGGAATGAGCCATTGAAGCTGGTAGTCGAACCGCTCCTCAAGTACATAGCTCCACCAGTACCATGGCAAATGTTGTTTGTGAATTCTCCCATTCCAATGAAGGAAATGTCACCGCGGTCTGAATAGATTGCACCACCATTAGGAGCTGAGTTAGCAGTGAAGTTACTCTGACCAATAATAGTGATAGTACAAAAGAAAGCATTAAGTGCGCCACCAAGGCCTATGGGAGCCTGATTGGAATGGAAGATTGTAGTGCCATTAAAGGTGATGTGGCCTACATATGCAGTGATGGCACCTCCACCCACACCAGTACAAGTGTTGTTGGTAAAAACAGTAGTTCCTGTGAATGAGAGGTACCCCACAGACTGCATATTTATTGCACCGCCTTGTGGAGCTATATTCCCATCAAACTTTGTCAGTCCACTGCAGGAGAAGTTACTAAATGAAGTAGCCAAAGCACCTCCAAACACGCTAGCAGTGTTCTCAGCAAAGAGTGTCGCTCCACTCATGGTGATATTGCTGAAGAAAATATACATGGCACCACCAAACACGGAAGCAGAATTATAACTGAAGACAGTATTACCTTCAATCTGTATGTTGGAGCTATTGACGAATATCCCACCAAACCCTTTATTGACGTGGTTATTATTGAAGATATTAGTGCCATTCAACAGAACCTGACTGTCAAGAACTGAAAACATCGAACCTTCTCCAACAGCCACATTTCCAGTAAAAGTTGAGTCGCCTGCTAGCTCTATGGTAGAATTTTGTGTGATAAACATGGCACCTCCAGCTCCCGCTGAATTTTGAAGAAAGGTAATATTATCATCGGAATGTACGATGGAGTTCGCAAATGCACCTATCGCACCACCTTGGAAGGCAGTGTTGTTCAGAAATGTAGTTGGGCCCCTAAACAGCAATGTGGTGGAAAATCCCAAAGCAATTGCACCTCCAAGAGTAAATGAAACATTCTTTGGAACCATGTTATTCCTGAATGTAGCAGCATCCAGAAACTCGATCAAACTACCCTCAGCGTAAATTGCCCCTCCACGAACACCAGCTTGATTCTCAGAAAACGTTGTGACTCCCGAGAAGAAGAGTGAACTACACAAAAGTAGCACTGCCCCACCATACTGACTTGCAGTGTTGTTTATGAAGGAAACATTCTCCACAGTCCCACTACTTTGGGAAACAAGAAGTGTGGTATCTAGGTTATGTTCAAATAAGGAATTCTCAATGGAAAAATGATGAACAAAGTCAAAGTAAAATGCACGCGGAAGTTTGGTACCTCTTCCACATGACCTAAAGCCTAAGGTGTCTACTTTGATCTCTTGGACCCGAGTGAAGTTGAAAAAGGCAGGCTCTGTACAAGTTATCCAGCTCAGGACTTGGGAAGCATTGCTCCGTTCACCGATAAATGATATCGATACACTTGAGACATCGAAGACTGTAATGTCTCTATCTAAGGAATGGTTCCCAGGGAGGAACTCGAAAGTGCCGTTCGAGGTAAAATATTGGCTGACATTCTGGGCATACTCGGAGAGAGTAAAGCAAGGGTTTCCAGGGCACTCGGTGTCAGGTGTGGGTTTGACATAGTAGACAGAAGCTGCACTGGACAGACAGAAGCATAATGAAGCAACAAGAAGAACTTCTGCGATGGCCACAGTTAGCCCCATTAGCTACAATGTTACTTCAGTACCTCTAAATTCAGAAACTATACAAATCGGAACTGTAGATGATACCTTTGGTCAAAACACACACTGTACCACTCAGGAGCTCAAAATAATAACATGTCATGTATAGGTTAAATATAGTCAGAATCAGAATCTCTTCCTCAAACTGATGGCTCAGCATGTACTATTTCAGCACAGGGATGCAACCTAATAGATAAATTGAAAGTTTATGTACCAATGAACGAAACAGAAATTGTAATTTCATTAGCTACTACAAAATATTTACACAAGAGAGGATCATGTCATTGCAATATGGATCGCAAGAGTATAGGCAAAGTATGTTAAGACTATAGGCATTTGGCTGGGAACATTCTGTCATTAATTAGGAATGGCTGTGGCAGTGTGATACTGTATAGTGAGAAATTTTGCACGGTGCAAAATTTCGTGTTATTCGCGAGCCTGATTGCTGGCATGAAAATAAGAACCTGCAAAATTTTGAATACACGATCATCAGTGCATGGAGAATCTCAGAGCTGGTTATAGCCTGACCATAGTGAACATTCTTCCAGACGCCATAGGGCCATGTTCTACCAAGGGCACATCGAGCCGCCGAAGTGCCCTTGGTTCTACTTGTATTAGCCCCATGTCTGACAAAAGGATGCTAACACACAGTGAAACTGAAAAGCAGGAAACTCAACTGCATCAGGTTACCTCAGGTAATTTGATCTTATGGTAGACTAGCCAGCATAGTTCCAGCTGTAATCAGTTACAAGAATCATAACCTGATAGTTAGTCACTACCATACCCTTGTAGCAGTAATAACAGAAAAGGTCACTTGTTATTCCTGCGACTACATACATGTATGTATGACGTGAGGTGACTCCTGAATTGCAATGGAGGTAACCAAACTGGGTTAAAACAACCCACATATTTTTGCAGTGTCATGCATGAATAGCCAACTGGTATGTCATTAGTTAGGAATGGCTGTGAGTCAGTGACAGTGTCATACCATATAGCGAGAACTTTTTGCATGGTGCAAAATTTCGTGTTTTTCACGAGCCTGATTGCTGGCATGAAAATAAGAACCTACAAAATTTAGAATACACGATCATCAACGGAGAATCTCAGAGCAGGTTATAGCCTGGCCATAGCGAACATTCTTCCAGACGCCAGAGGCCCATGCTCTACTTGTATTAGCCCCATGTCTGACAAAAGGATGCTAACACACAGTGAAACTGAAAAGCAGGAAACTCAACTGCATCAGGTTACCTCAGGTAATTTGATCTTATGGTAGACTAGCCAGCATAGTTCCAGCTGTAATCAGTTACAAGAATCATAACCTGATAGTTAGTCACTACCATACCCTTGTAGCAGTAATAACAGAAAAGGTCACTTGTTATTCCTGCGACTACATACATGTATGTATGACGTGAGGTGACTCCTGAATTGCAATGGAGGTAACCAAACTGGGTTAAAACAACCCACATATTTTTGCAGTGTCATGCATGAATAGCCAACTGGTATGTCATTAGTTAGGAATGGCTGTGAGTCAGTGACAGTGTCATACCATATAGCGAGAACTTTTTGCATGGTGCAAAATTTCGTGTTTTTCACGAGCCTGATTGCTGGCACGAAAATAAGAACCTACAAAATTTAGAATACACGATCATCAACGGAGAATCTCAGAACAGGTTATAGCCTGGCCATAGCGAACATTCTTCCAGACGCCAGAGGCCCATGCTCTACTTGTATTAGCCCCATGTTAGCCAGCATAGTTCCAGCTGTAATCAGTTACAAGAATCATAACCTGATAGTTAGTCACTACCATACCCTTGTAGCAGTAATAACAGAAAAGGTCACTTGTTATTCCTGCGACTACATACATGTACGTATGACGTGAGATGACTCCTGAATTGCAATGGAGGTAACCAAACTGGGTTAAAACAACCCTCATATTTTTGCAGTGTCATGCATGAATAGCCAACTGGGTATGAAGATCCAGAAGGGTGGAGAAAGGTTCAGTACTCACAGTTTGAGAATGACACAACCTTTTGACCATGTGACTATGAACTATACTCCAGTAGTAAATTTATGATTATCATAGCATTGAATGCAACTTGGTGAATGCTATCCACTATAGGGGACTCACCAAACGTCATGTGTCTATAGTTCACTAAATACACTAAAATGTCAATCAGCAACGGTAAACTTCAAAGGAGCAACTTTGTAGCTGATTCATATAATATGAACACTGAAAAAAGTAAGGGTTTGCTTTAACCACGGAGAGGCAAGTCAGCATTCACATTTCAGCAAAATTGTGAGTAAAAAACCTTGTTCCATCCCTCTTGATGTGTCTGGTGATAACCCATACTGTAACCATGTTCTGATAAGCAGACAATGTTGTGAGTGGTGATGCTCATATGTGGGCTATGAATGTAATAAGTGAGCACGTGGGGGCATCACTAGCTACATTTGTACTCAATTTTTTGTGGCGTTTTATGATTAGAAAATGTATGCACTTGATTGACGTTCTAATTGTAAAGTGCAACTCGCCAGCCACGCAAAATGGTAATGAAACCCATGGAACCCTCTCTAGATCAGCCACTGTAAACTACACTATGTAGCAATTGACTGTATAAGAAACCAAATCTATAGGTTCCATTCACAGGATCAGAAAATATCAGATCTAGAGTTCCCATTCACAAGTACAGTAAGAAATATTTATGTTGAAGTCAGCTCTCCCGGCATGTTTCTCAGGGCAGAAGAGGTTGTAATTTTCACAATAACTAGTCATTTTCATGTTGTATCATTCACTAGCTACAAGCACATTGGCTTCAGTCTCGCGAGCCAGCTAGCAACATTACCTGGGCAACTGGAAAAGCAGGGAACGGGAAACGGAAACGGGAACGGGAACGGGAAGCGGGAACGGGAAAGGACCACCGATGGTGCGCAAAACAGCATAGCTAGATATGACGTAGGCAGGTTGAAAACGCATTAATTAACGTGCGTAGTCACGTGCCATTTACTGCCGTTACATTCCGCATTGCATTCCAAAGTGCCATTTCCTCACTGAGAAGCTAAAATATACCGACTATAAGAGCTGGGAAGGAATCAACAAGGAGTTAGCAAACGCCGAAATAACTTATCGTTAAGAAGTCTCTTGAATCTCGAGTGATTCTCAGTGATTCCACGGTGCCAGAGCTGGACAGAAAACACCGTAAAAGCTACACGGACTCAAAGGGTAAGAATAGCTTGTTTTACAGCTGCAGTAGCCTGTAGATAGATGTAGGATAGTTTGTACAGACCTACAAGGGAAGCATCTTACTGTTTGTCGATCGCCGAATCGACGTAGGTACTCCAGCCTTGCCGACGGCTAGATAGTTTAGCACCGCAACTACCCAGGGGTTGAACGGAGTTGACTCGCTTTCCTGAACGCACTTCACAAGCGGATTCCAACAACATGCGTTCCTTTCAACCTCCTAGAGCCACGTCCCGTTTTTGTTTCCCGTTCCCGTTTCCCGTTCCCGTTCCCGTTTCCGTTTCCCGTTTCCTGCTTTTCCAGTTGCCCACATTACCTTATGTGCTACAAACAGAAAGGTAAGCTATAAGCCCATTGAAAATAGTGAATTCATCCATCAAAAATTAGGTCACTCCATGAATGCATTGCTAATTCATGAATATTATGAAAGCTGTCCATGAAACATTACGCCTAGCTAGATTAAAACCTAAAGAGCAAGAGGCTTGTTGAAGCCTAACCATCATGGTCAACTGAGGCAGGCTGCAGACAGCTTGCATTAAAAGATCCCACAATGGTTATTACAGATTGCTACCCTGTATTATGATTAAACCCCTTGCAAGATGTGCAAGGGTATCTATCTGGGCACTGCGACGCGACAGTTTCAGTATAATAATTACATCACGGCATTCATAACTGGACCCATCCATGCAGAGAATATGATGCTTATGACACCAACCTCTAATAGCTGTTACGGGTGTTGATTGGAGACTTCAGCGCACGGCTGAGTTGTCGCACGAGAGGCGAGGCAGCTTTCTCGCGACCACACCATGCTCTGTGAGGCGAGGGGGCGGGCGCGCGTCTTGTACCCAATGTTCGACGTCGACCCCCGGGCCCCACCAAACGTAAAACCCACATCAAAGTCCCCCCGCCTCTTCAATGAAATATTTGGCTGTGTAACATTATTAGACAGTGCATAATAGTTGAGTAAAACTAGTGTACTGCGGTTATGATATACACTCCCAAGCCTGTTCAACAAGTTTGTACAACTCCAAGGTGGTACGGGCATCCTCCAGAGAGCAGTGAGAGCCCCTCTGAATCCTGACCCCCAGCAAAGCCTCCGCCAAGTTCTTCAATGAAGGCAGCTGGCCAGGATCGAGCCCAGCCATCTCCCTAAGGGGCCTGTACGTGCTCGTATCACGAGTCCACTCCTGCGGAAGTGTAATATTAAGTGCAGCTGTGTCGTTCTGTAGAGCATGACCGATCACAACACAACCTTCGAGTAGTTTAGCAATTTCTGCTTGAGCAATGTCGAAGGGAACTGCTGTTTTCAGGTGCTTCCGAGTGATACCACTGTATCTCGTACGGAGATTCAGAATTTTTAGTTTCGGCATAATGTAGCCATCGTATAACACTGTTCCACTGTAATCCACAATGCTACATCGAGCTGCCACTGAAATCTCACGAAACATAGAATTCCTCTTCTTTCTCTTCCTTGTCCTTGTGCCGAGGAGACCCGAAGAAAGCACCCTAGGGGTATTGACCTCCAAGCAACCAATCATTTCACAGTCCAGGGCCACTACCCTCATGCCAGCTTTGGAAAGAGAGGTTCTATTGTCACCGCTTCCTCTGGCACACGTTTCTGCCGAGGGACCTGGCGTTTTGGTGTCCGGGGAAATGGATATGATTTTTCTTTTTGGTGGTGCTCCTAAAGAAATGGATCTGGGAGGCGGTAGGCAAGAGACTGCAGGGCGGTTGCCGGGTGAGCAAGCGCTGGTAGAGCTACTGTGAGAAGAACCTTGCATTGAGGATGGAAGCTCCCTTCTGCCAATCAGTTCTCTTGCGTCTTTGAAATTGCTATAGTGGGGCGTGTACGTGGGCTGGGAACCTATGCGTCTATGAATGTCCCCATCCCTTTCCATCTCGGAACTCGACGGAATACTGGACATCTTCCTGTAATAGGGGTTGTATTCCTTTGGCAGTCTTACACGGCGAGAGTTTGTAGAGTGTTGGGGTTGTGGGTGGTTTGCTAAATGTGTAGGTGCACTCATGTTAAGTGTAGACCTTTGGGTCATGGTGGGTACCTCCACAGGCAAACTGCGTCCATACCTAGTCACAGTTGGTGGTGATGAAGTAGCCATCTGTAATTTTCTAGCTTGTCCGGATGCATGCGGCTGGCTGGGACTGGAGTGGTGGCGTGCCAAGGAAGTGGCGACATAGTCTCGCGGGTGAGGCTGGCCCATGAGACGAGTGGTGACACTGGCTTGTGGCTCCCTCTGAAGTCGCTTCACTACTCTCTTTGGTTCTGTAGGAATGGTCGTGTATTGGACTCTTCTGATACCGTTGATCTGATCAAACAAGCTACTTCCTCGCTGACGGTCTTTCGAGTTCCATAGTGGTGGCAATAGTGGCTGTTGTGAGCCTGAGTGGGCTAGTTTAGGTGAGTCCATTAAATGCCATCTTTTCTGGCTTTTACCAGGTCGGAATTCATGGGCATCAGAAAATACCCTTCCCCGGGGGTAGCTGGCAGTGGTCTTGTCCATACCAAGATTTTATCTCTGTTCTCACTTTGTAATCAGCCAAAAATTGACTCTTAGAGACAGCGTCAGAAAATTTCATGCGTTAGTTCTAAATAATGCAAATCCATGTGTTTATTCCGTATACTATTAGTAAACTAAGTGCAGCGTGGAAATGGCCGAGTTGTTGTTGGATCCGGACATTCGCATGTGGGTAATCCTACCCATCGTGCTGATCACGCTGATGTTCGGCTTGGTGCGCCACTACGTTACTGTGCTACTCAAGAACGACAAAGCACCCGAACTGGAGCAACTAAAGGACACGTAAGTGGCGCTTGTTTCTATTTACTGCGCACCATACGTGACCCCCTTTTTGCACTGGCAACAGCTGTACTGCTTGTGTAGGATGAAGTAGTGTACAAAAAGATCTGGGAAAGATAAGTATAATGCCTGAGAGGTTTATCTGAACCGGATATGGGATATTTAACAGACAAGACCCCTACAAATTATGTTATAATGCAATGTAATGTTATACAGCATGAATTACAGCTGTGTCATACATATATTATTGTATACATGTATATCGATCCTCAGGGGTTCATGTAGGAAATGGTCGGGGGGGCAAAGCTAATGTTGATGCCGTGAGGCATGATATACACTGAGGCTAGGGGGGTTTGGGGGCATGCCCCCAGGGAAATTTTAAATTATAGACCCTCTTGCTAGTACATTTTTAAGTACCTCTACACGTGTTTGCATTTACATGTACTACTAATCATGCATGCATAGAAAAGAAAATTGGCAATGTACAGTATGTTCCAAGGTGGGCTGTGGAAATGGCCTCTAAATGAACCCACGGTGTACTCTCCCCCACAGGCAAGCTCTCCTGAGGAGCAGGCACTTGAGGGAGAATGCTGGCTGCATCCCTAAAGAGGTGTGTGTGTGTGCGTGAGCAGTTAGTTGCTTGTACGTAGAAAGCTAGAACGGTCTGGGCAGTAGCTAGCATTGTTTTGGTAATACCGATTCACATGTACCTGCATGTGTGTTTTATAATTGCAGCATCCATGTAGGAAGATGGGTCTGGGCAGTACATCTTAGCTAGAAAAATAAAGACAGCATATGGTCTATCTAACACCTTTCTCTCAGCTAACACAATGGGGTTATTTTGATGGTGTTGGCTGTTGCTGGTAGTCTCTGTGTCAGGAATATTGGCTGGCATGTGTGTAAGGTCATACCTATTTGATCTGTTATTTATCGGGCACTTTCACTGGAGATTTTGAGTCGCTAGGTGGGTTTGAAAAAGAAAATAAATATTGCAATGACATCACTTTTATGGCATGAATGCTGCAGTAGACGTAGCCATGATTAATTGACACAGTGATTTTGTGCTAGAAGGTTTCTAACTGATAATGATCCACCACCTACTAAATCTCAACTGCTGAATCTCACAACAAAGGCAATTTTTGAGCACGGAAAGCATAATTTTGTATTACATCATACTTTCATTTTCTTTTGGATTCCGTCCAAAGTTGGTTGGTCGGGCCCGTGAAACAAAAGATCGAATAAGTACTGCCTAGGTATGAGTTTTGTCATCTTTCCACCATCTTTTTGTAGTCGTTTCTGATGCGCAAACATTTCTTCAACGATGAAGAGGTTGGCTACTTCAAGATTGAGAAGAGGTCTGCCAGCAGCCCCCTCTCGGCCATGGGAGGTATGTTGTAGGCTGTTGGTCATGTGATACTCATGTGACGTCCATGTGATCATCAAATGGGGCGCTACATGTACATGTAGTCATTACCCCCCTTTTATATACATCTCTATATTATTTTATATTTTATCATTTATTGTTCATCATGTGATCATCATTGGCCTACATGTATAGTGAAAAGCAACCCCTGTACTCTTGTAAGTGTATTAGTACTACATGAAATTCCCTCTCGCTCTCTTTATGTCCCTTTAGACCCAAACTACGCCATCGACATGCTCAAGGGGACACTCACCAACGTCCTTCCCATGATAGTCATCGGAGGATGGATCAACTGGACCTTCTCTGGCTTCATCACCAGTGAGTGGCTGGTGTTGCTATAGCAACACACTCACTCCATCACAGATTTATGAGCATAGTTTTGCATTCCACTGTGGGGGCTCTAACCCCAGTACAGTTAAGGATCCTGCATGCAAACATGTAGCTAATTAAATGTATTTGTGGGTGGGGCTACCACATAAAGCTGTGTTTGAGTTTGAGTTTGGTAGCCTGTGGGGGTATGCCCAGTTTTGGACTCGATGACATTCAACTCACTGTTGCTTTCAGCACATGCATAGCTATTGTGAAATCCATTCTTTTGCCACACACACACACACACACTCACACACACACACAGCCAAGGTGCCCTTCCCTCTTACCCTACGTTTCAAGGGCATGCTCCAGAGAGGAATCGAGCTCAAGACCCTGAGTGCCTCGTGGTGAGCCTCCACACTGTCAGCTTTCCCCTCATACGCAAGCACAGTCCCAGGACCGAGGCTGCATGAATGAATAGACCCTTTACCATTATGATGAAGTGGGGGTAAAAGTGAGCACTAAATGGAGAAAATACAGGAAAACATGTTCTTATGTTTTCGTACAAGAAAACTACATCAAAACACATGTTCTCATGTATTTTCTCCATTTAGTGCTCACTTTTACCCCCCATTACATCATAACGGTAAAGGGTCTGTTGTGTTGATACATGTGTTATTTTTACCATGAGCTACGTTGTATTGGGTAGGTGCTCTGATTGATCCGTGCTGAATGGTTTTGCAACCTCTACTCCTTTCTTTGATTTTTACCACTCACTTCTGCTGATCTGTGGCTACTTAATAGCCGTTTGCCATATTGGCACCGATTAATTTGCAATCTGATTGGAATACATACTCACTTGCTCTTGCAAGAGCCAAGAAATTACCTGAAGGTTATCGGACCGACTGATGGGGTTCAAGAAAGGGTCTCTCTATAGCTCAGTCTTGGGTTCGACTCCCGGCCATGTTGTCTGTGCCCTCTCAGTAATTCTTCGTATACGTGTATGCACTTTGGTGTCTCGCTTACTCTTCTCACAGGGTGAGCTCAGTGTCCTGGTACTTCCTGAATGTGTTTGGCCTGAGAAGCATCTACACGCTTATCCTGGGAACTGACAATGGTGAGGCTTGGTATCCCTCGTGTTGCCCCAAGCACTAGCCCTTATTGTTGACCCTCCTCCCCCCCTCCCCTCCCCTCCCCTCCCCTCCCCTCCCTTCCCCTCCTCCTCAGCTGCGGACCAAACCCGCCAAATGGCCCAGCAGATGGCCATGCAGAGTGGCGCCATGGCAGGCAAGCAAAACATGGGCCAGCTCTTTAAGGTATACACGTGAGAAGGAGTACCTATAAGCCTGCTATTTATTCCATGGGAAGCCATGCATTTACATTAATCTATTGCCATGGTTACAACTGGTAACTATTTACATTGTAATGAAAACGTTGAAAGAATAAAATCGGAGTCCAGCTGGGAATCGAACCATAGACCTTTGGATTAACTAGTCAGATGCTCTTACCCACTGAGCTACCTGGAGCAGAGAAGGAGTAGGCGAGCTCTTATGATACTGCCTGCTTCATTCCCTTGCAGAGTGAGTGGGAGGCACTGCAGGTGGTGCAGCACACTGACAACTTGGCCAGCGTTGAGAATGAGCTCACTTCACAGTCATTTCTTTCTGGTGTTCCATTCACAGATCCTAAGCTCAAGAAAGTATTCTGATTGTTTGTAAATATTATGATTATCACTATGACAACCTCATTGGCTGTTTTGGAGTGTGCAAGCTAAGGGGTGAGAAGGGGGGGTGACAGGTAGATGTTGAAAGTGCATAGCCTCGTATCCAGCCCTCTCTTCGCAGTTGTTATTTTTTGTTGTTTTTTAAGTCTTGCAAAATCCACCACTGCAAAAAAGAGTATAAGGGGAAGGCTGTGTACAAGGCTAGCACATACTACTGTTAATTGCGCATTATACTGAGCTACAGAGAGATGCAGCTTAGTACAGTCTACGTTAGCCCATGGATGCGTGGGGCACGTTGTACGCATGCGCACTGTGATGTGGGCGCGAGCTCATCGATGAACTTTGGTATAATTATTATGCTGGTTGTATACGCGCAATTATGCTTCGTGTATACGACCAGCTTTTCTAGATCGCAGTCCTTAGGAATATATATATGAAAGGTTGAAGATTGAAATTCAGCCGGGTAGAAATTGGACGAACTACTACAACATATTAATTTCTTTTACGGGTGAAGCCTTGTTGTAACCGAAGAAAATCGAGAAATTATGGAGCTGCTTGATCATATTGATGCAGCCAAGTAAGCGGTTAGCTAAATCATAGATAATATTACGAGTCTATATTATCTATGGCTAAATGGTACCCAGTGCATAATTTAAAGTTAGCCGCGAGCCAAGCCGGAGGAAGTTAGTCTCGTACCCAGACCCTCCCCACGCGCGAAAGGTAAAAAAAAAAAGCGTGGGGGGGAAATGCGAAAAGCGTTTTTTTCTTTCTCAGAGTAGACTAAAATAGCAGAGTTTCCCAGCAAACAGCGGAGATATGCTCAGTTTCAAAGTGATTAAAACTCAGTTTACTATCTGTAATACAAGCGATTATGAAAAAGGATTCACCTTTATTCTGCACTCAGGAATGTTGCAGTTGTGGTGGGGTCCCTGTATCTGCTGAAGGTGGCAGTGGGTTTGCTGTGTTCATTGGCTGGAGGGTTCCGTGCCTTCTTCCTCGCCCCCTGGGGCATCTCCAGAACCAACCTCAAGAAGTATGGCCAGTGGGCAGGTGAGCCAGTCTCATTCCCATGTTTTTTTATATCAGGATTTCAATTCCTCTATTTCCATTCTCAGTGGTGACAGGAGGCTCAGAGGGTATCGGGAGGGGCTATGCACTGGAGGTAGGTATTATTCTGGGTCCCTCCCCCCCCCCCCCCCCCCAACCCCCTTAGGGGAGTAGGAGCGTCTAACTCCATACCATGCATACACATCTCGTAGAGTACTACTGCTACCATGCCATATAAGGAAAGCATAAACAACTAATTTTTCTGCAGCTGGCCAGGCAGGGGCTGGATGTGGTCATCATGAGCCGATCTGAGAATAAGCTACAGAAGGTTGCTACTGAGATTAGTGAGTCACCACACACCTGCTGCTACAGAGAATTGTTTTGACCTTCCCTTCTCTCCCCTCCCTTCTCTCCCCTCCCTTCTCTCCCCTCCCTTCTCTCCCCTTTTCTCTCTCCCATCCTTTCCTTTCTCTCTCTCTCTTCCTTTCTCCTCTCCCTTCTCTCCCCTCCTTTTTTCTCCTCACTTCTCTCCATCCCGTCCCTTCTCTCGCCTTCTCTCGCCTCCCCTCCGCTCCCCTCCCCTCCCCTCTCTGCCTTCCCTCCCTTCTGCCATCCCTTCTTTCCCTTCCACACTTTCCAGAGGAGAAATATGGCCGTGAGGTTCGTGTCATAGCAGTTGACTTCTCTGCCGGGCAGGACATCTACCCTCAGATTGCAGAGGAGCTCGAAGACCTCGACATTGGGATACTGGGTGGGTCAGATGGTAGAAGCTCTGAATATGACTGATTGGTTTAATAGTCAAGTCAAGTGTAATGGAACAAAAATCTTGATAATTTCTCACACGAAAGTGGTACTTGACCTATATCTTAAGGGTGTGGGGAATTTAATCTAGGGATGAGATTTAGCTGGGGGAGGGCAGGGATCGGAATCAGAGCATGAGGCAGAAGCACATAAGTAAGAGTGGGAAACAGCTGCAACAGCCTTTGAAGTTTGAAAGTGATACCACAGTAGAGTTTGTGCTAAAAATCTAAGCGTCTCTTCCGCTACTTGTGCAATTAGTTCTTGCTAGCTACATGAGTAAAAAGCAGCTAGTTTGTGCTAACCTTTGTGGTTTATGGCTGGTTAAAACGGCATATAAAGCATCACCGTACTGTGCTGTAGTGCTTTCTTTAGAAATGAATTCCTCTGCTTTTATGAGGACAGCATCACAGATATCGCTCGCATCAACAACCAGTGTAATGTGTAGTGCATATAGTGGTCAACTACACTCTTAGCAGATAGCTAGTAAACTGTGGTTTCAAAGCTTCCTAAATGCTTTTGGACGTTGTAATAAACTTTGTCTTTGTAGTGGTGTAGCTACACACATGAGCATTAGATGAGAGTGTTTTGTATACTTGGTAACGGTTAGCACCAAGCACGCATTTTATTTTAGTACAGAATCTGTATACCGTGGGATCGCTTTCAATCTTCAAAGAAGGTTGCCGCCATTTCTCACTCCTACTCTTCTCTTTTTGTGTGCTCCTGATCCAGGACACTATACACCTCAGATTTAGTTTGGACAGAAAGTAGCCGTGCGCCAGTACCAGTATTTCAATGATCTTTCTTTGTTCCTGCAGTGAACAATGTTGGTTTAACCTACGAATATCCGGACTACTTCGCAAACGTGTCAGAACTGGTAAGTCTGTAGCTTTGCTGCATTCAATCACATGTCGCTAAATACAGTCACATGACATGTTCTGCTTTAGCCACACCTGTCTGATTCTGTTCATCATCAATTTCTTCCTCTATCCAGCGATTTCGCAAGTTAATAGAGTTAAACTGCCAGGCTCTAGTGCAGGTATGTATGTTGCGATGTATACTTGAGGAGATCAGTACTAACTTTGTGACAAAGTAGTAAAATAATGCTGGTGGTTAATTGTCAAAATGTTTTGTTACTTTGCCAACAGATGACGCGGCTTGTACTGCCCAAGATGGTGGAAAAGTGAGTTTTCTGTGGTTGAGGTGCTATGGCTGAGATAGTGTGGGTGGTGAATGATTTCTTAAGCTGAAATCCAGGCTTTTTACTTCAAAGCCATTACTTTCAAGTATTGGAGAAAGATCTACAGCTGGCTAGATGATGTTTGAGCAAGAAGTATTGGGTATGAGGGGAAGAATGTTTTATCGGCTGGATGAGCATTGATCCTAGAAATTGGACAGTAGAATACACACGCAAACACACACACATACTTGTTTGTCTGTAAAGCAATCTTAGCACCAGCCAGGTGAGCTACACGCATTCTTATTGCTATTGTGGTCTGCATATTAAAGTTATTCTGCCACAGTAGGGGTATTATATAGTTAAGCCATAGCTGAGGGCTCTAGCTGAATCATTGCACGCATCCCACATAGCAGTTGTGGTTTGTATGCCAGCAATGAGTTAGGTACATGTTTGTGAAGAGAAGTGTGTTATCTTGAATGCAGGAAGCGTGGTGCAGTAATCAACGTTTCTTCTGCTGCCGCTGACTATCCCTGGCCCTTGTACACCGTCTACTGTGCTTCAAAGGTTTGTAGTATATACTAGACTATAGCTAAGTGGCACGCACTGCGTGTATAGGATCCCACGTGTGGGTTGTTAATCTTGTAAACTAGCTACTGCTTTGTGCTTGTGTTATAGGTGTTTGCAAGCTACACCTCAGCTGGTTTACACAAGGAGTACGCAGCAAAGGGCATTTGTGTCCAGGTGAGCGGCGTGCACACTTATACACATAGTCTTTGTGTTTGAAATCTCTCTACTAGCAATATATAAAGTTCATGGATAGACATTAGCAGATGTTTAGCCTATTTTTTCTACACATTACATTGCCAAATGTGAATGGAATTATGGGCATATCAACAGTACTACAAACGTCAATGTGTTCTAGAGTTATGACCCTTGTCGGTATGGCCAAATTAAGAAATCACGTCTGGAGACAGAGAAGTATTTTACAGTATTTATGGCAATTTGCAGACAATAACAAATAATATTATTAGTATATGTTACTATATGGTATAGCATAGAGCATGGTAAGAATCCCATAGAGCATAGGAAGCTCTAGAAATACAAGAAATGTGTACATATACTAAATGGCCTAGAGCATGGGCAGCTCTATGCTCTAAGCTATACTTATACTCACCCTCTAAACCACCGTGCTTTATCCAGATAGCTTACAGCATTGCATGCATATTGAGTTAATGTTTCTAGAGCTGGTCATTCATAGTAGCTGCTGTTGTGCAGTATTTACACAACAACTTTTTTCCCCGTTTTGTTCATAACCAACCACCACAGAATGTAGAGCCTTTCATGGTTGCCACGGCAATGGGTGGGTTCGATGTTAGCTTGTTTGCCCCCAGTGGAGAGACCTTCACCCGGGCGGCTGTGGCGACCATTGGAGTCCAGAAGGACACTCATGGCTACTGGATCCATGCTCTGCAGGTGAGGCGGTATGGCTGGAAGAGCCCATTTTTGAACATAAAGCTACCTAATATAGTGCGCTGCAAAAATAGAAGGATTACTTTAATTACTTTAACCCAGTTAGGGTCATCTCCGTTGCTGTTATACTAGTAGCCATTAGAAGCTGAATCCAACATGACTTGGCCTGGGAATGGGACTTGGCCTGGGAATGGGACTAATTCCAGTCCTAGGTATGACTGTATTATTGCTCCATCTTCACCTCACCCCTAAATATATGTAGGGTTACATTACAGACCGACTTCCCAGCTGGCTCCTTGACCGCGTAATCAGGAAATTTGTATTGGACTTGCGTGCATGGGAGCTGAAGAAGAGAGCTAAGCAGTCCAAGGAACAGTAGAGCCTGCAGTGCAGTACCTGTAGACAAGTATTATATGAATATGTGCAAGAAACTTATTTTCTCCGAATACTTCTTTTTTTAAATTAATTGCCCAGGAGGTGCTGTAGGTCATTGTAGTTGTAGGTCCGGTCCCAGATTAGCTAAGCCATTTTTTAGTGTTATTTTTTTGTAGTAATTTTGCACTATATATTATGATGATATATTCCATGTATTTGGTTCGACTTTGTCCTCATGCATGTATTTGAAGAGCCAGGTGCTTCAAGCTTGGCTGGTATTAAGATCTGCACACTTATACATGCGTGTGAGGATTGCAGATTGTGCACATACAGTTGAAGCTCACTAGGCAATTGGCTGTAAGTACATGTACCAACTGATGCAACTGCTTTGCAAAGCTGTGCAAAGTCTGGCACACTCAGTGCACATGCACGTTCAATGCAGTATAATGATTACCACATACAGTGACTGAAGTCAATACCATAATATATATTGTAGTTATTTTGTTCTTCCATTTTTATGATAAAATAATAGAATTTCAGTACTAGAAGTAGACACACATGTATAAATTGTCAAAAGCAGAGTAAGCTTAGAAAAGTACACATTTAGGCAAAGGCACAAATCAAAAACAAAGTAAAGACACAAGCAAGAACAAGCAGAAAAATTAATCTAAAGTTTTACATGAATCTACAGAATAAATGACAAAAAAAACAATGCAAGATAGTAGCCATACATAAAGATTTAATACTACCAATAAAAATAAAGAAATAGCAAAATAGATACAAAAACTACTACACACTAATTATTACAATGATAGTTATTTTATGTGCCTGTTCCATACAACTGAAGCACCAAACACTTGTTCATTTTCTAGCTAAACATTTTTCAGCCGCAATCTCATTAGCCAGGCTAGTCAGTCCTGTGTCTCTGAGAACATCAACAAGAGTGGCCCAGGTCACGGGCTGCTTGCCTTTACCGTCTACCCACTCCTCAAGGATGCCAATATTCATCTTCTCCGGATGTCCCCTGTGATACTCAGCAATATTACGAACTCTTGATCCATTGGAGTCTTCCAGTAAAAAGATGCCAAATGTTTTGCTGTGTGTGCTGATCTCTTGAGGTATGTTAATAGTTCTCTTTTGACCGTGCAACCGGAGTAGCTCTAGCAGAGTTGGTTGATTGGCTATTGTGTGTGCATAAAGACATGGAAGTGATATAAAAGTTGTATTGTTCTAGAAATGGTCAATACAGGATGGCAGAATAATTAAAAAAGAGTATCATTTTTGTGCATGGGAAAGCTCCCACAGTGTGCATTTTCAAGGCTTCACTAACTATATATAATTATGAACTGTGCATTTGAGTGGGGAAGTCTGTAGCACTGGATGAATGATGACTGATTGTTCGTGTTAGCTATATATACATGTATATCTAAGGCATGGGACTGTAAATATATTTCACAGGAGGTTTATTTATGTATTATAATAAGGTAGTAACACCTCGCTGAATCCACTCGACAATCCTGTGCTCTTCTGATAATTTTACCTGATGAACTGGCTAGGTCTATTTCACCTCATATAAGCTATCTAGGTAGGTGTTGAGAAATAACTGTAAAAGGTCAAAGTTTAGGGAAGACCCCCCCTCCCCCGCCCATATACATATACAATTTACCTTGATTGAGTTATCAGTATTAAATTTTTTATGTATCTGTTACAAAACTACACTCATACTTTAGTTCACCTGGATTGTTTGCATTCTGTATACCATGAATGAACATTTCCAGAGGTGAAAACCAAGCCGTTTTTAGTTTAAGTACCAAAGTGCAATTTTGTGCAGCTATAGCTATACACCAAAGCAAGTTTGTAAGTACAAAAATCCAGGCAGTGTAGTGTTTACTGGCCATTCTTTAGCATAATTAGAATGTTTAAGGTAGCCAATTACACTGGTAAACCTGCGAGAAAATATGTATGTCTGTAGTTTGGTGGTATGTTGGTTGCCCCTAGCAACTGTTGATGTTGTTGGATTAAGTAGTCTATTAGCTATAAAATGATGATACCGTTTTCACATTTCCTTTGCCAGAGATACAAGCCATTATGTGGGTTTCTATTTAAAATTTGTGAGAAATATTGTGGACCCTTGTTCCCAGGCCTTAGACAACATGAACAGCCATAGTATTGTCATTATGGACGTAGTAGGAGACATTACACCTATAGCTGTGACAGCAGACATTTGTTAAGACAATTCACCTTGGACAGGAGTTGTAGACTCGTTAAATGCTCCGTGAAGTGGATTTGAATCGGTAGAATCAGCTATTATAGGAAAATAAATACGGATAAGTGCATTGCATAATTGATCATGGAATAATCATTATTCACTGCATGAGCCTATGCAGGGGCTGGGCAGAGGGGGCAGAGGGGGTAATGGCCTCCCCAATGTCAATGTTGGGGGGCAAACCCTGAAATAAATATTCGTCATTAATTAATGGGGATGGTGGCCATGTAAAATATCATGCGTTCGTGAAACAAGAACAGCTGAGAGTTTAGTGTTTTAGCAATGAATCAGTAGCAGGACATTTTTAGTCACACATGGCAGAGTAGTGATAGTGGCCTGTGATTGCGATTGTGCAGAGAAAAGGGGCAAAATTTTAGTATGCTCCACTGTAGTGCAGGTGAACAGTATTTGAGTGCTCGAGCTCTAGCTCAGCTTTCTTTGCATCCATTCTGGCATCTATATTACATTTGCAACCCATTTAAGCCTTTGTTTATAGTTGTATCCCTTCTACAAGCACAAATTACCTTATGAATCAATTTTGGCATGCTGCGTGCACCAATCTCTTTCGAACTTGCCCCGCAACCTTGCATAGGCTCTGCTATGTGTTACAGCACAGTCCATAGCTTGAAGCAAATATATATGAGGGAGTGCTTACATTATCATCTCTATAACCTACCTTGTAATGGAGTGGTAGTGCCATGGCTGATAGGTTCACTACACAATGTGTATGGTTCTAGAGGTTTTAAGTTGCTAGCATCAGCTGCAATTGGGAAGCAAGAAAGTAAATTGGGATAAATGACGTGCCCTACATAATTGTGCCTCCACTCAGTATGTTTGTATCTGCTACCAAATTGTCATTTGCTAAACATATGGCTGTCTAACTCAGCTATGTACTGACAGTGACAGCTGGACAATGGCTCTGGTTAGTGAGTGGTTTACACAAATGCTGACTACTAATCCCAGCCAGAATTTTTGTCAGTATCTGCATCAAACCATCAGTTAACGACTCTGAGTGTGTGTGTGTGTGTGTGTGTGTGTGTGTGTTTGTGTGTGTTTTCTACTGTCCAATTTCTAGGATCAATGCTCTACACACATTCTTATTGCTATTGTGGTCTGCATGTTAATTTATTCTGCCACAGTAGGGGTATTATATAGTTAAGCCATAGCTGAGGGCTCTAACTGAATAATTGCACACATCCTACATAGCAGTTGTGATTTGTAGGCCAGCAATGAGTTAGGTGCATGTTTGTGAAGAGAAGTGTGTTATCTTGAATGCAGGAAGCGTGGTGCACTAATCAACGTTTCTTCCGCTGCCGCCGACTATCCCTGGCCCATGTATACCGTCTACTGTGCTTCAAAGGTTTGTAGTATATACTAAACTACGTGGCACATACTGTGCGTATAGGATCCCACGTGTGGGTTTTTAATCTTGTAAACTGCTTTGTGCTTGTGTTGCAGGTGTTTGCAAGCTACATCTCAGCTGGTTTACACAAGGAGTACGCAGCAAAGGGCATTTGTGTCCAGGTAGGAGCCCATGAACCCCGTAGGGGAGTAGGAGCGTCTAACTCCACAGAAACACATCTCATAGAGTAGAGCTGCTACCATGCCATATATGGAAAGCGTGAACAACTAATTTGTCTGGACTTTCTGGCTTCACTACTCCGCAAGAGTGCAGTTTGTAAACACACTTTCCATATAAGGCAAAGATCCACTGCCATACAGGCTCCTGGTAATACATGCATTAGTTTTAAAAAATACTCACTTCAAGTTCAGGCACATATACTACAACTGCAAGTCTATAATAACTATATGCATGTGTTCTGCGCGCGCGCACTGTGGTCTTGAGCTCATACCCGGGTACACATGCACAAGCCATGGCCGGCCTAGGCGAAAGCAGCATACGTAATTGGACACGCCCCTTGCGATCTAGCTGTTGCCGTACAGCAAGTCGCGCAGAGCTATAGTTACTAAGCTACTAGTACTGCACTTCGATGACTTTTCTGTGAATCATTGATGAAAACCTACAAGGTACTTAGTGAAAAGGTGGTCCGGCCAAAACCGGACCGGCCGGACCGCTTCCGCCGGCCCTGCTACAAACATCAATGTGTTCTAGAGTTATAACCCTTGTCAGTATGACCAAATTAAGAAATCATGTCTGGAGACAGAGACGTACTTTACAGTATTTATGGCAATTTGCAGACTCACCCTCTAAACTTCCCATGCTTTATCCAGATAGCTTACAGCATTGCATGCATCATGAGTTAATGTTTCTAGAGCTGGTCATTCATAGTAGCTGCTGTTGTGCAATACTTACACAACGACTTTTCCCCCCATTTGTAATGTACATAAACTATGCATAGCAATGAGAAATGCTTGAAATACAGCACATAACGTGTTGATAAGTGTGTTAAAATTATAATATTACTTCAGCATTACCTGAGACAGTGGAAATAGCCGTTTGAATTCGGAATGCTTGGAAGATGTCATCAAAACAATCAAAAAATGCCTCATCAGTAGTGTCTGAGGCAAAGGGAGGAGCAATGATTTCTGAGATGAGGGAAAGGATCTTTATTGCATACAAGGCAAGGTATTCATAAGGCTACGAGGAAGTAATGTAGCTTAGATTTAACATCTATAATGGAGTGGTACTGCCATGATTAGTAGGTTCACTACACACTCTGTGTGGATCCAGAAGTAAGGAAGTAAAGTGGGGATCAATGATGTACTCTACACAATGGTTGTGCGAGGTGTATATTTGTGTGTATGTATGTGTGTGTACACATGTACAGTACATATACAAGTCTTGAATTCTTCACTGTACACATGTTCAGCAACATAAACCTCTTGAAAAGCTACTTGGGTATAATTACATTGTAGCAATCAATTATAAGCAGTACTAATTCCAATTACTTGCATGTAACTGCAAACATGTCTTGAATGACTGACAGACATTCGGATAAATGCTACCTGAGATTCTGAGCCCATATGCCACAATAATGTGCCTCACTGCATGCACTCAGCAATAAATACCCAATAAGATTATTAGTACTGCAGGCAACAGGCTACTAAATATACTTTGCATATCAAACACAGCTTTGTGATGCAGTCCCACCAATAAATAAAATTAATGAGGTTAGTCATGTATGCTAATTGGATCAAGACTCAGCATCATCTGAGACAGTAGAAATACCTGTTCTAGATGCTCGGGGGAGCTCATCAAAACAATCAAAAAAATCCTCATCAGTAGTGTCTGTGGCAAAGGGAGGAGCAGTGATTTTTGAATTGGGTATCGAGCATCTTCACTGCATACATTAGGAATGTGGCGAAGATAAGGCATTCATAAGCTTAAGGCTATATATGTGAGGAAGTAATGCAGCTTAGATCTGTCGTCTACCTGTTGGGCTTGCGAAAATATTGACATCTCACCCCGCCCATTGCAGTGCTTGCCTCATTTGCTACTCCGAGCTAACTCGTGGGTCCCTATAGCAAATACTGTTGCATGCATGTACATATACGGCTAAATCCTACGCAAGGCTACTGAATGAATTTACCCTAGTTTAAGGTTTGTGTTCAGCCATGCTGAATTGTAGAGGCAATCTTGAGTTTTCTCAATCTCTTGCACCACTTCTTGCTCTCCAAACCATAGCAAATGCCTTTCTTGTGGCTTGCCAGAAATCTGTGCGTTAGCTGAACACATTCACTACCATTTCCAGGACCTAGCCACATGAAGCTCAGTAGAGTCATTTTTATTTCGACTTGGAGTTTTTACCTACTGAGCGCATGCAAAGCGCATGACCAGCTGGTAGCTACTAAGATTCCTTACCTTTTTCACATCTGTATGCATGTTTGTATGTGCACATGTATCACGAGCACAATGTTTGCATTATACAAGTAATTACTATATGTGACGGTAGTCTACTAGTCCAACAGAACTGTTTATAGGTCAAATTACATCAAATTAACTTACTTTGTATTGCCTAGAAGGCGAAAGAGCTGTTACAGTAGGTAGTAATGAATAAAGTGTTATGACTGCTAACTGGAGGTGCTACAAAACTACGGTGTCAGCACTATTGCTGTTCTAGGGGGAGCCTACTGTTGAGTATCACCTTGGAGAATGTCATAAAACTGTCCTGGCTGATTTTTAGATATGCAACATCATGCAACCTTGTTATGACAATAGAAAGTTGTGTCAAAATTCAACATTCAATAATGCAGTGTGTGTGAGGAGAGCCTGGGAACAAGGCTAACCCCGGCCTTAGACATCAGCAGACACCCATAGGAGATGTTATACCTGTAGCTGTGACAGCAGACACTAAGACAATTCACCTTGGACAGGAGTTGTATTGGTAGGCTCACTAGATGCTCGTTTTGAATCACCTATTATAGAAAAGCGAATAGGGATAGAAACACTGCATTACAACATCATTCACAGGATCAGGTACTTTATGTATATAATATCAGTCATACATAACTTAGTATGGTTCAAGCAGATATACTCTTCAAAGTATATACTCACTCTGAGAAGTGGTGCTACCACTATTGGTAGGCTTGCCATCAGGTTCTGAATTGTCAACATCAAATATCTTACTCTGGGATGGAGCGGTTCCACCACTGCTGGTAGGCCAACCACTATATTCGTCAGGAGGCTTGAAACTACCAGCATTAGCTGTAACAGAAAACACAATAAGTATCTCTTTCAGGTGAATAATTACACTCCTTTAATAAACCTCAGGTCCTGAGCTAGCTACATAGAGTATACATACGAAAACTACTGTTTCAACTGAATGCTTTGTAATGTATTGGGGTTACAGTTATAATGGTTATAGCTCCAGCTCCTTGAATGCATTACTAAATAGCTGGTAAATAGGTGCTGATGACTGTCTTATCTGCCAAGTAGGTAGGCCTATATATAGACCCTAAAATTTGTACAAATTGAAAGTATAGTGATCTAAGCTCAGTTAACTTACTGTGTAAAGGACTGGTGTTACCACTGTGGGTAGGTTTGCCATCAGATTTGTTGGAATTGTCAGCTACAATAGGAAATATAGGATTAATACTGTACTACACATACAGTCATGTTCAACTCTTAGGAGTTATCACACATGCAATGGACAGCTGTAGTTTAAGTTATTGGATGGCATTAAGTGATTTATAAGAAATACATGAGAGGGTTGGTTTGATAGGCCACAAGGGCAAGGCCTCTGAGCTGCTGTTGATGAACCTCATGCCGTGCGCCAATGTTCAACTATACCACTAGTTATATGTTGCTACAAGCGTAGTCTGACAGCTCCACTAGATGTTGTATTGCTCTAATAGTGCAAATACATGCTCAAACACATGCAGAAGAAAAAAACTGCCCAAAGGAAAACATCACATTCCTGAAGTGGTAATTACTCTCAGGGATGTGGCCTAAATCACTGCTTATAATCTTTATTGCTATGGCAATGCAAACATTTTGGTCAATTGTGATAGCCAAGTACCGAAACAATCCTAGTGATTGATTTTAAGGTTTGTCCTTAGCCATGCATAGACTGAATTTAATTGCAAAGGAAATTCACAGTCCATTTATGTAATTGTACATAATATTTGAGTTTTCCCTGCTACACAATCACCCGCACCACTTCTTGCTCAGGAAACCTATTGGTTCATTAATAGTAGGTAATACACAGCACTCACAATTAGTGGCTTCAAACCACAGCAAATGCCTCTCTTCTAGCTTGGCAGAAATCTGTGCATTAATTGAACACTTCCACCACTGCCGTTTCCAGACCCTAGCCACATGAGACGCAATGCATGTAGACTCTGAGTCATCTTCATCTGAATTGGAGCTTTTATGACTATCTTCACAAAAGAAGGCTACTTCAAAATTCAGCCTTTGATAATGCAGTGTTTCTGCTGCTTTGTGAAGGCCATCAATGATCATCTGGCGGATAGTATGGCATAGCTGTGAACAGACACTCCGAGGAGCATTGACATGTACCTCAAAAAATGTAAGAGAATCTATTAGGGTAACCGTGCCAGGGGCATTGTCAGGGAGCTGAAACTCGACACAGTTCCTTGTCAGACAGTTTGGCTGAGTAGGTCTGGGTTGGGAGATAGCTCCCAAAGATTGAAGTTGTGTGAGGAACGAAGGAAAGCAACTAGGGCACAGAAAATGCCAAATGGTGCCCATTCCTCTTGAAAGTAGATTACAAATGGAGCTGCAGATGAGGAAGAGTCAACTCGATGAAAGCTTAACTCTTCATGCTTCAACATTGGAAGGAGACTTGGCATGAAGTAGTTATCAACTCCAATTTGTTGAGCTGCAATTAAGCGATCTACCAAGATCATCAGAAAGCTATCAGGGGTGAAGAGGTCGGTATAATGCTTAGGAAACCTGCTAAGGAGTTTAACATTGATACAGCCTTCGTCTCGGAATCTCCTGAAATCTCCAGTTGTAGCTTTCGTTTGGTCAGGTTTGCTGTTGAGCTTGCAGTGGGTCTGTACCAGTTCAGAAATTTTGTCCAAAATAACTTGGGGATCAGAGAACACTGCCTCGGGTAGAATATTGCGGTAGTAGTGGAGTGTGTTAAGACTTGCAAAATGATTCAGCATAGCATCAACGTGTTTCTTTTGAATATCAAGATACTCTGCAATCAGTAAGCACTCGTCCCTACTCAAGATTCCCCTGCCTAATTTTGAGGCCATTCTATGAATCATCTGCTCCAATACAAACCAACTAATTGGTGTTTTCTTTCGTTGCACATGTGAAGCAGCATCAAGAATTACTTTTCTCAATTCTCGAGCAACGTCTTTATCTTTCTTCTCTGGTGTCTTTGCATTGACGGGAAATATTAGCTCCTTTAGATGCTCTCCATGGTAGACGAGGTGCTTGTCAAAGATAGGGGAAAATAGCTGAATCAGTTGTGCGTTTTTTTGTTCTCTTGGTTCACTTTCAAGATCTCTGTGTGTGCCAATCACAACTACTTTGGAACTTGGGGTGGTGGTCTCTCCTTGCAGTGACTGGATTGTTTGACTGCAGTGACTTAGTATATCCTTGTTTGTGAAGCTAGAATCAAGTCTATACTTGCCTTCCTTTGTGCGGTACTCAGCTATGGGGATGTGCTCAAGGGGCTCATTAAGTTTCAGTACAAACATAGCAACTGAAACATGTGGAAGAAATGCTGGAAGAATTTCATGGAAGTGGCGTTGTCCTCCACTATCGAGAAGATATATCCAATCTACAACGCCTGTAAGCTGTTCAGGAACAAGTCCAACTGACTGCCTTGATGTACTTATCTTATCTAGGAGTTTTTTTGTCTCAGCTTGCACAGCTCTCAGTAATGCTAACCTGGAAATTGTGTTTGAGTGAATACTACCCACTTGAGCCATACCATCAGAGTCTAGGCTACTAGCATGCATTATAGCTTCATCAGTGGGTTCTGGATCATCCACCTCTCCATCTATTGGATAAGAAAATTTAGAAGACTTTCTCCAGCTCAGTGGGATGATCTTTCGAGCTATGCTTACAATTTTCCCTTTCTTAGACAGCTGGACTCCAGCATTCATGGCCTGAGCAAGCATGTTGTCTAGTTTCTCGTCATCAATTTCACTCCAGTCATCATCGGTTTTGCCACCTAGCCTAGCTACTCTTACAGCTCTGACTGGCCTTTCAGCTAGGGGTGTACTTACACTCTCTCGAGGAGGAGGTTTCTTAAATATGAGGTGCTTAACATGAGTCTTCCCTGCACCGGCTGCTCCAATTAGGAGGGATGACAGTGATCGAGACTCCACATATCCATACTTCATTGCTTCCTCAAAAAGGATTTGATCAGCAGCAACTGTAATAAAACAATAATTACAGGCCATTTGTGACTCTAGAGCAGACACTGATACTGTGTTCATTATAGTACATCTGTGGCAACCTTTTAAAGAAACGTACTGCAATTGCACTCGCTATGTACCATATTGTCTCGAGCAAGCGCCCATGGGCGCTTGCAACTCACGCAAGAAAAACTGTGCATGGGCGCTTACATGGAGGAGCCCTTTCAACAAATATGTCCCACTATTGTAGTGTTATTTCCTGGAAATTTCCCTACAGCTGTGCTATGGTCACTCAATTAGCTCAAAACGGAAACTAAAGTGAATTACTCACAGTTGTGACAGCTCTGCAGTCCAGACTGCACTGTTTACGCGACGGCATCAATGCATGGTGGTGCTTACGCGGAGAAGCTGCCCGATAAATCAAAATTGGGGGGTGGGCGCTTACACAGGGGTGGGCGCTTGCTCGGACAGAATGGTAGATGTAAATATCTCGTAATCATAGTATCATGAGAGTTAGGGATAGTTAGGTACCCAGCGGAGGGCAAGGATGTCCCCCTGGACATCCTGCCCTAGGGCACGATGTCCGGCCGGGGGACATTGCACTCTAGTGGAACGTCCCCTGTAGTGCAGAATGTCCCCTCTGCCCCCTCCTCGCGCATGCATGCTGGACGAGCTCAGCTACCTGCCATGTCAATTCAAAGTGTGAAAGAGCTAGGAAGTGTGGCGAGGAGAACAGTATAAAGAGTTTATGACAAAGCATGGCTCATGTTGGACCCCTCGGACAACAACAACGATTACAACGCCATCTTCACGTACATAGTCTCATGGTACAGCAGGTTTTGTTAAAAGCCAGAACTGCGAGCTCTTCGCCGAAAGGCCAGCAACAGCTACATGCACAAGGTGGAGCGATACTCAGACTCCACTCAGTCATGCCGCAGGGGGGAAAATACATTGTATGCTGTGACGTGTACATATAATAGCTGCGTGACCTGATAGAATACTGCATATCTGGCTATAGAACAGTCACCGGTACAGTGCATAATGGATTATATCATTAATACAAGATTCTTTTGATGTTTAAAAGTGAAATCATGAATGCACAGCAGAGAGATGGCTAGAGAGGTAGCCGGGGCTAGATCCATTAGCTAGTAGTGGTAGAGCATCTGAGGTCCTCAGGCCTTCCTGTGGTGGCTTATGACGTGGCCAATCAGGTAGGCGACCACACTGGGGTAAGTGATCAATAATTGGCACCAGACGAGCTATCACAGTAGCGAAGGGCTAGGAAGGAGATACAACCCTATTCCTGAGTATTGTTACTGCCTCCTGCCATGGAAGAAGTTCGACAGCTGTAGGGCGGACTTATGCAAGTGTGAAAAGCACAAGGAGTGATTTCAAAAGATAAATGCACGGCTAAAACACTGAGACACATAGTACTGGGACCAGATTTGTCACTGGAAAACCTAATGAGTGGTCCAGGCCATAAACCAAACCCATTTGTGAATGGATGGCACATGGACATAGTTTGTCAATATATTTGAGCCTCCCATGATAGTCTCTATAATTGCCCCTCCAAATATATGTGCAAACCACACATGCATGCCTGTACACATATATGTATGCACCATAATTAGATTATATGCTGGCTTGTTACCAACAGAACACAACTTACGCTGTTCTTGTTCTGTCGATTTTTGCTTTTCTGCTCGTTTTTTCTTTTTCATAGCCACTAACTTCACGATCACATCGTTCTCTACTTCAGAGTTTTTCTTTAGAAAAGTAATTCTTGAATCTATTTCACGATTTGAAGGTTTCTTCAAACATATAAGAGTAGCCTCATAAAACACGTTCTCTGTACTCTCACGTGTTAGTGATGAGCACTCCACATATTTTGCTGCACCCATCTCAAAAGCCAGTTTTGTAGCTTCCTGAGCTGTAATTGGCTTTAGCCCTTCTTTTGCAAGCTTTTCTCTCAAAGTAGTATCTTCTCGCAGATGTACTTGTAACCCAACTAGTAAAAAACGAGCCTCGGGGCGATGAATGGTTATCTCAGGAACCCATTTTTTTTTAACACTCTCAAATGTTTTTGGTAATCCAATGGAGAAACAGACAAGAAACACATCAGCGTTACAGTATAATAGTTTCTTAAGGTGGTAGTGTTCATCTAGAACACTTATATCACTAAGAGCCAGAGTCCAATCTTGCCCATCAACTGTTACATCGACTTTCCTTTCAGATACATGTACAGTATTTTCTGGTAAATCATAAGAAGTAAGTAGAGTAGGTTTCATTTCATCATCATCAAAATCACCTACAAGTGCACATTTAAACTTTGGCAAAGTAACTGGAGGTGGAGGAAAAAATATAAATTATTCTTGCTTTAATGCGTACACTGCAAAAACAAAAGGATTGCTGAAACCCAGCTATAATGTCGCCAACCACTGTGGATATTAACCAAAAGTGAAGACAAATCCACCTCCAATTAATTGGTATAGAGTGAGTGCCCTTGAGAGTGTGTTGGTAGAGATCAAGCAGGGACAGTCTGTAGCATTTTATTGTTCCTTAGCCCTGCCCATGCTTTGTGGATGTTTGTGAAAACTTGCCATGTGTTATGGATGTAAACCTAGATACATAAGGAAAACATTTTTGCATGTTGTATTGGATGTTGCTAGATATGCGGTATATGCTTACACATGATATGACCCATCGTTCGACTAGTGTGGAGGTCACTCATGCTCGTCCCAAGTATATTACTCTTCGCGGAGCGGCCAAAGGCCGCTCCGCGAAGAGTACTAGCTATGTTGGGTTGTGTAGCTGTGTGTCCACATTTCAATGAATACAGTTAGCAGGCAATGACGTTGAGAGTGATAGATACATATAAGTGGTTATTTGACTGATCTCTACAGCAGTTGCGCATTGGTTTAGTGGATAGCGCGAGCTACCATGCCTGGCATGCCTGTTTGAATCTAGCTATTGACAACTTTTTTTTTTTTCAGTTTTAATTTTTTCTCTGCAGTGAGTTGAGTGCTTGAGCTTTCTCGTCACATACTTAGTCATTTATATTCCCATTATAAAATAGTTATTTTTTTCTATTAAAAGACTGGCCACATCGCTCATGATAAAGTAGCTGGCTTAAAGCCAGTTTTGGCAAAAATGTGACCAACTATTACTTTTCTTTAATTTTTCCAATTTTGATAATTGTGGAATTTGCCAATTTTGGGAATTGCCATTTTTGGTTCTCTCCAAATTTTGTCACTATTGGCATGTTTTGAAAGTAGTATTTGCCAATTTTGGAAATTACTGCTTTTTGGTTGTCAAACTTTGACAAAAAGCTGATTTCCACTTTTTATTATTTCCCAAACATAATATGATTACATTTAAAAATGTTTATGCAAAATACCAGCTAATGGCAGACATGAATGTAACTTGCATCCATATAAAGGTTTATGCAAAATACAAACTAGCAGATATGAAGATGACTTGCATCAAGGCTGCGTACTACATCTAAGTTTTTTTATGGTTAAGAAAAGGGATAAATGAAAGGTCAACTGACATATAAGCTAACTGTCCTCTAATCCACTGGAGTCCTGCATTAGCTTGGTTATTTATTTGAGAATTTATCTCCTCGGTCCTCATCATACAGTATTTATCCAGGCAGTAGCCAGAGGAACATCCGACGTCTTCCTTCCAGTGGACACCGGTCCACAAAAAACTGCGTGTTCTTGAAAAATGAAGGTTCTCTGGATGGTAGATGTGCAACTTGCAAGATTATTGCTCGGCCTAGGCCTAGGTGTACCTAAGCTAGATACATGTACTGTTATAAATTCATAATAGAAAGTTAGCTTCTACATGTACTACATTAGTTTTATTTCACCAAAGAAACGAGAGAGATACGCATTTTATCACTGCATGGTCTTGGAAACATTCTGCTTAGTACAATAGTAGCCAAACTGGCAAACCAACTTTTACTGAACTTGGCAAAGTCTATCATTACTGAAAGTGGAAACCCTTTGCTAAGCATCAGTGTTGCCAAAACTGGAAAAAGTACGTAACATTCTGCCAAAATTGGACACATTCACAGCAGTTGCCATAACTGGCAAGCTAACTTATTACCAAAAGTGGAAACCTTTTTTTGTATCATGGTTGCCAAAACTGGCAAAAGTAACATTCTGCCAAAATCGGCTAATTCTTTAAGCTCAATAGTTGTCAAAATTGGAAACATTCTGCTTATTACCATTTTTGGCAATCTTTTGTCAGAAGTTGCCAAAAATGGCAACTTCTGAGCTGCCTCAAAGTTGCCAGAAATGGGTCAAAAAAACATAGCTCAGGTAAGGGCACCTGCATGTCATTAGAGGTAGGGTTAGGTGTGCAGCCACGGTGATGTCTCACTAACCTCCACAAGTAGCTAGTTATAGGCATTAGTTACTAAAAGAGTAATGCACACATGCTTAGGGGTATCTGTAAAAGCTGGACTCTGGACTGGACCATGGACTGGACTATGGACTGGACTGGACTAGTCTCGCGGGCCAGCCCCCTTCCGCATTCTGGCGAACGCGTTAACTGACGTTTGCAGCGACGTTCTGCTGGTTGCGCTCCAATCAGGTTGCAGATCTTTGTCACATGATTAATTATCTCGTGATCATTGGATTCTCAGCCTGAGGTGCGAAGTAGCTGCTAGATCAAGCTATCTATGGCGACCAAGTGGAGTGCAGCGGCGCTAGGTGAAGCTATCGTGAGTGCCGCCAAAGCGATAGGCTACGAGTCTCTCAAGCCCGAGCACCTGGCACTCGCACCTACTTCATTAGCACGTTGTACTGTCTAGACACTTCCGAATTACTACAAGGCTACATAACCACTTACATTCCAGAGTTGCAGAAGCTGTACAACGCGTTCCCCAGACCACTTCCCAGAATGCGGAAGGGGGCTGGCCCGCGAGACTAGGACTGGACTAGGTCTAGATTTTGATTAGTTCTGCTGCCAATAGCTGCTTACAGTTCTGAAACGTTAGTACCAGTGGGGTGGTTCAGGGAAATTGACTGCATCCCACCGTTTTTCTAGGTAAGAATACTAGCGGTTGGTCCACTATTGTTACTAGCTTCGTAGATCGTACCTATAAGCAAGTAGGCATAACGTATGTCAACACTGCAAGATTCCAGATAAGAATCTATAATAGAAAAGCACTGAAAAGTGATAAAGGCTAGAATCAGCCTTCATGTACCCGCTTACCAGTATCGAACGGCTTTCAACACTGCGCCTGCGTCTGTAGCGTTTTCAGCCTTGAAAACATGGCACAGTAAGATTTGGCAACTTAATGAACTTACAGAAACTCTTAGCGAGCACTACAGGTGATCCTAGACTGTGAAACCATAGCCACTGCTGCGTGCGCGTATACCAAAATATTCAGAATTCTATCACGTGCGGAATGAAATTGTGGATGACGTCATAGCCTCCAGCTTCGCGGCCTCCTCGATGCCACAAAGGTGGGATGCAGTCAATTTCCTTGAAGGTACTAACATCTCAGAACTGTAAGCAGCTATTAGCGGCAGAACTAAAACAAAATCTAGACCTAGTCCAGTCCATAGTCCAGTCCAGAGTCCAGAGTCCAGCTTTTACAGATACCCCATGCTTAGCTACAGCCTTGTGTTGTTCGGATGTGAGTACGTGCGGACATGGGGAGGCTGGTCCATAGGCCGATCTAATGTGTGCTCCAGTGTGACCATTGTTGTTTTTGGGGGGGGGGGGGGGGTCGACAGTCCCTATAGCTATTCTTTTGAATGTTTTGTGACCTGCATATCTAAGGGGTTAGCTATGCTAGACTATATAAGGCCAGGGGCATCAAACACTCGTTACATGCACTGCATAAAATGGCAGACAATTTGACCTCACTAAAACTACACACTCTATACTCATCACACATCCTATTTCACAGTATTAGCTACTCATACACGGATGCTCCACCGGCCTCCCCATGTCAGCACATACTCATACCTGAGCAACGCGAGGGTGTGAGCACAAGTGCTGACATGGGAAGGCCGGTCCATAGGCCGATCTGGTGTGTGCTCCCGTGTGACCATTATCCTTGTTTGTTACTTTTCAGTAATCTTTTGTCCCATTATATTACAGTTTGGAGTAAATATGAAAGTATAGGTACACCTACTGCCAACAGGCCCAGGGTTCCTCTCCACATCTCCAGCTTGCAGTAGTAGAGAGGGAGAGATTATGAGGCAGAAAGACAGCATTAGAGCCAGCATAGGACTGCAAGCTGCTGAAGAAGCCGCTTTCCCTCCTTGGGATTTCCCTCGCCTGTGGCGCGTCCTGCCCGCATACCTCCAGTAGCGGGCAATTGCAATCCTCCACTGAGTGATGTCAATTCCCATTGCAACCACGTAGTGTCCCTGCATATGTATTAAGGAAAGTTTTATCATATCTCCCACTAGTTAATTACCCTTATACCATACTGCGTGGGCGTATGAAAGGCACCGCCACAGTATCTATCTGCCATACACCCCTGGTAAGCTTTAATACACCCTAGGATGTATGGTTGCCAGGCAACTAAGGTTTCAGGGTTGGTCAGCTGTACCATGGGTTTCTAGGGTGTACGGGAATTGTACCCTTCGTGTAGTTGTATGTATTCCCTCGGGCTTGTACCTTCCTGTAGTTCCCTCAGGCACCTCAGGCAGAATACATACAACTACACTCAGGGTACAATTCCCATACACCCTAGAACACATGGTACAACTAATACTTGAACTAATACTTGTACTATACTGCGTGGGCGGTTCAAAGGTGACCGGTATATATATAGCAGTCTATACCTCAAAGACAGCTGCCTATGCTCTATCTGCCAATTATGTGTGGGCTATAGAAACATGCATGCATTAATTGCTGTCCTATGAATGTTCATCTTGGGAGAATCCCAAATGACCAAAATAGCTGCTGATATAGCTACAGGGACCGGAATTCGAAACTACATAGTTAGTGACTATCTGATTATGTTTGGCTTCCCTAACCGGAAGTATGTGGCTATAGTGGCTATAGCTTCCTGGCACCAGTCAATTTATCTGAAAGAAAGTATGTTTGTGAGTGAACATCTGGTAATCAATTGATCTGATGGTAGTTGAGTTTTCTTGCTTGAAGATTCATTGTGCTCAAAATTACGCTGGCATAATCTGCCAAGGCCTACTTACAACCTATAGCTAGCTACCACTAACCATACTTACCACACATACCACACTTATTTCTTACAACAATTACCACACTTACCACTTAACTTACATGTACAGCAACAAGGGGAACTTTAAGTACCTTGTTAACACTGCAAAAAATATCGGTTGTTTTGACTATTAAGTGATTACCTAAATTTCAGAAGTCTGAGTATGAAGGTAGGCCTCAAAGTAGGTAATTTGTTCCTTATTATGAAAATTGACTATGGAATGTCAAGTTCATTAGCAAGGAACAAATTATCTGCTTTGAGGTCTAACTCCTACCTTCATACTCAGACTTCTGAAATTCAGGCAACCACTAAATAGTCAAAACAACTACAATGTACATTTTTTTTTTGCAGTGCATGGCTACTGGAATGTTTGCAGACTTGCAGGGCTAGGGGTAATGTTCAACTTTCACTTAAAGTTTGACTCCCTTTAGGCTACTAGGTGTACATTTGAAATGCAAGGAGCCTCGCGGTAGCGAGAATGTCAGGGCATACAAACGTGGGCTGACTATGCATCGCGATTAGTTGCCTCGCTACCGCTCGGCAATTACTTGGAATTCAGGAAAACATTCCACACTTAGCATGCTATAACTGTGTGCAGTTTATGAAAATACTATGGCTGCGCCCTGGTCTAACACCCAGAACATATTTTATAGGTGTCAACCCAGAGTAGGGACGGCATCTTCAAGAAAGAGGGCCAAAGCTGGACACTATACCCCATCGTACCCTGCATACCCTGTGGAAAAAAACTCTCTTTCGTGGGTTGACCATCTCGATACATAGTCTCGCACGCCAGACCCTCGCACCCCTGGAGTAGGGTCTGGTCTGTTTGCGATCATGGATATTATAGACTCGTAAACTATAGCGCTACTACAAGGCAATTTAGTTATGGCACTTAATTACTTGACCACGCTATATAAACGTTACTCATTCAGCAGCCACAACTTTACTCATTAATTGCATTCAGCAGGCACAGCTACTGTAGCGCAAGCAGACCAGACCCTACTCCAGGGGTGGGAGGGTCTGGCGTGCGAGACTACTCGATACATACATACATAGCTACATATATACATACATACATACATACATACATTTAGCAGCAGCAGTTCTCCCGAGAGGACATCGTTAATAGAGTAAAAGTACTTACCACTAGGCAATTTTTGCGCTCGTCCAGTCAGGATCGCACGTCCCCAACTTGAACGGAGTCAGACGCCTTACAATGTACTAACGGTCTGCTGCACTATCGCGCGTGTTTTGTGACACGGACCCCGCAATGACACACGGGGAGGAGACAAGGGGCGGGGCTGGCGTGTAGAGGATGAACTTTGACCTTACCATGTGGGCGGTTAATATGGATGCAGCCAAGCAAGTAGTGGATCTGCTACCTGTTGAACGCTTCAGGTTAGCAGGCAATATGCGAAGTGGTGTGTATACGTGTATATATGTATGGTAGAGGCATGAATATAGCTGGTTCCTAGAGATATTAAAGGCCTACAGATCGAGGTCACAGTTTAGGCAGTTTTTAATCGAGGTAGCTACAGTATTATTTTTGAAAATGTAACGAAATCAAGTCGCGTATGCAGATCAGCTAAATTTACATCCTGCTACTGTGACTAAATTTACAAACTATTAAAGCTGATGTATAGCTACTTGGATATCAAATTGATGGGTGTGGTGGATTAAACAATCTTCCAAACTAGCTACATTGAATGTGTTTGCCATAGATAATTATAGCACCGTTACAGAGCTATAGTTTTGCAAGACTATTCTCTGGTCACACTAGCTCTAGTACTGCTGGAATGATGTCCTAAATTCAAATCTGTTCCAGTGGATACAGTGAGCTTTCTTCCTTTTTTTTGCAGCAACACCAGTAAATTGCTACTCATATTATAATTTCTCTTTGCACACAGGGATGTTGCAGCTGTGGTTGGGTCCCTGTGTCTGCTGAAGGTGGCAGTGGGTGAGCTGTGGTCACTGGCCGGGGGGTTCCGAGCTTATTTCCTGGCCCCCTGGGGCATCTCCAGAACCAATCTCAGAAAGTATGGCCAGTGGGCGGGTGAGCAACCTCATTAGTCTCACCACTTATACGTTTGGCAGCACCGCATCGGCACATGTGCCACACCGAAAGTGATTGGTATTGTGGAGTACAAGTGGGCTGGCTTGTGAGGAGAGCCAACACACACACAGAAGATTTCATTATGCAGCATACTTGTGTGGTTAATGGGGTGGGCTTATTTTTGAGAGTAAATGACCCTCTACAATAACTTTTGGTTGAAGAGGGGGGTGGGCTTATTTCGAGTGTGGGCTTATTTTCAAGAGATTACGGTATTTGTAATGCCTGCAAGTGTTCCTTTCTTTCAAGTGTTCCTTTCTTTCATTCCAGTGGTTACCGGAGCCTCAGAGGGTATTGGAAGGGGATATGCCCTGGAGGTATGCTGGGAGATACCTTCATCAGTTTCATCCTTAAAAAGCAGAACTGAGAAGAACCTAAAACATCACTTGCATTTTTATGAATAGTGTTGTTTCCAGGAATTTAGAAAAAAATGGAAGGATCCCACCATATGGCACCTGGCCTGGGGACGAGGCTATACTCTATGGGTATCCCCTCAAAGTAAATGTGCATTCATGCATGATCAATATCCCAAGATTTCATGACATTACGGAACCAGCTAAGTGTTTGATAATTTAAAAGTGAAACTAGCCACTATTTATGCTTTTTAATTAACATCCATGAGTAGGACTGTAGAATGGAAGCTCAGAACAAGTTGTAAAGTCTCTTGCAGTGGCAAAATGCATGATTCTACTCAACCCGGAAATGACCGGTGCTCCCACGCATATATATACGTCTTTCAAATTTTAGGACACACCTGCATGGTTGTATTTATTGAGGCTAGTGCTACCTTTTTTCAATGCAGTGTATAGCGTTGTGTTGAATTGAAATAGTCATATGCAATGCATTGGCTGTTCTTGATCCTGTCTTCTGCTTTTAAACTAGCTGGCAAGGCATGGCATGGACGTGGTCATCATGAGCCGATCGGAGGAAAAGCTGCAGAAGGTTGCTAGTGAGATCAGTAAGTCATATATACCATAAACCTGATCGCTACAAAAGAACTGCATGCACTGGACCCTCCCCCACTCCTTCCTCCTCTCCTCCTCTCTCCCCTCAGAGGAGAAGTACGGTCGTGAGGTTCGAGTTATAGCCATTGATTTCTTTGATGGTCAGGACATCTACCCTCAGATTGCAGAAGAGCTCAAAGACCTTGACATTGGCATGCTCGGTGGGTGCTCTACTCCCAAAATCTTCGGCACTGCTTGTCCTTCAGACTTCTAGTAGATACTTCATATTAACTATAATTATGTGATACTAATGTTATGGATATAATATCATGTCTTTTTCTCGCCTGCAGTGAACAATGTTGGCCTAAGTTATGAACTTCCAGATTTTGTCGCGAATGTGTCTGAAATGGTAGGCTTTAGTCTCAGCCTCATCCCGATCAGACCTTCCACTATTGAATTTAGCAGAAGGTTTGGCAGGACAAGGTTCCAATTGTGTAGTTCATGCACGTGGTAGTGTGTTGAAGATTTCACTCCACTTCTCTCCAGCGGTTTCGCAGTATCATTGAACTAAACTGCCAGTCTCTAGTACAGGTATGTACATGCATGTCTCTTACCAAAATTAATTACTTCTTGGGATAACCATACGAATCTGAAAAGTATAAAGTGTGCTAGTGAAACATATCATAGTTATATAAAGCAGCATGTAGTTTTGATGGATGCATATATATACAGTAGTGCAGTAAGTAGTGCAACTAAAATATCACAGTATTATCAGATCTGACAGACAGTTTGTGAGCTGGTCTTTGTTTTTCACTTTCTTTCAACAGATGACCCGACTTGTTCTGCCGAAGATGGTGGAACAGTAAGTCTCTCTGGCTAATTAATGCATTAAATTTTTATATACTTGGCAGGATCAGACAACTTTCATGATCATGATGTATGCCCTTGATCACATGATGCATGCCCTTGATCACATGATGTATGCCCTTGATCACATGATGTATGCCCTTGATCACATGATGTATGCCCTTGATCACATGATGTGCAGGAAGCGTGGAGCAATAATCAACATTTCTTCTGCTGCTGCTGTCAAGCCAACACAACTGGTTACAGTCTATTCTGCTTCAAAGGTTTGCACATTTCACATCACAACAAAATAAGGTGGTAGCATCGTCCCCCATGTGGATGGCCTGGTAACTAGGTTAACTGGGTAGGTCTTTGTTAACTTGTGTATACCATTGTCAACTACATGTACATGTATATGCTACTGAACGTATACTATGTACATTGGTAATAAGTTTCAGGTAGTAATATTAGAACTGTGTTTGTTTTGCTTATTTCCAGGCATTTGTGAACTACTTTTCGGATGCTCTACGCAAAGAGTACGAGCCAAAGGGTATCTACGTCCAGGTGTGTCACTTCATGTCACACGCTTCACACACACACACACACACACACACACACACACACACACACACGCAGTATGGCCACGGTGCTACATGACGTTGTTTGCATTCTCAATTATTGTTGCGATGTAGTCACATACTCATCCACTTAACCTTGTATTCTAGATGTATCGATCAGCATACGTTATTCTTTCATCCGTCTACAGAATGTACTGCCTTTCTTTGTTTCCACGGCGATGATCGGGTTTCGCAAGGTCAGCTTCCTTGTTCCCAATGGAGAGAGCTACGCCCGGGCAGCCGTGGCCACTATTGGAGTGCAGAAGAACACATATGGCTGCTGGAGCCATGCCATACAGGTGAGATAGTGTAGTGCAAGCATGTTCTGAGTAGCTATAGCTAACACCACTGCAGCTATACATGCCTGTCCATGCCATGCCATGGTATAGCTAAGTAGCCTTGTACCAAGCCTGCCCTTGCAGCTTTGTTTTTTTGCAGCTATGGGGAAAAAAAACAAAAAGCATGTTTTTTCCATTGTTGAAAAAAGCTGGGCCTGGGTATGAGGCTAATAGCGGCTAGCAAGCCCACCCCTGACTAATAGTGATGTAAGTCATATAGCTACATACAAGGTCATGTAGCTATACATGTATCACTGATAGCTAATGTACAAATAGTAAGCTACAGACACAGCCTCAATGGTTGCTACTCAGGGATAAGCCGTAGACTCTACCATAGATTATCTTTTTGCATTGTTTGAATGTAACTAGTACCACACAGCAGCTATAGGTATGCAGTGTATATAGATATCTCTTTCTCTCATTCAATAGGGCTACATTGCAGAGAGGTTACCTGGCTGGCTGTTTAGCTGTCTGGCCTGGAGGTCCCAATTGGCCAATCGAGCCAGGAGACTGAAACAGCTAGCCAAGAAACAGTAGGGCCTTAGCTAGGGCAGCGATACAGCTAGGCACACATTTTTACTGTGTTGTGTTTAATTCTGGAGCACTCTCAAACGTGTAGCTAGGCAAATATTATTTTGAAACACTAGTGCTGGAGTCGGTGCGTACACGAATAGATATTCATAGACACGTTACGTGTCGTTCACATCACAATTGCGATAAGGTTATTTTAATGGGCGGGGCACGCTGTACGCATGCGCACTGTGATGTGGGCGTGGCTGGAAAGAGGTGAAGTCTTGCAGCCAAAGAATCAAGAATGGAACCGCTTGATACAGCCAAGTAAGTAGTGGATATACTGTACCACTTCAACCTCTTATAATTAAGGGTTCCTTGACGCCCAGTATATATTAGAGCAAGACAGACGCGATTAAGGGTTCCTTGACGCCCAGTATATATTAGAGCAAGACGCGATCCAAGCCATGCGCCAGATGAAGCCATTTTGTACTTCGCCCACGAGCTAATGATGAGTCCGAATAAGGAATTCGCACAAATATTATGTAGGCCGGGACGATAAACTGTGAATCTGGCCTTAAAGTATTAGTCTCGCATATCCAGACTCTTGACGGCTCTCACTTTTCCATCGAGAATCTGGCTACGCGAGACTATTAAAGCATAGATAATATAGCTCCGTACTCTCGAGACTATTAAAGCATAGATAATATAGCTCCGTACGGAGCTATATTATCTATGATTAAAGTCTCGCGTAGCCAGACTCTCGATGGAAAAGTGAGAGCCGGTGTATTGCACTACACATACTACTGTCTAGTCTCGTGACCCCAGGCGAGTAACTACTGTATTTTAAAAAAATAGTGCCGTCTGTGGGGTCTAGTTTGATTTTTCTACGCCAACCACACTTGTGAATTTTTTCTGAAGCTTTATAATTGGAATGTACCGTACCGTACCGTGTTGTCGCTTGGTTCTAAATATAGCACTTGCACTGATGTCACGGAAATACGTGATTAAACATGTGGCAAAAAGAACATTGGCAGCTGGACGGAAGTTGTTGCAATACTCACGCTGTACCTATAGCCCAGTGCTGCTTTTAGTTGTAAACACTCGCTAATTAACTTGTATATCATATGGGTCTATGGTATGAATTTCCCCGCCCCCAAGAGTTTAAGCCTGTAGTATGTAGAAATTATGAGAGCTACCAGAAATAGAACACCTGCTATGAGTAGTGGAAGATTATCACAACCAAAGGCTCAGCAATAGGTCACTTACATGGCTGTAGTTATCATAACACTTTAGTCTGAATAGGCTAATATCTCAGTGTCAATCTCCAGTTTATATATAGTACACTTTATGATTTCTGCCCAGTCTGAAGGCTTCAGTAATTACGCTCTTACTCCCTTGGGGGGGGGGAAGTTTTTTTATGCGCTCTTGGTTGTATAAGAGTGTCCATGTGATGATAGCTGGGTAGCAAGGCATACATACGGTATGCCGTCATGAAGCTTCACTCTTAACAGTAGCTATGGCTGAGCTTTGGTATACAAGTGGTTGCGAAACTGGATACCTTTATTCTGCACTCAGAAATGTTGCAGTTGTGGTGGGGTCCCTGTATCTGCTGAAGGTGGCAGGGTGTCTGCTGTGTTCACTGGCCGGGGGGTTTCGTGCCTTCTTCCTCGCCCCCTGGGGCATCTCCAGAACCAATCTCAAGAAGTATGGTCGGTGGGCAGGTGAGCCCGTCTCATTCCCATGTTGTTGTTCTTGTAAGTCAGTATTTCATTCCTCTGTTTCCATTCTCCCATGCTAGTGGTGACTGGAGCCTCAGAGGGTATCGGGAGGGGCTATGCACTGGAGGTAATCTGGGTGGATACTAATAGCCGATTTTGGCATCAGTGGAAAATGGTCTATTCTATCACGTCTGGTGTAGTCTTTGAGATTTTATTGCGCTTGACCTCTTGACCCTGGCTCCTCCTACAGCTGGCCAGGCAGGGGCTGAATGTGGTCATCATGAGCCGATCGGAGGAAAAGCTGCAGAAGGTTGCTACTGAGATCAGTAAGTCACCACACACCTGCTGCTACAGCACTATTCTTGACGTTTCCTTCTCCCCTCCCTCCTCTCCACTCTCTTCCCCTCCACACTCTCACCTGCCCTTCAGAGGAGAAGTATGGCCGTGAGGTTCGTGTCATAGCCGTTGACTTCTCTGCTGGTCAGGACATCTACCCTCAGATTGCAGAGGAGCTCGAGGACCTCGACATTGGGATACTGGGTGGGACTGATTGGTAGAAGCTCTGAATCTGATTGGCTTAATAGTGAAGTGTAACCGGGGGGAAAAAAAGCTTTGCTTATATTTAGGAATAAGACTTAACTAGGGGTGGAAGGATTGGAATCTGGCGTGAGGTCGTTTTTCTAGCCTTGTATTCAGGTCTTTATACCTCAGACTTATCTTGGGTAATAATCAGCTCTAGTATCTCAGTACATCTTGTTTGTTCTTGCAGTGAACAATGTCGGCCTTGCCTATGAGTATCCAGAGTTCTTCACAAGTGTGCCCGATCCGGAAGTGGTAGGTCTCTAGCTGAGTCACATGACGTACTGCATATAGTCACATGACATCTGCATACAGTCACATGACATTGCATATAGTCATATGACATACTGCATATAGTCACATGACATTGTACTGCTTTAGCCACACTCGTCTAGTTCTGTTTATTATCATTTTCTTCCTTTGGCCAGCGATTTCGCAGGATAACTGAGATAAACTGCCAGGCTCTAGTACAGGTATGTATGTTTCAATCTGCTTGTTCTGAAAAGTAATAACACCTACATGAACACATCAATTTCCACTGTTATCATCAGCACATGCTAATTTGCCAACTGCTCTGAATTTACCCAAAATTCGTCCTAAATCCTATAAAGATGTTACGGAAATGATATTTTCAAATTTGATTGCAATAGCTTGGAGGTATGCATCAGTGATATGTGATTTTTTCTAAGGAATGTACTGGCGGGGGGCAACTTTGCTCCCCCTACCCCCTTCCCAGTATATTTTCTATGGAAAAAGGATAAAATCTCAGTGATGCACGTCTCCAAGGCATGTTTTGGGATGTCAATAATTAGAATGCCTGATAGGCTACTCGAATGAATGCGAGCACATGGTTGGGCTGTTTGCATTTGAGGCGTTGAGTACTAACTTCATGACAGAGTTACTGTGAAGTAGCTAATGCTGGTTGAAAATGTTGTTTTGTTACTTTGCCAACAGATGACTCGGCTTCTACTGCCAAAGATGGTGGAAAAGTGAGTTTTATCTGGTTGAGGTACTTTGAGTTGGGGGTGGTGGTGCATGATTGACCTGACTCTGAAGCTCAAAGCACTTCCAAGCCTTTTACTTCCAAGTGTTGGAGGAAAATAACTACAGCTGGCTAGATGAAATCTGAGCGCGAAATATTCATTGTGTGGGCTATCATTAACTGCTATATGTTACCATGGTAATCCTTTCTAATCCTACCAAGTTTATTCTCTAGCTGCAGTAGAAATAATACCTTGTGTGCAGGACGTATCTCATCAGGCTGGCATACTTCAAAGGTCGTACTAGGTCTAATGTATAGTTAAACCATAGCTACATGTAGGAGGACTCTAACTGAATCATTGCACACGTAGCAGTTAAGATTTAATTAGTGTGTAGGCCAGCAATGAACGCTATGAGACAGATACATGTTTAGTAATATGTTATTAACCTAAATGTTATTAGCCTGATTATAATTATGAATGCAGGAAGTGTGGTGCAGTGATCAATATATCTTCTTCCGCTGGTGAATTTCCCTATCCGATGTTGTCTGTCTACTGTGCTTCAAAGGTTTGTACTACACACTGTAGCAGTGAGTGTAGCATCCCACATGTGGGCTTTAAATTAGCTTCAGTTTCCTTATAATTATGTAAACCACTCCTTCGCTTGTGTTGTAGGCATTTGTAAACTACTTCTCAGCTGCTTTACACAAGGAGTATGAAGCAAAGGGCATCTTTGTCCAGGTGAGCATCCTACACATAGTTTTTGTCTAACAATGCGTAATGTCCACACTAGCCGATGTGCAATATTTTGGCCGTTATTTCTGAACAGTACATTGCTGAATACAAAGTGGCAGTCTCCGTAGAGAATATTATTCCGGCACATGTTTTGATTGCATCACTGTGTTCAAAACACTGTATCTCTGAGCGTTTATTAAGGGCGGGGCTCGTACACGCTACGTACATGCATCAATACGTGAGGGTTCTGTGTAGCGCGTGTGAGCCCCAACCTTAACGAAAGTTCAGAAAAACAGTGCTTTGAGTGCAGTGCTTTTGAGTGCAGTGACAAACAAAATTAAATCACCTTACCACTAAGGCCTAATGTAGCTATTTCTGCAGGTAGCTGTATACATGTGTGATGCGTTACATTTACATTTCAATGGTTCCTAGGTATATTGTAAGTGTAGCTATTTCCACTAAGGATATGTGAAATACCTTAATTGGCTTATTGGCCTATTGAAATGGAGATCATTATGATAACCATTCAAGTGCAGCTCCGGTTCAAACCAGCTACCTTGGCTTTGTACAATACCTACACACCAACTTACACACTTCCATTTTGTTCTTAACCAACCACTACAGGTTGTAAAGCCTTTCTATGTTGCCACGGCAATGAGTGGAATCCGCAAGAGTAACTTGTTTACCCCCAATGGAGAGACCTACAGCCGGGCGGCTGTGGCAACCATTGGACTCCAGAAGGAAACTTATGGCTACTGGGCCCATGCTCTGCAGGTGAGGTGGGGTAGACAGAAGAGCCCATTTCGGAGCATATTAAAGCCTGTACCTAATTGGCAAGCGTGAGTGAGCTCCTTAGTGTAGTCAGTTGCCAATTTTTGTCGTGGACGAACGACGGACTGGGGCTGCTCCAATACCGCAAATACTCTGACTTTCCTATTCACCTGCATGCGTGCGCCGTGACTGAATACATGAGGCCCAAAGTAATATTGCATACATGAGTAGCAAAGGCACATCTGCAGTCTATAGTAGCTACTTCTATGCTAGCAGTTCGTATGGATTAGTGGTTGCAAGGCTGCACTGTCGGGGTGTGGACAGTACAGTGGAGAGGGAGAGAAGGCTGGAGAGTCGCCGAGAACTGCGATGGCTTAGGGTATCTGGTGAGTAGGCAGAAGCTAGGGAGGGGCGGCTGGAGCATCGACGAGAACTGCGACAGCTTAGGGTATCTGGTGAAAATGGCAGAAGCTAGTGACCCCTTCTTCCTTCTCCCAGAATATATCCTGGAGAGTATACCTCCATACTCCACTATACCCAACATATTTCTCCCCCAACCCACACCCCCCTCCCCCCTCCCCCCCTCCATCCCACTCACACTCCTTCAACTCTTACAGTGATGTGATTATTACTTTCAAGGTTGCTATTAGAGACCCAGAGTTAGAGAAATTCTAGCCTTAGACTAGGAATCATATTTCATGCATCCGCCTTACCTCATCCTTTGCTAAATATAGGGTTACATCACATCCTGGCTGCCTCCTTGGCTCTATGACCGAGTGGCCAGGAAAGCTTTGCTGGCTATCCGTGTGAAGGCTCTGAGGAGGAAGGCTAAGGAGGCCAAGGAACAGTAGAGCCTGCAGGGCAGTAGCTGTAGACAAGTATAACTGTGTGCTGGGAATTTTTTTCTATTTGGCTACCTCACTCTTCTTCTTTTTTTTTTGAATGGCAAAGTTGGCCAGGGAGGAGGTGGTCAGGTAGGCTATTGTAGGTCAGGACCAATTTTTATTGTAGCAATTTTTGCACTGTTATGATGACATTCTATCCCCAGGCTTGCTCACATAGTGATTGGCTAGTACTTATTGTGCGTGTGTGTGTGAAGATTACAGCACTGTGCATGCACGATTGTAGTACAATTATGTACATTCCAACAAACCAGTCATTCTCTGGCCATGCACCTGCAATTAATTAACTAGACATGCACAAAATTTGTAATACGGTACGATTAATTATAAACCAGCATCCACAAGAGCTACTCGTCTGAGGATCTCATGACGGAGCAGCTCAAGAGCTACTTCAAGAAGGGGGAGCGTGCGAGAAAAGCCAAGCCCATTCGAAGAGAGCGCCCCCGTCGTTCACCAGCAGCAGTTATCACAGCCGCAGGAGGTGGCCGTGCAGACCGCCTTACATATGCTATGGAAATTGGTATTCAATTAGACACATAAAGCTGCAAATGAAATACGGTGTAATACAACATCCTTAGGACCAGCTCCAGTGACCTGAATACTGAGGGTGTCCTTTATATATTCAGCTAGGGGTCAAATAATACACACAATTTTAAAGTAACGTGTAGAGAAATAACTCTCAAAGCCACACTTGGTGTAACCTAATAGTTTTGTAATGGTATGTTTGTAAGCTACCTATGAAAATTGAATGGATCAGAACCAGAGTGGGATAACCCCAAATCAAGTATTGGGAATTACATGAATTTTATACGATGCAGCATATTATATAAATCTTTTAAATTCTTAATTGCCAGCAGCTCCTAAAATACATTTCATCCTCAGAACAATTCAACTGCATAATTATGCACCCCCCGAAGATAAATCTCTTGTGTCTGACATCACCCTACAGAATTCTCAGACTAAAACTGGAGCCTGGTTGCAATACTGAGTGTGTCCAGGGAGGCTACCGATTACGCATACAGCTACAGTTAGGCGGATATGTCTTTGTCATGGTACTAAATAGTACGTTGACGAAAAGGTTAAATTTATTCACGTGATAACGTAGCATCATTAAACATTGTTTGGGCAAGAAATCACATGACTTCCGGGTCACGCCTACTCGGACATATTCGCCAAACTGCATATCAAAACTTACTAACCAACATGTACAGGTATATTATAATGAGCCTTAGTTTGAGGCAGCCCACGTACAGCCAGCTCATGAGAGCTTATGAGACGGTAATAGGATATAAAAACAAAAAACACGGCACATGAACATTTATTAGCTAGAAATATTATACATTAAGTTCTGATGATACAGATATATACGATACAAACCAAAAGCGATGCAGTGGATGTGTTGTGGCTGGAGTAAATAGCGACATTTTTCTTGGGGCGTGTATGATAGGAAGCTAGGGTCAACAAAATGTAGCTGATTGAAGAGTTTAACCCTTGGCCCGATCAGACTGGGTTCCTGGTCCTCGACACCATTATTACATAGTTTGCAAATACGTCTGGAGAGAGGAGTTTTTGGAGAGGTGTACCTACCAAGTTCCACCTGCAGGGGCAGACACCCGGCACGCAGCCCGGCAACCACCCTCCTCACACCCACTGGACATCATTTGTATGTGTGTATCATAGAAGACATGTAGCTATGTGTGTATCATAGAAGAGTGAGAGCGAATAGGTGACTAAAATATGCATATTGCATGTAGCTAAAAGCCTGAGTAGGAGCATAGCATTGGTTGAAAACGCTTGTACAAAGAAGTCCAAGAACCATTTTATCACCCCGTCAGAGCTACCACCCTCACAGCTTGTCATTGAACATGCACATGAAAGCCTGAGTAGCCCCCCCCCAGATCATGCCAAAAGCCTGAATAGAAGTGCAGCTAATTACAGATAGCTACAATATCCACATCAAAGTACAGTTACATAATATCTAGATAGCTTAATAGGCACGGGTATTATTTATGACCGCTTTTAATAATATACTTAAACCATACCCATGAGGTCTCTAAATAAATCATTGCATACATCCTATACTGTGATTTAGTTGGCCATACAGCAATGAAACGTATGAGTCAGGTAGCTATAGGTTTACTAGCTTTAATGTAGCTAGTGCTAATGAGGTAGCTACTCAAAACGGGAATAGGGTTTAGTTAGTAAGCTCAGAGAGCAAGTTTTATTCATGCTTGATTTTCTAGATCACATAGACCAGAATGGTGTAGCTACCTATCTCATGCAGCCATGCAACGGCTTTGTTCTCAAACCTTTCCCAAGCGATCGTTTGGTAACAAAACCGTTGTGTGGCATTCACTCCAACCTATTATATAGCTGGTTTTCCTGGCTGATGATCATGATGCAACCTACTGCACGTGAGGGCCCTTTGTGACCTTAAGGGGATGAAAATTTCCGTGCCACACATGGAAAATTATTCTCGGCTGCTTCGCAGCCTCTCTGGCCTGACTACTTTATAACAGTTTCCGATGGCCTAGAGTATAGTGTGTATAGGATCTAATGTTAGAATTTAGCTTCACTTTCTTTATAATTATTTAAACTACTCCTTTCCTTGTGTTACAGGCATTTGTAAGCTTAATTCTCAGCTGGCTTACACAAGGAGTATGAAGCAAAGGGTTGTTGTGTCCAGGTGAGTATCTTGCACACACATATACGCATAGTCTTTGTGCTTGAAATTCCTTTGCTAGTAATATTATAATGTCCATGGGTAAACACCAGATGTTGGATATTTAGCCCATTACATTACACTGCCAAATGCAAATGGAGTCACCAGTACTACAAATTTAGTCACTGTAGGCTGAACGTCTGTACCTGCAATAATAGAAGGGTTACTTTAATAACCCAAAGGGAAGGAGCGTTAAACTTGTGTATGTATGCTAATTCCACCTGTTGTCGAATGGCACTTGCACAAAACTCCTTATATAGTAAGTGCTGTGTAAGCGCTATAATTCACTTAGCACTATTAGCATAGCCATGCATTGCTGCTATACATGTAGGCATTCCATATTATGGAGTTTTTTTTAGCTGCTATACATGTAGGCATTCCATATTATGGAGTTTTCTTGTAGGTACCCTTCGACAACAGGTGGAATCACTAGTTTAAAGCTCCTTCTCTTTGGGTTATGGGCTCCTGCTTTAACCTAGCTGTCCAGGGGCCATCTCCATTCCTGTGAGTAGCAACCATGAGAATATCATTAGATACACACCAATTGCATCACCGTACCTGACCACCATAGTAGTACACTGCAACAGATGTCTGAGTATGGAGGTAGGAGTTGGGCCTCAAAGTGGGGAATTTGTTTTTTGCCATGGAACATGATATTCCATGGTCATGTTCCTTAAATTACCCACTTTGAGGCCTAATTCCTACCTTCATACTCAGACTTCTGAAATTCAGGTAACCACTAAGTGGTCAAAGCAACCACGTATATTTTTTTGCAGCGATGTGCATGCATACATATAAAGTAATCTTATTTTGCAGTGGTAATAATATACATCAGTTGCATGCAAAGACATAATGTGCGTAGTACTTATGTATGAGAATCATGTTAGTAGTCGCACGTTTCTAATAATAGCCAATTACAAGGTAAACTACATTGTGGGAGAACGAGCTGGGAATAAAAGGTACACTACAAAATAGCCGGTATGTGTCGTCGTTTTGATACTTAGAAGTTACCTAAATTTCAGATGTCTGAGTATGACGGTGGGAGTTATAGGCCTCAAAGTGGGTAATTTATTCGTTGCTATGGAACTTGACGTATATACCATAGTCATACTCCATAGTAGGATCAAATTACCCACTTTGAGGCCTAACTCATTACCTTCATACTCAGACTACTGAAGTTCAGGTAAGTGGTCAAAACAACTTTATTACAGTGACTATATACATACATGGTCATACCTCCTCCAAATCCCTAGCTCATACTCCCAGTGTAAGGGTGTGCATTCGAACAAACCTCTCCCTTATTCTTATAATACTATACAAAACCTAAAGAATGGCAGATAATTACACATGCATATATGCATGCACACAGTCGATTAAATTGATTCAATTTTTGTGGTGTAATTAGAATGGTTTGTTGGAATGTACACCCTTACACTGGGAGTATGAGCTAGGGATTTGGAGGAGGTATGACTACTATGTATGTATAGTCACTGTAAAAAATACCTAGCTACTATGCACTATAACTAGATCACAAAATTTCTATTCAATGATAGTTACCAAAGCATAAAAAATTAGTGAAGGGATAAAAGAAAGTCACGGTCTTGATATAGCTAACCGTGCAAGTCTAAACTTCTACTGCATTTAACTGTAGCACTACACACACTACAACTAGGTCATAAAATAACTACCGGCCCGGTATTCAATGATAGTTGCCAAAGCATAAAAAAGTGAGGGGATAGTCTTAATATAGCTAACCATGTAAGTCTAAACTTCTGCTACATTTAGCTACAGCACTACGCACTACAACTAGGTCACAAAATTACCAAAGCATAAAAGAAAGTTACAGTCTTGAGGGGGCAGCTTCAAATAGAATATCAAGCCCCTACGGTCTTGGTGACCATCATGCCCACCAAGGTCATCAGTAGGATGAGAAACACCTGCTGTGTTGGTGCCACTGAGCCTGCACGCTGGAAGACGTATTCGTAGTCAATCCCGCTTGACGTCTCGACATCAATGACGAAGATACAACTGAATGAAATCTGGTTTGGTGTGTCAAGGTTGACGGCTCCACTCAAACGCACAGCTCCTTCCGCTCCTGCAAAAATACCAGTTCCTTCCAAAATACCAAGTCCATCTACCGGTGTCGTTGGTGGGAAAGCACCAGTAAGATGTGTGTACTCACTGGGAGCTGCTGTTGCTGATACTGGCTGAACTGAAGTATACCTGTATAATGATATATTATATAGTCTGTATATAATGCACAGTAAACTGGTAGCTAGAGTTCATTAACTAATAAAATTATCTAGCCATGGATACTATACACTTTCCTGTAGTGTCTATGATATATATTAATATAGTCGAAGAACTCTAGAGATATGGTAGCACATATTAACTAGTCTCGCGGGCCAGCCCCCTTTCCGCATTCTGGGAAGTGGTCTGGCGAACGCGTTGTACAGCTTCTGCAACTCTGGAATGTAAGCGGTTATGTAACCTTGTAGTAATTCGGAAGTGTCTGGACAGTACAACGTGCTAATGAAGTAGGTGCAAGTGCCAAGTGCTCGGGCTTGAGAGACTCGCATCCTATCGCTTTTGCGGCACTCACGATAGCTTCACCCAGCGCCGCTGCACTCCACTTGCTCGTTTGTTTCGCCATAGATAGCTACTTCGCACCTCAGGCTTAAGATCTAATCTACTTCGCACCTCAGGCTTAAGATCTAATCTACTTCGCACCTCAGGCTGAGAATCCAATGATCACGAGATAATTGATCATGTGACAAAGATCTGCAACCTGATTGGAGCGCAACCAGCAGAACGCCGCTGCAAACGTCAGTTAACGCGTTCGCCAGACCACTTCCCAGAATGCGGAAAGGGGGCTGGCCCGCGAGACTACATATTAACATGGTTACTGTGGAGTGAGGTCAAACTTACGAACGGATAGCGAGGGTGCTACTCCCGATTGTAAAAATGGTTGTGGCTGTCAAGTTCATGCCTCCTGCGCAGTCTGGAGCAGCGACAACATTGGTCAGGCAATCACGCGCAATTCCAATTTCTTCACCCGTGCAGAAGTCGAAAAGGGGAATGTCGTAACAATCGCTCAAAAGTCCGAAGGCCATCTGATTAGTCTCAACTGTCACAGTTCCTGCCGCCAAAACTGGACGCCTATGCGTCCCAGCGTTGACTCCAAGCAGGGTTCCTGCCAGCGCCACTGCTACAAGCAGAGTAGCCATTGCTGGATTTCGCATGCTGGATCACGGTGACCGTACCGCTCTAACGCTGTGAGTGTATGGCGCACTTTGGATCAGCTTTCGCACTATTGATGTTTCGACTCGTAGTCTCGTCCAATAATCCCCCCAAGAACGGAATGTGCAAGTTTATAAATTATTACCTATAGTCAGGCGGTAATATAATCCACGCTCGTATGAAATCTTACTAGTACGCATGCGCATTGCCATAGTGCTAGCGCGCTATCCGCATTACATTCCAGAGCTACACATGTAGTGAAATCTGATCAAAGCTTAACGCCAATCCGACTGCTGTGGTTATTAAAAATTATGAACCTTTGAACTTTGAAATTCAGTATGGAGGCTATCAACAAAGTTGTGGATTTACTCTACGGCTCCAACCTGCTAAGGTTAGCGCATGCGTGCAGCCTGAGGGTTAGCTCGTTCCCAGGTCCCCCCCCACGAAAGAGTTTCGTGGGGGTGTGTGGCCTGGGGACGAGAGGGTATACTCAACGAGCAACCGTTTAGGGAATTCCCCCAATCTGCTACCCACCACTGTATCTGTTTCGTTCAGTCCTCGGGAGAGCAAGCTAATCAGCTATGACTAGGGTCATGATATGACTGCTAGAAGTCAAGAACAGTAGCTATAGCTACCACTCAGTCACGGGTTACCTACTACTGAGAACTGATTGTCTTGAGTATGGCTACACATGTTAAACAGTCGCTGCTAAACTGTTACAGGCAGTTATTCACTCAGCCACTTAATTGCTCAGGAAACCATGTTTGTGTTATCAAGTGATTTGTTGCTAGTCTACTTTTCAGTGATCACTCTTTAGACTTTTATCCCAGGCTCCTATGATCATTCGTAGTAGCTAGCTAGCTATAAGAAATACTGAGCTACAGATCAGAGACTGGTAGCTAGCTATAGCCTAGTGTAGGCTGTATATAAATTCAGCCATTTTCTTATAGTAGGACGTGTTGAGAAATACATACTAAATAATGTTCTCATTCACATCCAGAGATGTCGCAGCGGCAGTTGGGTCACTGTATCTACTCAAAGTGGCAGTAGGTGAGTTGTGGTCACTGGCTGGGGGATTCCGTGCCTTCTTTCTGGCCCCCTGGGGGATCTCCAGAACCAACCTCAAAAAGTATGGCCAGTGGGCAGGTGAGCCAGTCTCATTCCCATAATTCAAGTTGGATACCTTCCAGTGTTTCCTTTTTCTCGTACTAGTGGTGACTGGAGCTTCAGAGGGTATCGGGAGGGGCTACGCACTAGAGGTATGTTGGGGGATATAGCCTCATTTCCAGGCACTGGAACAGTAGTCTGATACCCAGCCCCCCGCTTTTTACCACTTTACCTAGCTTTGTGCAACCAAATAGAGTGGGGGGCTGAGGTCACTGGGTGGATACTGTTTTGTATTGTCGTAGTTATACATAACTATTCTCAATCTTCCTCCTTCAGCTGGCCAGGCAGGGGCTGGACGTGGTCATCATGAGCCGATCGGAGGAAAAGCTGCAGAAGGTTGCTACTGAGATCAGTAAGTCACCACACACCTGCTGCTACAGATCTACAGCACTAGTCTTGACGTTTCCTTCTCCCCTCCCTCCTCTCCACTCTTTTTCCCTTCACACTCTCACCTGCCCTTCAGAGGAGAAATATGGTCGTGAGGTTCGTGTCATAGCCGTTGACTTCTCTGCTGGTCAGGACATCTACCCTCAGATTGCAGAGGAGCTCGAGGACCTCGACATTGGGATACTGGGTGGGTCTCATTCACAGATGGTAGCTAGAGGGAATGGTTCAACTACAAACACTTTGGATACTACACTACAAAAACATGTATGCCAGGCAGACGACCTGACTTAAACCAATGCTACTACATGCACGTTAAGTAATTTCGAGCATATAGTTTTGTATAATTGACACCCAGCTGTTTTTTATATCTGTGTTCTTCATTATACTATAAGGTAAAGCCTTCAGCATGAAGGCCCAACGCTATATAGCTAGTATCATGCAACAAAGCTATTAGCACTCCAATTCCTGTAGAAGGAAGCTACTTTGATATAGAGAGCTTCAGCTATTGAGTAGCTCAGGTCTATTAGTGTAATAGTCCGTTCATACGCTCACACCCCAGTTTTTGTCTTGTAACGATCTGAGAGGTAAAAGCCGGATAAGGGAGGCCTGGTTATGAGGCTTGAGTAATCTCAGTGCCAATCGAGTGTGAAGGGCCCAGCTACTAATAGAGTGCAGTTTGAGGCAATCCAGTTGTCCAGAAATCCGTTGTGTCAGTCTCAATGGTCAATGATTTGTACTTCTGCAGTGAACAATGTTGGCTACGCATATGAGTTTCCCGAGTTTTTTGCAGCTGTGTCTGAAATGGTGAGTCGATTAATACACTCTCATGCATGGTAGATTACTCCCTGCAGCTACACCTTATTGCATTCGCTCATCAACCATTTCTCTCCCCTTCCATCCAGCGATTTCGTAAGGTGATTGAGATAAACTGTCAGTCTCTAGTGCAGGTACGTAGATAAATATATATATACAGTCTGATTTTCCAATTGTAATGATACCTTATAATTACTGTGTGTCATTATCCTTGTCCCGAGCCTCTCCCTATTACATTTTTACTTTTCACACATGGGAGCTAGTTGAGCCTGGGAGTAAGGCTAGCTTGTCATTGGCCGGTTTAGAGCTTAATGATTTTCAGTTTGAGGAATCCATTGAACCAGTATCAATGAAACATACTTCCCAGTGGATAACAGCATGGCCACTTGAAGTCACCTAACTGAAATGTAGATGTAGGGTTATGGGGCGGGGGGGGGGGGGGGGGCAGGATTAACACAATAGTAGCTAGTTTCCAGCCTTTTTGGGGCATGAGAGAGTACAGATATAGTATAATAACTTCTTTAGGGCTTCTTATCCAAGATGATGTATCTAAGAATGAGGCTGTGCTACTGCTATACTGATGTAAATAACTTTACTGTCTATATCTTCTGTCAACAGATGACTCGACTTCTCCTGCCAAAAATGGTGGAAAAGTGAGTTTCTCAAGTTGATACAAACTTAAGAGGTCTGGTAATGTATGAATGACATTACTATAAAAGCCTTGTACCTGCATGATGCCTAGGACAAAGGTTTGTGATAAAATATCCATTTTGATAAGATCTATCTGAGAACACATTATTTTACCTTCGATACAGGAAGCGTGGTGCAATAGTCAACCTTTCCTCCGTTGGTGCTGACAATCCTTATCCATTGGTTACTGTGTATGGAGCCTCAAAGGTTTGTACATGTGAAGCAGTTAAATATTTAAGGCAGTGATGGAGTTGAGTTTTTTACAAACATGTGCCTGTCATTTTTTTTGGTGTTTATGAACTTCTACGTACCTATCAATATTTTTTAGTAAACACAAACAGTCCGAGAAGAGAAGCAAAACAGCCCATGGCAAGATGACATCATCCCCATTTGAGCTGGTTAACGAGCAGATAAAAATATAACTTCTCACTGATTACTGCATTAGCTAGCTTGAAACTTATGGCACACTCGTATTTCACTATTGTCTGCATGTGCCCTATTAGAGTGATTTTTTTGCAAGCTAGGCCCTAGTTTTCGAGAAATACCCTCTACCTTCCATCTGTGATACCCGCTGGATTTATGACCAAGTCTAACGCTAAACAAAAAGTAAAAAATGCTCTGATAGCAGCCTACTGCACGTCTTGCTACTCTGCGTACAAAACACAATCAGTCTGCAACCTTTTTACTAACTAATTTTATCAGTTGGGTGCACACAAAGTGAAAGCTCAGAGTTTGCTCTGTGCATTTTCCAAATCCATTTGTCTGTTTGTCTGTATTTATCAGTCACATGCGCTGAGTTATGTTATTGTATTATAAGTGCTGTAGAAGTTACTGAACGTTTACTGGCTTTGAGAATTGGAACAGGGATGATTTTAAAGCATTATTAAAGCTAGTTAAGAGCTTTGTATTATTGATATGGGAGACTAGGAAGAAGGAATTGTATGGTGATCAGGATTGTGTGGTCTCTGGTTGTTCTTGCTCTTGTCCTCTGACTGGAGGTCTTACAAGCTCCGCCTGCGTCTGTGGGTGCGTGGTCAATGGCGTAAGCGCTACGGCAGCAACATGAGTATATTATTATTATTACTGGCCCAAATAGGCCAAGGTATGTATCACCTGATGTGGTAGGTAGCAAGTTTTGGCAGGTAACTGGAAATGCACAATGAAAATTGCCAAGTCAACACTTTCACTGTAAGCTGTACAAGATGAGACATCAAGCTAACCTATTCTACAGTTTGTTACTTAACGTAGCCTTTAGTTTACTCCTTGCTTGCATACAGGTGTTTGTGAGCTACATCTCAGCTGCTCTACGGAAGGAGTATGAATCAAAGGGTATCTACATTCAGGTGTGTTATAAACACTTTTACATGCATGTGCATGCATACACACATACGTGCACACACACATACGTGCACACACCTTGATTAGTGAACAAACGTAGAGCGTGTATTCCACAAACACTTGGATTAAGACTGAATATGTACTCAGTAAAGCTGAGCACATCTCTACAACCAACGCTGTAAATATAATTATTCTTAGTACAGCACATCTGTAAACTTTCCACAAGAAGTAATGCAGTCCAGGCTGGAACTCTGTAGCTATAGCTCTCCATACAGGAACCAGACCATTTTGTCATCCCAATGACATCACTGTTCACTAATTACTGGGCAGCACGACCATGGGCGTACTGGTTTTCAACTGAATCAGATTTTTAAAACTTTTATAGTCTTGGTCGAGATCCTGCTGCTGCCAAGTTGCAATGTAGCAATTGCTATGAACATTTCAACATCAACGACGCAAATCCCGTATTGCCTAGTGGTGGCCATACCACTCAAAAATTGCTTGCTCCAGTTCTGCCTAATCTTTGCTGAGCTTGACCCTTACCTCAAGTTTGAACACAGTAACACATTCCATCTCTGAGATATGCATCACTGAAATTTAACCGTTTTCTACTAGAGAGAATGTACGGGGGGCAACATCTGCCTCCTTACTTCTTGGTCCTAGAAACACTCGTGACATATTTCTCTGTTCTTCCTCAGAATGTGAGGCCTATGTATGTTGCCACGGCAATGACTGGGGCCAAGCCTGGCTTCTTTTCCCCCAGTGGAGAGACGTATACCCGAGCAGCTGTTGCTACCATTGGAATACAGAAGGACACACATGGCTATTTGGGCCACGCCATACAGGTAACTAGAGTATGAGCCAAGATAGTGAGTGTTAATCTTAAAAGCTACATGCAGTCAGTCAGTAAGTGACCATATACCGTAATGCTACGATATTTTGCTTGTGAGAAACCTTTGTATATTTGGCTAATTTTAGATCTTGTCTTTGTGATTGTGGCTATGTGTTTTGCAATCTTGAATGTAGGCGGAAGTGGAAACGGTTAGCTTATCGCTACCATACCTGCACGACTAACAATGAGAACAGAATAATTCTTGATAAAGTGTAAGTTACTGCTAACCTTTAACTAATGCCAGAACACTGCATTCAAGAGATATGAGTATCAGTAAGCTTGCTGTTCATACGTGCGATCGTGAATGCTGCAAACTTCGCCCCATATTTCCTACACGTGAAAAGGCTTGATTTCTAGAATAGTGCTGCAACTAAATTCCATTCAAGATCACCCTGTGTTTCTTTCCGCTAGCGTTTACTGGTTCGACTTCAATATTTATTTAGCGTTCATTAGCCACACCTGCGAAAAGCCACTCTTGTAAACCATGTTTAATTGTTACAATCTTTGATTTGCAATGCAGCACCCGCAAAAGTAAGGTTCACATAAAAGACATTACAGTATTTCTGGTCTCATACTGTGCTCTGGGAGTGAAACACAGCTGTGATGATCATGAATGACATCTTGAGGGAATAAGTACATTTGGAATTGGCTGGATCCTACTGGCAGGTGCTACTAGTGGATTAATAGCTTGCCTACTGCTCCTCTTCTCGGGTTACAGCCTTGTTTCAACTCTCTTCATATCATGTTATGACACAACTAGATATTAGCCTTAGTTGCATTCCTTCTCCTCCTACCTAATAGGGCTACATTATGAGGAGGTTGCCTACCTGGATTCTGGACCGCTTGATGTGGAAAAATTTCTTGGCTTCCCGAGCCGAGGGGCTGAGAGCAAGGGCTATGCAGACCAAAGAACAGTAGGACTTGTATAGGGCAATATGGCTTGACACATGCTTGACTGTGTGTTAGGTTGATACAGTTAGGTTGTCGTAGAGTTTCCAATGCCAAAGGCTCCTGAGTCTATCTTTGCGATGGCTTTTCCAGGGTCTTCTTGTTTGTGTACAGATCTCTTACTCAGTTAGTTTCCAATTCATTGCTTTGCATAATTATTGTAAGTTATGATCACTACTCCTTTAATAATAACAACAAAAACAAACAAACTACTGATCATTAATGCATTTAGTAATTGAAGTGATAGTCTCGCGCAGGTCTAGCGCACGAGACTAGCCCTGCGCTGCTGCGCACGAAGGGGGCGTGAAACGAAATACTCGCCGCCTTTGGGGTGTGATATTGAACTTTTATCTACTATAAACAACATGACTACTAATTAATCAGATTCACGCACACACTAGCCACTTATCGCCCACCCCAGTTCCGGTGGGGGTCGGCTATCGGCACTAAAAATCGTCACTAAAATCTTATTTTATACCTGTACTGAAATTGTTCGCCGTTTATCACAGTTAGCTACGAAAATCAATAGTGCGCACTGCACGATAATCAGCCCGCGAAACCCACCAATGGCTGCTCTGTTTGTATGCGTAGCAGTGGCGCTAGCGCTGGTAGGAATGCTGCCGCTTGGAGTCAACGCTGGGTCGTATAGGCGTCCAGTTTGGGCAGTAGGGACTGTGACAGTTGAGCCTAATCAGATGGTCTTCGGACTTTTGAGCGATTGTTATGACATTCCCCTTTTCGACCTCTGTACGCGCGAGCGAATCGGATCTGCGTATGACTGCGTGAATAATTTGGTCCCCGTTCCGGACTGCGCGGGAGGCCTGAACTTGACAACCACAACCAGTTTTAGAATCGAGAGCAGCAACCTCACTGTCCGTTCGTAAGTTTCAACTCATGCCACAGTAATGCTAGATATCATGATTATTAAGTATGATATGTGCTAGCTACCACCTCTCTAGAGTTTGCGCATTATAAATGAGCCATAGCTACTATAATTAACTATAGCTATCTTTAATCAGCTAACGAGGTTGATTTACTATGCATTACAGGTATACTTCGGCTCTGCCAGTATCAGTGACTGCAGCTTCCAGTGACTTTACACACCTTACTGGCATTTTTCCACCAACGACACCAGTAGATGAACTTGGCATTTTGGAAGCAACTGGTATTTTCGAAGGAGCAGAAGGCACAGTGCGTCTGAGTGGCGCAAACAACCTCGCGAACGCACCAAGCCAGATTACATTCAATTGCATCTATGTCATTGATGTCGAGACGTCAAGCGGGATTGACTACCAATACGTCTTCCAGCGTGCAGGCTCAGTGGCACCAACACAGCAGGTGTTTCTCACACTACTGATGACCTTGGTGGGCATGATGGTTACCAAGACCATAGGGGCTTGATGGTTACCAAGACCGTAGGGGCTTGATATTCATTTCGCACCCTCAAGACTTTTAAAAAATAAATGTGTTTTTGAGTTATTTTATGACCTTAAAGTGTTTTTGCCGATTGAACTTGGTTAATTATCATTATACATTTATTATGGCCTCTGGAAACGAGGTGATTAGAAACTACCGCTATGGAGGGTAGTAAGTGATTTGAACAACCGCCACTATTTATATCCATTCAAGTGCTCTCAGTTCATCTGCGATGCATACTGTTATTATCCATATGTGGTGTTCTGTAATATGCTCTGTGACGCGGAGACTTAATTGCAACGAGGCTAATTTTCTGCTCGCTACTGAACCCCGCCCACAACACGAGAGCAAGATGGAGGCTGTCAGACAAGTGGTAGGAATTCTGCTCTATTCCGAACGTCTCAGGTTAGCGAGTGGCAATCCGTTAGTCGTACCGGTAGCTACAATCATGGCAGCCGTATAGCAAGCAAATGGGGAGTGCCACATGGCTCAGTCTCGCGTATCCCTAGCTAGACATTAACTCGGAAAAGTTTTGATACCGTTCCAAGGCTCTGAGTACCTGAGAATAGTGGTAAAGTGTGGATTCAAGTATAAGCTATACCTAGTCTTTAGTCTCGTAAGCCATATAATACAAATCAACTTGAAGTGGCCTGATAACACGACTATCCCTGGTTTCTGACAACTGTCTAGCTGCTAAGCCGAATTCTGTTGGCCGGAAAGGGTGATGGTGTAATGGCAATGTAAGAACATTACTTTTGCTTCTTTCACTCCAGAAATATTGCAGCTGTGGTGGGGTCATTATATTTGCTGAAGGTGGCAGTGAGTGAGTTGTGGTCACTGGCCGGGGGATTCCGTGCCTTCTTTCTGGCCCCCTGGGGGATCTCCAGAACCAACCTCAGGAAGTACGGCCAGTGGGCAGGTGAGACCATCCCGTGTCACCGTGTTATTTCTGTTAGCTTCGTTCCCAGGCTACACCCCTCCCCACAAAAGAGACTCTTTTGTGGGGAGGGGTGTGGCCTGGGAATGAGGCTATATTTCTGTATTTTCTGTGTTTTCATTCTGCAGTTGTGACTGGAGCCTCAGAGGGTATTGGAAGGGGTTATGCACTGGAGGTATATACTGGGAGTGAATTCTTATCATTTTGGTTCTTGATGAAATGTTTGCCACTATACTTCAGCTGGCCAGGCACTATAGATTTATAGATACGTATCGCATCAGGCTGGCATACTTCAAAAGTCATGACTATAGTTAGTATATGTTACTATAGTAACATGGTATAGAATTTTTTTCATAGAGCATGGTAAGAATCCTATAGAGCATATAGGAAGCTCTAGAAATACATGAAATGTGTACATATACTAAATGGCCTAGAGCATGGGCAGCTCTATGCTCTAAGCTATATGGGGCTACATGTAGGAGGGATCTAACTGAATCATTGCACACATAGCAGTTAAGGTGTAATTAATGTGTAGGCCAGCAATGAACGCTATAGACAGATACATGTTTAGTAATATGTTATTAACCTAAATGTTATGAATGCAGGAAGTGTGATGCAGTGATCAACATATCTTCTTCTACTGGTGAATTTCCCTATCAGATGATGTCTGTCTACTGTGGTTCAAAGGTTTGTACTACACACTGTAGCAGTGTGTGTAGCATCCCACATGTGGGCTTTAAATTAGCTTCAGTTTCCTTATAATTATGTATTTTAATAAGGCAAGTTTTATTTTAGGATTTGAGAATTGGAACAGGGATGATTTTAAAGCATTATTAAAGCTAGTTAAGAGCTTTGTATTATTGATATGGGAGACTAGGAAGAAGGAATTGTATGGTGATCAGGATTGTGTGGTCTCTGGTTGTTCTTGCTCTTGTCCTCTGACTGGAGGTCTTACAAGCTCCGCCTGCGTCTGTGGGTGCGTGGTCAATGGCGTAAGCGCTACGGCAGCAACATGAGTATATTATTATTATTATTATGTAAACCACTCCTTCGCTTGTGTTGTAGGCATTTGTAAACTACTTCTCAGCTGGTTTACGCAAGGAGTATGAAGCAAAGGGCATCTTTGTCCAGGTGAGCCTCTTACACACACAAACACACAGTTTTGTGCTTGAAATTCCCTCTGCTAACAATGTGTAATGTCCACACTAGCAGATATGCAATATTTAGCCCATTATGTCGCATTGCCGAATACTAAAGTGGCAGTCTCCGGTAGAAAACGAACATTATTTCATCACGTATTTTGATTGCATTGTGTTCGAAACACTGTACATTTATTAAGGGTGGGGCTCGTACGCGCCATGTACGTATGTGCGTCAATACATGAGGGTTGTATGTAGCGCGTGTGAGCCCCATCCTTAACGAAAGTTCAGAAAAGCAGTGCTTTGAGTGTATTGACAGTTAAAATTACATCACCTTACCACTAAGGCCTAATGTAGCTATTTCTGCAGGTAGCTGTATACATGTGTGATGCATTACATTTGCATTTTGGTGGTTCCTAGTAAGTGCAGCTATTTCTACTAAGGATATATGAAATACCTTAATTTGGCCTATTGAATTGGAGAGCATGTTCAAGTGCAGCTCCAGTTCAAATCAGCTAAAATCAGCTACCTTGCCTTTGTACAATACCTACACACCAACTTACATTTCCATTTTGTTCTTAACCAACCACCACAGCTTGTAAAGCCTTTCTTTGTTGCCACGGCAATGAATGGAATCCGCAGGGCTAGTTTGCTTGCCCCCAGTGGAGAGACCTACAGCCGGGCGGCTGTGGCAACCATTGGACTCCAGAAGGAAACTTATGGCTACTGGGCCCATGCTCTGCAGGTGAGGTGGGGTAGACAGAAGAGCCCATTTCGGAGCATATTAAAGCCTGTACCTAATTGGCGAGCACGAGCAAGCTCCTTAGTGTAGTCAGTTGCCAATTTTTGTCGTGGACGAACGACGGACTGGCCAATACCGCAAATACGCTGACTTTCCTATTTCACCTGTATGTGCCGCGATTGAATACATGAAGCCGAAAGTATAATATTGCATACATGAGTAGCAAAAGCACATCTGCAGTCTATAGTCACTACGTGTACTTCTATGCTAGCAGTTCGTATGGATTAGTGGTTGCAAGGCTGCACTATTGGGGTGTGGAAAGTACAGCGGAGAGGGAGAGAAGGCTGGAGCGTCGCTGCGACCTGCGACGGCTTAGGGTATCTGGTGAGTTGGCAGAAGCTAGGGAGGGGCGGCTGGAGCATCGACGAGAACTGCGACAGCTTAGGGTATCTGGTGAAAATGGCAGAAGCTAGTGACCCCTTCTTCCTTCTCCCAGAATCTATCCTGGAGAGTATACCTCCATACTCCACTATACCCAAATCTTTTACATATTTCTCCCCCAACCCACACCCCCCCCCCTCCATCCATCCCACTCACACTCCTTCAACTTTTACAGTGATGTGATTATTACTTTCAAGGTTGCTATTAGAGACCCAGAGTTAGAGAAATTCTAGTCTTAGACTAGGAATCATATTTCATGCATCCTCCTTACCTCACCCTTTGCTAAATATAGGGTTACATCACATCCCGGCTGCCTCCTTGGCTCTATAACCGAGCGGTCTGGAATGCTTTGCTGGCTACCCGTGCGAAGGCTCTGAGGAGGAAGGCTAAGGAGGCCAAGGAACAGTAGAGCCTGCAGGGCAGTAGCTGTAGACAAGTATAACTGTGTGCTGGGAATTTTTTTTCTATTTGGCTACCTCACTCTTCTTCTTTTTTTTTGAATGGCAAAGTTGGCCAGGGAGGAGGTGGTCAGGTAGGCTATTGTAGGTCAGGACCAATTTTTATTGTAGCAATTTTTGTACTGTTATGATGACATTCTATCCCCAGGCTTGCTCACATATTGATTGGCTAGTACTTATTGTGCGTGTGTGTGTGTGAAGATTACAACACTGTGCATGCACGATTGTAGTACAATTATGTACATTCCAACAAACCAATCATTCTCTGGCCATGCACCTGCAATTAATTAACTAGACATGCACAAAATTTGTAATACGGTACGATTAATTATAAACCAGCATTCGCAAGAGCTACTCGTCTGAGGATCTCATGACGGAGCAGCTCAAGAGCTACTTCAAGAAGGGGGAGCGTGCGAGAAAAGCCAAGTGCTTCTCGCCCCCATTCGAAGAGAGCTCCCTCCCCCCCCGTCATTCACCAGCAGCAGCTATCACAGCCGCAGGAGGTGGCCGTGCACCTCAAGAAGAAGGGAGTGAAAAGAGCACGAGTTAAACTGGGACCGCCTTACATATGCTATGGGAATGCTATGGGTATTGGTAATTGGTATTCAATTAGACATAAAGCTGCAAATGAAATACGGTGGAATACGACACCCTTAGGACCAGCTCCAGTGTCCTGAATACGGAGGGTGTCCTTTATATATTCAGCTAGGGGTCAAATAATACACACAATTCTAAAGTAAGGTGTAGAGAAATAACTTTCAAAGCCACACCTAATAGTTTTGTAATGGTATGTTTGTAAGCTACCTATGAAACTTGAATGGATCAGAACCAGACTGGGATAACCCCAAATCAAGTACATGTATTGGGAATTACATGAATTTGATACGATGCAGCATACCAGCATAGGTATTATATAAATCTTTTAAATTCTTAATTGCCAGCAGCTCCTAAAATACATTTCATCCTCAGTACAATTTAATTCAACTGCATAATTATGCATCCCCCGAAGATAAATCTCTTGTGTCTGACATACCCCACAGAATTCTCAGACTAAGACTGGAGCCTGGTTGCAATACTGAGTGTGTCCAGGGAGGCTACCAATTATGCATATCAAAACTTAGTACAAAATCTAACCAACAGGTAAATTATAATGAGCCTTAGTGTATGTGTGTATCATAGAAGAGTGAGAGCGAATAGGTGACTGAAATATGCATATTGCATGTAGCTAAAAGCCTGAGTAGTAGCATATCATTGGTTGAAAATGCTTGTACAAAGAAGTCCAAGAACCATTTTAGCACCCCCTCAGAGCTACCACCCTCACAGCTTGTCATTGAACATGCACATGAAAACCTGAGTAGGCAACAGCCAATAACCCCCCCCCCCCCCAGCTCATACCGATAGAAGTACAGCTAGTTACAGATAGCTACAATATCCACATCAAAGTACAGTTACATAATATTCTTTCTGGACACTCAGACTCCTAAAATATATGCTGGATTCTATCTCTAACTTCTACTCAGTCTTTCATCATAACTGTGAGCAGATATCTAGATATATAGCTTAATAGGCAGGCATATTTCAACGGGTATTATTTATGACCGCTTTTAATAATATACTTAAACCATACCCATGAGGTCTCTAAATGAATCATTGCATACATCCTATATTGTGATTTAGTTGGCCATGCAGCAATGAAACTTACGAGTCAGGTATAACTATAGGTTTAGGAAAATTTGTGAATATTCTAGCTTTGATGTAGCTAGTGCTAATGAGGTACTCAAAACGGGAATAGGGTTTAGTTAGTAAGCTCAGAGAGCAAGTTTTAATTGTATTCATGCTTGATTTTCTAGATCACATAGACCAGAATGGTGTACCTATGCATGCAACGGCTTTGTTCTCAAACCTTTCCCAAGCAATCGTTTGGTAACAAAACCGTTGTATGGTATTCATTCCAATCTATTATATAACTGGTTTGTCAGCTTTTCCTGGCTAATGATGCAACCTACTGCATGTGAGGGCCCTTTTTGACCTTAAAGGGATGCAAATTTCTGTGCCGCACATGGAAAATTATTCTCAGCTACTTCGCAGCCTCTCTGGCCTGATTACTTTATAACAGTTTCCGATGGCCTAGAGTATAGTGTGTATAGGATCTCATGTTAGAATTTAGCTTCGATCACTTTCTATTTAAACTACTCCTTTCCTTGTGTTTCAGGCATTCGTAAGCTACTTAATTCTCAGCTGGTTTACACAAGGAGTATGAAGCAAAGGGTTGTTGTGTCCAGGTGAGTACCTTGCACACACATACACATGGTCTTTGTTCTTGAAATTCCTTTGCTAGTAATATTATAATGTCCATGGGTAAACACCAGATGTTGGATATTTAGCCCATTACATTACACTGCCAAATGCAAATGGAGTTCTTGGCACATCACCAGTACTACAAATTTAGTCACTGTAGGCTGAACGTCTGTAACTGCAAAAATAGAAGGGTTACTTTAACCAGAAGCCCATAACCCAAAGGGAAGGAGTGTTAAACTTGTGTATGTATGCTAATTCCACCTGTTGTCGAATGGCACTTGCACAAAACTCCTTATATAGTAAGTGCTATGTAAGCGCTATAATTCACTTAGCACTAGTAGCGTAGCCATGCATAGTTGCTAGGCATTCCATATATGGAGTTTTCTTGTAGGTGCCATTTGACAACAGGTGGAATCACTAGCTTAACGCTCCTTCCCATTGGGTTATGGGCTCCTGGCTGTCCAGAGGCCATCTCCATTCCTGTGAGTAGTAACCATGAGAATATCATTAGATACACACCAATTGCATCACCGTACCTGACCACCATAGTTGTACACTGCAACAGATGTCTGAGTGTGGAGGTAGGAGTTGGGCCTCAAAGTGGGGAATATGTTTTTTGCTATGGAATTGACATGCCATGGTCATGTTCCATAGAACGGAACAAATTACCCGCTTTGAGGCCTAATTCCTACCTTCATACTCAGACTTCTGAAATTCAGGTAACCACTAAGTGGTCAAAACAACCACGTATATCTTTTGCAGCGATGTGCACACTGTAAAAATAGAGTGGTCGTTTTAACCCATATAAGGTTAACTCAGTTGCATTGCACCACAGAATGTACAGTTAAGTGCATATCAATAAGATCACTTTACTCAGGGAAACCATAGATAATGTATACTCCGCATGCGGAGTATATATTATCTATGGGAAAACCCAGCTACATTGTGTTTCTGTGGTGGGGATAGCAACAGGCTGCAAGGGAAAGGTATGCATTGTTAATTGGCCTTTCTATCCTTTTGAAATTGGAGAAATATTCGTGTAAAGTGATCCACTTGTTTACACATTGTTTTGTATCTAGACAGCAACTTTGTACCAACCTGTTACTATCCCCGGCCCACCAAACAAAAATGATATCTGGGTTTCCCTGAGTAAGTGATCTTATTGAACTGTACTTAACTGCATGTGCATTCTCTGATGCAACTGAGGCAACCCTATATGGGTTAAAATGACCACTCTGTTTTTGCAGTGCATGCATGCATATAAAGTAATCTTATTTTGCAGTGGTAAATAATATTCTGCACATCAGTTGCATGCAAAGACATAATATGTGTGGTACCTATGTGCGAGAAATGTGTTGGTAGTCGCACGTTTCTAGTAATAGCCAATTACAAGGTAAACTACATTGTGGGAGAATGAGCTGGGAATAAAAGGTACACTACAAAATAGCCGGTATGTGTCGTTGTTTTGACTACTAGAGGTTGCCTAAATTTCAGATGTCTGAGTATGACGGTAGGCGTTAGGCCTCAAAGTGGGTAATTTGTTCGTAACTATGGAACTTGACATACCATAGTTATACTCGATAGTAGGGTCAAATTACCCATTTTGAGGCCTAACATACTTAGACTATTGAAGTTCAGGAAATTACTAAGTGGTCAAAACAACTTTAAGTTGCAGTGACTATACATACATAGTCATACCTCCTCCAAATCTCTAGCTGATGCATACTCCCAGTGTAAGGGTGTGCATGCCAACAAACCTCTCCCTTATTCTTATAATACTACACAAAACCTAAAGAATGGCAGATAATTACACATGCATGCATGCACACAGTTGGTTAAATTGACTCAATTTTTGTGGTGTATATAGCTAACCATGCAAGTCTAAACTTCTGCAGTTAGCTATAGCACTATGCACTATAACTGAGGGTATATCATGGAGTACTCCATATAATATTATAGGATGACACTGGAAAAAATGGCTGCTACATTGCATGTGTACAAAGTGATATGTTAATACTCTCAATACAGGAAGAGTAGTGCAATAACCATCCTCCTCCCCCCACACATCACCGTACCTGACCACCATAGTTGTACACTGCAACAGATGTCTGAGTGTGGAGGTAGGAGTTGGGCCTCAAAGTGGGGAATATGTTTTTTGCTATGGAATTGACATGCCATGGTCATGTTCCATTGAACGGAACAAATTACCCGCTTTGAGGCCTAATTCCTACCTTCATACTCAGACTTCTGAAATTCAGGTATATAACCACTAAGTGGTCAAAAGAGTAGTACTTATGTCATGTTAGTAGTCGCACATTTCTAGTAATAGCCAATTATACAAGGTAAACTACATTGTGGGAGAACGAGCTGGGAATAAAAGGTACACTACAAAATAGCCGGTATATAATATGAGCTAGGGATTTGGAGGAGGTATGACTATGTATGTATAGTCACTGTTAAAAAATACCTATAGTTGTTTTGACCACTTCGTGATTTTCTGAACTTCAGTAGTCAATTGTGTAGTCGTTTTGATACTTAGAAGTTACCTAAATTTCAGATGTCTGAGTATGGGAAGGTAGCAGTTAGGCCTCAAAGTGGGTACTTTGTTCGATACTATGGAACTTGACATCCCACAGTCATATTCCATAGTAGGATCAAATTACCCACTTTGAGACCTAACTCATACCTTCATACTTAGACTACTGAAGTTCAGGAAATTACTAAGTGGTCAAAACAACTTTAAGTTGCAGTGACTATACATACATAGTCATACCTCCTCCAAATCCCTAGCTGATGCATACTCCCAGTGTAAGGGTGTGCATTCCAACAAACCTCTCCCTTAATCTTATAATACTATACAAAACCTAAAGAATGGCAGATGATTATACACATGCATGCATGCACACAGTTGGTTAAATTGATTCAATTTTTGTGGTTTATATAGCTAACCATGCAAGTTTAAACTTCTACTGCATTTGGCTATAGCACTATGCACTATAACTAGATCACAAAATATCTATTCAATGATAGTTACCAAAGGATAAAAAATTGGTGAAGGGATAAAAGAAAGTTACAGTCTTGATATAGCTAACCGTGCAAGTCTAAACTTCTACTGCATTTAACTGCAGCACTACACAAACTGCAACTAGGTCATAAAATAACTATTCAATGATAGTTGCCAAAGCATAAAAAAGTGAGGATATAGTCTTAATATAGCTAACCATGCAAGCCTAAACTTCTGCTGCATTTAGCTATAGCACTACGCACTACGACTAGGTCACAAAATTACCAAAGCATAAAAAATTAGTGAGGGGATAAACGAAAGTTACAGTCTTGAGGGGGCAGCTTCAAATAGAATATCAAGCCCCTACGGTCTTGGTGACCATCATGCCCACCAAGGTCATCAGTAGGATGAGAAACACCTGCTGTGTTGGTGCCACTGAGCCTGCACGCTGGAAGACGTATTCGTAGTCAATCCCGCTTGACGTCTCGACATCAATGACGAAGATACAACTGAATGAAATCTGGTTTGGTGTGTCAAGGTTGACGGCTCCACTCAGACGCACAGCTCCTTCCGCTCCTGCAAAAATACCAGTTCCTTCCAAAATACCAAGTCCATCTACCGGTGTCGTTGGTGGGAAAGCACCAGTAAGATGTGTGTACTCACTGGGAGCTGCTGTTGCTGATACTGGCTGAACTGAAGTATACCTGTATAATGATATATTATATAGTCTGTATATAATGCACAGTAAACTGGTAGCTAGAGTTCATTAACTAATAAAATTATCTAGCCATGGATACTATACACTTTCCTGTAGTGTCTATGATATATATTAATATAGTCGAAGAACTCTAGAGATATGGTAGCACATATTAACATGGTTACTGTGGAGTGAGGTCAAACTTACGAACGGATAGCGAGGGTGCTACTCCCGATTGTAAAAATGGTTGTGGCTGTCAAGTTCATGCCTCCTGCGCAGTCTGGAGCAGCGACAACATTGGTCAGGCAATCACGCGCAATTCCAATTTCTTCACCCGTGCAGAAGTCGAAAAGGGGAACGTCGTAACAGTCGCTCAAAAGTCCGAAGGCCATCTGATTAGTCTCAACTGTCACAGTTCCTGCCGCCAAAACTGGACGCCTATACGACCCAGCGTTGACTCCAAGCAGGGTTCCTGCCAGCGCCACTGCTAGTACAAGCAGAGTAGCCATTGCTGGATTTCGTTTGCTGTATCACGGTGACCGTACCGCTCTAACACTGTGAGTGTATTGCTCACTTTGGATCAGCTTTCGCACTATTGATGTTTCGACTCGTAGTCTCGTCCAATAATTCCCTCAAGAACGGAATGTGGAGGTTTATAAATATTATTATTACCTATGTAGTATCCACGCTCGTATGAAATCTAGCTAGTACGCATGCGCAATGCTATAGCGATTGCGCGCTATCTGCATTCCAAAGCCTAATCGTCTACAAACCGTGAAATCTGATCAAAGCTTGTCGCCAATCCGACTGTTGAGGTTATTACAATCAGGAGCTTATGAGCGCCGTTACAATGAACCTTTGAACTTTGAAATTCAGTATGGAGGCTATCACGGAAGTACTCTACGGCTCCGACCTGCTAAGGTTAGGGCATGCATGCAGCCTGAGGGTATACTCGACGAGCAACCGTTTAGGGAATTCCCCCAATGTGCTACCCACCATGCTTTGTTCAGTCCTCGGGCAGAGCAAGCTAATCAGCTATGACTAGGATCATGACTACTATAGGAGTCAAAAACAGTACTGCCAAGCTAGCTAGCTACCACTCAGTCACGGGTTACCTATTGCTGAGAACTGATTGCCTTCCCGAAGTATGGCTATAGCTACATATGGTCACTGCTAAACTGTGACAGGCAGTTAGCTACACACAATTCACTCAGCCAATTAATTGCTCAGCAATCTGTGTTTGTGTTATTAAGTGATTTGTTGATAGTCTACTTTTCAGCGATCACTCTTTAGACTTTTATCCCAGGCTGCTATGATCATTTGTAGTAAGAAAAACTGAGCTACAGATCAGAGACTGGTAGCTAGAGTAGGCTGTATATAAATTGAGCCATTTTCTTATAGTGGGACGTGTTGAGAAATACAGCTGGCAAGCTACTAAATAACGTTCTCATTCACACCCAGAGATGTCACAGCGGCAGTTGGGTCACTGTATCTACTCAAAGTAGCAGTAGGTGAGTTGTGGTCACTGGCCGGGGGGTTCCGTGCCTTCTTTCTGGCCCCCTGGGGTTTCTCCAGAACCAACCTCAAAAAGTATGGCCAGTGGGCCGGTGAGGCAGTCTCATTCCCATAATTCAAGTTAAATACCTTATGTCTCATTCCAGTGTTTCCTTTTTCTCGTGATAGTGGTGACTGGAGCTTCAGAGGGTATCGGGAGGGGCTATGCACTGGAGGTATGTTGGAGGATATAGCCTCGTTCCCATACAGGCACTGGAACAGCAGTCTCATCCCCAGCCCCCCACTTTTTTCCACTTTACCTAGCTTCGTGCAACCAAATAGAGTGGGGGGCTTAGGTCACTGGGTGGATACTGTTTTGTATTATCGTAGTTATACATAACTATTCTCAATTTTCCCCATTCAGCTGGCCAGGCAGGGGCTGGACGTGGTCATCATGAGCCGATCGGAGGAAAAGCTGCAGAAGGTTGCTAGTGAGAAAGCATACCTCCCGACCCTTCTTTTACTGCTCTGCTTCCTTCAGAGGAGAAATATGGCCGTGAGGTTCGTGTCATAGCAGTTGACTTCTCTGCCGGTCAGGACATCTACCCTCAGATTGCAGAGGAGCTTGAGGACCTCGACATCGGGATACTGGGTGGGCCTCATTCACAGATGGTAGCTAGAGGAACTACAAACACTTTGGATACTACACTACAAAAACACGTATGCCAGGCAGACAACCTGACTCAAACCAATGCTACTACATGTACGTTATAGATATTAAGCATATAGCTTTGTATAATTGACGCCCAGCTGGTTTTTATATCGCTGTTTTTCATTATAAAGCCTTCAGCATGAAGGCCCAACGCTATATAGCTAGAGATAAACAGTCTCATGCAACAAAGCTAACACTCCAATTCCCCGTAGAAGGAAGCTACTTTGAGACGGCTTCAGCTTAGCAATATACACAGACTCTGCATGGGAGCTTTGACATGTAAATTTGATTTCAAGGTAGCCATGGCATTCAAAGCCTCAGTCACTGCACTGGAATCAGAATGAAGCTTTATCAACTTCTTCCAACCTATTGCCGGAAATGGGGGAGGCCTGGTTATGAGGCTTTCAGTGGCAATCGAGTGTAAAGGGCCCAGCTACTAATAGAGTGCAGTTTGAGGCAATCCAGTTAGCCAGAAATCCATTGTGTCAGTCTCAATGATCACTGATTTGCACTTCTGCAGTGAACAATGTTGTCTACGCATATGAGTTTCCTGAGTTTTTTTGCAGCTGTATCTGAAATAGTGAGTCGATCAATACACTCTCATGCATGGTATGTTGCTCTGCAGCTCCACCTTATTGCATTCGTTCATCGACCATTTCTCTCTCCCTCCATGAATCCAGCGATTTCGTAAGGTGATTGAGATAAACTGCCAGTCTCTAGTGCAGGTACGTAGATAACTAGGCAAATGCAGGGCATTGTGGGGCGAGCCTTCGCGAGAATTTTGAATGTGAAGGAGGTGTTGGCGAATGAGGCTACATCTTGCAGTAGATTGGTGACGTGTCCACGGTACCCATACTGTCCGTGAGGCAAACGGTAGACATGATTGGCAAACCCCTTGAAATTAACATTTCCTCCACCTGTGTTCAACCCTGCAATGGAAATGTAGAACATGTAGGATGCTGTCATACTAATAGACACAACCAGGATGATTCACACCCTCCAATGGAATGATCAACATGTAGGATAATGTCCTACTAATCAATACAAAATTGATACTTTAATGCCACTATCTCGCATGGTTGGAAGCAGTCATTTGCCGCAGCCTGGCTTCTCTCTCCTCAGCAGTCTCGTCGGCAAGTCTGTCAGTCATTCGCTGCAGCCTAGCCTATCTCACCTCGTCAGTCTCGACTGCCAGTCTGCGCCTTCTTTGTTGCAGGTCTGCCCCTCTTCTTTAGGCAGTCTGAGCAGCGTGCCTAGTCCTATCCCTGGGTTTGCCACGTGTTCTGTACGTACGTGTAGTGGAAACGCGAGAAATTGAAGTGCTAAGTGAGAGCGTGAGAAATTGGAATTGCAAAGCGTTAAATTATGCGAACATCGATATACGGCACGACGTACGTACGATATTTAATACATTCAGAGAAAATGCACCGCTGACATGACTAGTGTGGGGCTCGCTCAGGCTCGCCCCAAATATGCAGTCTGATTTTCCAATTGTAATGATACCTTATTACTGTGTGTTATTATCCTTGTTCCCAACTTCTCCCTACACATTTTTATTTTTCACACATGGGAGCTAGTGGAGCCTGGGAGTGAAGCTAGCTTGCCATTGGCTGGTTTAGAGCTTAATAGTTTTCAGTTTGAGAAACCCATTGAACCAGTGTCAATGAAACATACTTCCCAGTGGATAACAGCATAGCTACTTGAAGTCACCTAACTGAAATGTAGATGCAGGGTTTCTGGGCGGGGGAGCAAGATTAACATAATAGTATATAGCTAGTTTCCAGCCTTTCGGGGACCTGGGATCGGAGAGTACAGTTATGGTATAATAACTTCTTTAGGGCTTCTCATCCAAGGTGATGTTTCTAAGAATGAGGCTGTGCTACTGCTACTGATGTAAATAACTCTACTGTATATATCTTCTGTCAACAGATGACTCGACTTCTTCTGCCAAAAATGGTGGAAAAGTGAGTTTCTCAAGTTGATACATACAATACACACTTAAGAGGTCTGGTAATGTATGAATGACATTAATTGCTATAAAAGCCTTATACCTGCATGATGCCTAGGTCATAAATCATCAAAGGTTTGTGATAAATATTCATTTTGATAGAATCTATCTGAGAAAATTTTAAACACATTGTTTTACCTTTGATACAGGAAGCGTGGTGCAATAGTCAACCTTTCCTCCGTTGGTGCTGACAATCCTTATCCATTGGTTACTGTGTATGGAGCCTCAAAGGTTTGTACATGTGAAGCAGTTAAATATTTAAGGTAGTGATGGAGTTGAGTTTTTTTTTTAAACACATGCCTGTCATTTTTTGTGTTTATGAACATAAGGCTTATGTGAATTTATATGGGCTTTTTATATTAGGCGTTAATATAAAGTACATGCTTTTCTCTATTTTATATGGGCACATAAATACACCCGTGGCATTCAAAGAGTTAACTAGCTTGAAACTTATGGTACACTCGTATTTCACTAGTATCTGCATGTGCCTTATCACAGTAATTTTTTTCCAGATAGGCCCTAGTTTTCGAGAAATACCCTCTACCTTCCATCTGTGATACCCGCTGGATTTATGACCAAGTCTAACGCTGAACAGAAAGTGATAGGTCATAGCTAAGGTCCACTGTAGCAGCCTACTGCACGTCTTGCTATTCTGTGTACAAAAAAACACGATCAGTTTTTACTAACTAATTTTTATCAGTTGGGTGCACACAAAGTGAAAGCTCAGAGTTTGCTCTGTGCATTTTCCAAATCCATTTGTCTGTTTGTCTGTATTTATCAGTCACATGCTCTGAGTTATGTTATTGTGCTGTAGAAGTTACTGAACGTTTACTGGCCCAATAGGCCAAGGTATGTGTCACCTGATGTGGTAGGTAGCAAGTTTTGGCAGGTAACTTTGAAGTGCACAATGAAATTGCCAAGTCAACACTTTCGCTGTAAGCTGTACAAGATGAGGCGGCCCATATAATCAACCTAATCTATTCTACAGTTTGTTACTTAACATAGCCTTTAGTTTACTCCTTGCTTGCATACAGGTGTTTGTGAGCTACATCTCAGCTGCTCTACGGAAGGAGTATGAATCAAAGGGTATCTACATTCAGGTGTGTTATAAACACTTTTACATGTGCATTGCATGCACACATACGTGCACACATACACACACCTTGATTAGTGAACAAACGTAGAGTGTGTATTCCACAACACTTGGATTAAGACTGAATACGTACTCAGTAAAGCTGAGCACATCTGTACAACCAACGCTGTAAATATAATTATTCTTAGTTCAGCACATTTGTAAACTTTCCACAAGAAGTAATGCAGTCCAGGCTGGAACTCTGTAGCTATAGCTCTCCATACGGGAAGCAGACCATTTTGTCATCCCAATGACATCAAGCACGGCCGTGGCCGTACTGGTTTTCAACTGAATCAGATTTTTAAAACTTTAATAGTCCTGCATTTCTTTGGTTGCGATCCTGCTGCTGCTAAGTTACAATGTACGTAGCAATTGCTATGAACATTTCAACATCAACGATGCAAGTCCCGTATTGCCAGTGGTGGCCATACCACTCAAAAATTGCTTGCTCCAGCTCTGCCTAATCTTTGCTGAGCTTGACCCTTACCTCAAATTTGAATGCAGTAACTCATTCCTTCTCTGAGATATGTATCACTGAAATTTAACCATTTTCTACTAGAGAGAATTTACGGGGGGAACCTCTGCCTCCTTACTTGTTGGTCCTAGAAACACTCATGACATATTTCTCTGTTCTTCCTCAGAATGTGAGGCCTATGTATGTTGCCACGGCAATGACTGGGGCCAAGCCTGGCTTCTTTTCCCCCAGTGGAGAGACATATACCCGAGCAGCTGTTGCTACCATTGGAGTACAGAAGGACACGCATGGCTATTTGGGCCATGCCATACAGGTAACTGGAGTATGAGCCAAGATAGTGAATGTTAATCTTAAAAAGCTACATGCAGTCAGTCAGTAAGCAAGCATATACCGTAATGCTACGATATTTTGCTTGTGAGAAACCTTTGTATATTTGGATCTTGTCTCTGTGATTGTGGCTGTGTGTTTTGCAATCTTCAGTTTCACCAAAATGTCTTCACGTGACCTGAGAGTTTCGGGGAAAACGTGATCCTCACATGACTACGTTAGCAACTACTAATTAATAATTACATACCGACTCCGCCACTAGCTGATTAAACAACACTTATCTGTATAGCTACTGTAGTAGCATCCTTAGGCATCCTTCTTTCCGACCTAGGCCTTGAACGTCATCGCTTTTGAGTATCAAATTTCGATGGCAGGCTGCGTACAGCGAAACTAATGAAGTTAAGTAACTTTTAATAATTGCATTTTTCTAAAATTTCTCGTTGCTATGCGTACCTGACATTCGGATATTTTGGTGAAACTGATCTTGAACGTAGACGGGAGTGGAAACGGTTAGCCTATCGCTACCATACCTGTACGACTAACAATGAGAACAGAATAAAGTGTAAGTTACTGCTAACCTTTAACTAATGCCAGAACACTGTATTCAAGAGATATGAGTATCAGTAAGCTCGCTATTCATACGTGTGATCATGAATGCTGCAAACTTCGCCCCATATTTCCTAAATATGAAAAGGCTTGATTTCTAGAATAGTGCTGCAACTAAATCCCATTCAAAATCACCCTATGTTTCATTCCGCTAGCGTTTATTGGTTCGACTTCAATATTCATTTAGCGTTCCTTAGCCACACCTATGAAAAACCTTTCTCATAAACCATGTTAATTGTTGCAATCTTTGATTTGCAATGCTATAAGCACCCGCAAAGTCCACAAAAGTAAAGTTCACATAAAAGACATTACAGTATTTCCGGTCTCATACTGTGCTCTGGGAGTGAAACAACAGCTGTGGTGATCATGAATGACGTCTTGAGGGAATAAGTACAGTTAGAATTGGCTAGGTCCTACTGGCAGGTGCTACTAGTGGATTAATAGCTTGCCTATACTGCTCCTCTTCTCGGGTTACAGCCTTGTTTCAACTCTCTTCATATCATGTTATGACACAACTAGATAATAGCCTTAGTTGCATTCTTTCTCCTCCTACCTAATAGGGCTACATTACGAGGAGGTTGCCTACCTGGATTTTGGACCGCTTGATGTGGAAAAATTTCTTGGCTTCCCGAGCCGAGGGGCTGAGAGCAAGGGCTATATGCAGACCAAAGAACAGTAGAACTTGTATAGGGCAATATAGCTTGACACATGCTTGACTGTGTTGGGTTGATACAGTTAGGTTGTCGTAGAGTTTCCAATGCCAAAGGCTCCTATAAGTCTATCTTTGCGATGCCTTTTCCAGGGTCTTCTTGTTTGTGTACAGAGCCCTTACTCAGTTAGTTTCGAATTCATTGCTTTGCATAATTATTGTAAGTTATGATCACTACTCCTTTAATAATAACAATAACAGCAACAAAAAACAGCCAGCCTGGAGGGACTTAACCTATACCAAACTACTGATTAATGTAAACATTAATGCATTAATTTTAGTAATTGAAGTGATAGTCTCGCGCAGGTCTAGCGCACGAGACTAGCCCTGCGCTGCTGCGCACGAAGGGGGCGTGAAACGAAATACTCGCCGCCCTTGGGGTGTGATATTAAACTTTTATCTATGATTTTTAGTGCCGATAGCCGACCCCCACCAGAACTGGGGTGGGCGATAAGTGGCAAGTGTGTGCGTGAATCTGATTAGTCATGTCACAACGTGACTACTAATTAATCAGATTCACACTAAAAATCGTCACTAAAATCTTATTTTATACCTGTACTGAAATTGTTCGCCGTTTATCACAGTTAGCTACGAAAATCAATAGTGCGCACTGCACGATAATCAGCCTGCGAAACCCAGCAATGGCTGCTCTGTTTGTATGCGTAGCAGTGGCGCTAGCGCTGGTAGGAATGCTGCCGCTTGGAGTCAACGCTGGGTCATATAGGCGTCCAGTTTGGGCAAGAGGGACTGCGACAGCTGAGCCTAATCAGATGGTCTTCGGACTTTTGAGCGATTGTTATGACATTCCCCTTTTCGACCTCTGTACGGGCGAGCGAATCGGATCTGCGTATGACTGCGTGAATAATTTGGTCCCCGTTCCGGACTGCGCGGGAGGCCTGAACTTGACAACCACAACCAGTTTTAGAATCGAGAGCAGCAGCCTCACTGTCCGTTCGTAAGTTTCAACTCATGCCACAGTAATGCTTAGATATCATGATTATTAAGTATGATATGTGCTAGCTACCACCTCTCTCGAGGTAGCTGCATTTGCGCATTATAAATGAGCCATAGTTACTATAATTAACTATAGCTATCTTTAATCAGCTAACGAGGTTGATTTACTATGCATTACAGGTATACTTCGGCTCTGCCAGTATCAGTGACTGCAGCTCCCAGTGACTTTACACACCTTACTGGCATTTTTCCACTAACGACACCAGTAGATGAACTTGGCATTTTGGAAGCAACTGGTATTTTCGAAGGAGCAGAAGGCACAGTGCGTCTGAGTGGCGCAAACAACCTCGCGAACGCACCAAGCCAGATTACATTCAATTGCATCTATGTCATTGATGTCGAGACGTCAAGCGGAATTGACTACGAATACGTCTTCCAGCGTGCAGGCTCAGTGGCACCAACACAGCAGGTTTTTCTCACACTACTGATGACCTTGGTGGGCACGATGGTCACCAAGACCGTAGGGGCTTGATATTCATTTCGCACCCTCAAGACTTTTAAAAAATAATGTGTTTTTGAGTTATTTTATGATCTTAAAGTGTTTTTGCCAATTGAAGGTTGGTTAGCTATAATATTATACATTTATTATGGCCTCTGGAAACGAGGTGATTAGAAAATGCCATCACAGGAGCTATGGAGGGTAGTAAGTGATTTGAACAACCGCCACTATTTATATCCATTCAAGTGCTCTCAGTTCATCTGCGATGCATACTGTTATTGTCCATATGTGGTGTTCTGTAATATGCTCTGTAAAAACTGAAGCGGAGACTTAACGAGGCTAATTTTCTGCTCGCTACTGAGCCCCGCCCACAACACCCGAGAGTAACTCGACCAAGATGGAGGCTGTCAGACAAGCGGTAGGAACACTGCTCTATTCCGAACGTCTCAGGTTAGCGAGTGGCAATCCGTTAGTCGTACCGGTAGCTACAGTCATGGCAGCCGTATAGCAAGCAAATGGGGAGTGCCACATGGCTCAGTCTCGTGTATCACTAGCCAGACATTAACTCGGAAAATTTTTGATACCGTTCCAAGGCTCTGAGTACCTGAGAATAGTGGCAAAGTGTGGATGGAAGTATAAGTTATACCTAGAATCTTTTAGTCTCGTAAGCCAATACATTGATACAACAAATCAACTTGAAGCGGCCTGAGAACACGACTATCCCTGGCTTCTGACAACTGTCTAGCTGCTAAGACCGAATTCTGTTGGCCAGAAAGGGTGATGGTGTAATGGCAATGTAAGAACATTACTTTTGCTTCTTTCACTCCAGAAATATTGCAGCTGTGGTGGGGTCATTATATTTGCTGAAGGTGGCAGTGAGTGAGTTGTGGTCACTGACCGGGGGATTCCGTGCCTTCTTTCTGGCCCCCTGGGGGATCTCCAGAACCAACCTCAGGAAGTACGGCCAGTGGGCAGGTGAGACCATCCCGTGTCACTTTATTGCAAGTGTTATTTCTGTTAGCTTCGTTCCCAGGCTACACCCCTCCCCACAAAAGAGACTCTTTTGTGGGGAGGGGTGTGGCCTGGGAATGAGGCTATATTTCTGTGTTTTCTGTATTTTCATTCTCGCATACATGCAGTTGTGACTGGAGCCTCAGAGGGTATTGGAAGGGGCTATGCACTGGAGGTATATACTGGGAGTGAATTCTAATCATTTTGGTTCTTGATGAAATGTTTGCCACTATACTTCAGCTGGCCAGGCAGGGGCTGGACGTGGTCATCATGAGCCGATCGGAGAATAAGCTGCAGAAGGTTGCTAGTGAGATTAGTAAGTCACCACACACCTGCTGCTACAGAGGACTCTGCATGATTGCTCCCTGGCTCCCCTCTCCATCCCACTCTTCCTCCCATCTTCCCTTTAGAGGAGAAATATGGCCGTGAGGTTCGTGTCATAGCCGTCGACTTCTCTGCCGGTCAGGACATCTACTCTCAGATTGCAGAGGAGCTCGAGGACCTCGACATTGGAATACTGGGTGGGTCTGATCTTGACTGTTTGGAAATTCATTCTTAGTTTGTCAGTCATTCTGACTGTTAGTCACCAGTCTAAGCCGGCTCTTCCCGGTGTGAAAAGAAAAGTAATCTCCCCTCATGATCAGAAGGAAAAAAAAACAAGACAAAAAAAGCTTACTTTTCCGGTTGTTCTTTTCATATGAGAAGAGGAGTCTGGGAAAGAAGCTATAGTGTAAAATAATTGGTGTTATGTGTGTGTGTGTGTGTGTGTTTAAGGAGATTTTAGTCCAGTTTTTTTAGCGAACAATATATTTTTTTTAGTGAATAATGTTGGTGTTAGTGTCAAGTTTCCACAATTTGTCGGTGAAATTTCTGAAATGGTGAGTGTGCATGTTGTTGTTGTGGTGGTGGTGGTGGTGTATAGCTAGCCGTGACCACTGGCCAACTCAGTCGCTCTTTCAATCAGTTTGTTCTTTATTTCTCCATGTACATGATAGACACTTCGTAACATTGTTGAGCTGAACTGCCAGGCTCTGGTGCAGGTACGAAATCCACTATGATTATCACTTTCTCAAGCAGTTTTTTTTTAACATTCTAATAAAATTACTCAGAAATTCATCTGTGGATAACCACGCTAATCTCAAGTAATGTTAACTAATTTCCTACCTAATATGAGGTTGATATCATACTTTTATAATCTGCCCTGTAACTTGTGGTAGCGTGTTTGGTGTGACAGTGTTCTCCTAAGTCTCCAGTATAATAATATCCTATACAATGAAAACAAACTATACGAGCATAATTTCACGTTATTGTTGTCTGCCATTGCATAATAATTATTTGTGTACAGATGCATGACGCGACGTGAGACTGCACACGCTACTGTCTGCTGTGTGTACTGTGTGTGTTTAGTCTAGTAGAGCGCTACAGGTCAACTTCAACTGTGAAATTCCTGCTGACCAATTCAGGGAGCTAATAAAAAATTACCAGAATGCCATTGCTGGTTTAATGTGTGATATCGTACCCACAACATTCACATCTGTAGTGGGTGGGCCTATTTGAGTAGAATAGCAAAACACTCGACTTTGAAGAATCGTTTAAATTCCTCTCCAATGGGCATATATACTTTTGGGAGATTGCGGTATGTACAAAAGCAAGCTACAGAGTAGATACTAAACTGTATTAATCCCAATTACCAGTTGGGGTAGTACTTCTTCACAAAACCTACTTGCTCACTTTATGTATGACCATGTGACCTACTGTTTCATCAACAGATGACTAGACTTGTGCTCCCAAAGATGGTGGAAAAGTAAGCAAATGCTCCACTCACCTCAATATCCTTACACGAATAACTCATAAGTTGGGTAAACTCCCCCACAGAAAACGTGGAGCCGTGGTGAACATTTCATCTGCTATGGGTTCAATACTTTGTCCATTGGTCTCCATCTATGGTGCTACTAAGGTCGGCACTTTGTATAGCCTCGTTCCCAGTCTCCACTCCCAGCTTTTTTTTTTGCACAACATGTGAAAAAAAGCTGGGAGTGGAGACTGGGAACGAGGCTACACTCTGTATACATGTCATGCAGAAGTCAGTTCAGGTGCGTAATATGTGTAGCCTCGTCCCCAGGCTCTCACACGTGTTTCAGTGACCTACTACTGGGGAGCATAGTACTGATTCTTACTTATTATTGCAAAGACAGTTGCCTTTAGCTGGTGATAGTACCACAGGAAAACTTTTGACTATTGCAAATTAGCTAGATCTGTATGTTAACGTATATCATGCATTGAATATTACAGCACAAACTAGTGTTTCAGCACTCAGGCTGTGGTACAAATGGGTTTCAAAGAGCTACTAGTGAATAACTGTAAATTCACTGCCTTCCCTCGTTATCTGAGAACTGCAGCTGTCTTTGACTGCAGAATAATTCATGCCACCCTTCTACCACACTTTACCCTATGCGTCATGCACATGAGAAACCATACCAGGCCCACAGCTAACTAACGTGAAATGCACACATGGGCCTGGGAATGAGGCTATAATACCTGTACTGCATCTGTGAGCAGGATTTCAGTGACAATAGAGTAAAATCTATCCTTGGTCTGTAGGCTTTTGTGGACTACTTCTCTGCTGCTCTGTGTAAGGAGTATGAACCAAAGGGTATTTATGTCCAGGTATGTCACATGCACATGTCACGGGTGGTATGTCACATGCACACGTCACGGGTGGTATGTCACATGCACACGTCACGGGTGGTATGTCACATGCACACGTCACGGGTGGTATGTCACATGCACACGTCGCGGGTGGTATGTCACATGCACACGTCGCGGGTGGTATGTCACATGCACACGTCGCGGGTGGTATGTCACATGCACACGTCGCGGGTGGTATGTCACATGCACACGTCGCGGGTGGTATGTCACATGCACACGTCGCGGGTGGTATGTCACATGCACACGTCGCGGGTGGTATGTCACATGCACACGTCGCGGGTGGTATGTCACATGCACACGTCGCGGGTGGTATGTCACATGCACACGTCGCGGGTGGTATGTCACATGCACACGTCGCGGGTGGTATGTCACATGCACACGTCACGGGTGGTATGTCACATGCACACGTCACGGGTGGTATGTCACATGCACACGTCACGGGTGGTATGTCACATGCACACGTCACGGGTGGTATGTCACATGCACACGTCACGGGTGGTATGTCACATGCACACGTCACGGGTGGTATGTCACATGCACACGTCACGGGTGGTATGTCACATGCACACGTCGTGGGTGGTATGCTGTTGTGTGTGTTTGTATGCCTCCTATTAACACTTTAAGGAATGCTATCACAGATATGTAACATACAACTGCTTAGCCTCGTTCCCAGGCTACCCTCCCCTCCACTAGAGCCTGGGAACGAGGCTAGCAACTGCCCAGACTTTATTCACTGTTCCCTAAGGGTTAAAGTCTAGAGTAGACACTCTAGAGCAGAGGTGCTGCTGGCCAGGTGTAAGTGAGAGATCGTATCATATGCACAAAAGAGTCATGGAGATCATAGCTACATATTTGCATTGCACACTGTGATTTGATACATACTAGTACACCTCCTTGTACACATGCATTTACCTCACAATGTCCTGGTATTTTGAGCGTGCAGTCACTTTTAGGACCTGCATGTGCATATATATGCATAGAGTGTCATTACATCATCAGTTATTCCTCCGTATTCACAGAATGTGAAGCCCTACTTTGTTGCTACGGCAATGACCAAGCTTCGCAAGGTCATGGTCGTTATCCCCAATGGAGAGGGCTATGCCCGGGAAGCCGTGGCCACCATTGGAGTGCAGAAGAACACTAATGGTTACTGGGGCCACGCTGTACAGGTGAGACAGTGTAGTCGGTGGTAGCCCACTCTTCAGTATAAGCTCGCACTGAGTATAAATTACAGTTTTCTCCTAAAGACTTAGTACAAGCAACTGATTATTGACTACATTTGGTCCCCAACTAATATCTCGCGATCGGTCCAGCTCTGGAGCTCTTGATCAGCTAGGAGTTGGACCCAGAACCGTCTGAATACTTGTCAGATGCTCTTAGCCACTGACCTACTAGTACTGGGGCTCCTGAACTCAAGCAGAGGAGCAGTATGCAAGCTTTATATAGCTACTAAACCCACCAGTAGCACTTGCCTGTTATTTATCACGCTTTAAACGTGATTAAACGTGCTATACACCCAATTTTAAACTCTGGGTCTGGTTCTTATTTCTTTTGCAGCAGGCGTGAATAAATTTCGGTCTGAGCTTTACCTCAACCGTGAGATGAAAACTAGAGTCAAGATTATAGAGTGTACAATTCATTACTTATTAACCGTGATGTCATTGTAATGTCATTGTGAATCCCTCCTTTCCATAGAACTACTTTGTCCGGAAGGTGCCAAATTGGCTGAAGGATTTCGTCATTTGGAGGGACGTGATAGCACGTCGAGCCAGGGAGTTGAGGAAGATGGCCAAACAACAGTAGCTAAAGACAGTCTGCTGTTGGAGATTTTCTAATTACTAGAGTGCTTTATTTTTGCTGTTGTGTATACGCTGTACTATAGTGTGGCCATCTGTCTTTACCTGATAGCTATATACAACTTCATTCCCAGGCTCCACTCCCCAGCTTTTTTTTCACATGGAGTAAAATTTTACTCCATGCGAAAAGAAGCTGGGGAGTGGATCCAGAGCCTGGGAACGAGGCTACCTTTTTGATGTGCATGGTCTGGGGACCGGGCTACCACTACGTACCCATGCTACACTGTTACACTTTTCATGACATGTAACTGTGTCTGTATATAGTATTGTTGGACTATTTGTGTGCATGCACGAGTGTGGCTGACCATATATAGATTCATGGGCTGGGGGAAGAGCAGTCAAACTCCATGCTGCACCGACTCACTTACTCAGTATTTATGATTCAAGACATAACTTTTACCAGTATAAAGTCATATATACAAAATGGAGAACATTGAAATTGTGTTCATGTGTATGTAGTTACAGTGCCAGTCTTGTCTCCAACTTGTGGAGGGTGTGGGAGTCTGGCTTGAATCTTTCTCCTTGCCTCTGCCATGTTCTGGCTGGCGAGCCTGCTGTACAATCTCCGTGAAAGCCATGAATATAGGTAACCCTGTGTGTGTGTGTGTGTGTTGTATAAGCAAAAAAAAGTCAAAAGTCAAGTTTTACGTGCAGCCAAGATCACACAGCTGCAGTACTAGCATCACACCCCCTCCCATACGATGCTCACCTGTAGTGCATGCTGCCAGTATCCATATGTGGTGTTCTGTATACCAATGGTTGCCACAGCAGTGCGAGCGTAGGTCTCAGGACTAGGTCGGAATGAGGTCACACGCCGAACATTGCTCATTGCCGTGGCAACCAGGTTTGGCATTACGGTCTGTGTGGAAGTGGATGTGTGTGTGTGTGTGTGTGTGTGATAAAACTGCCAACTGGACTGTGGGTATGAGAATGAGACTATTACAGATTCAAAACTAGTGTTACAGAATGGAACCTGAATGATGATGTCCTTTGAACCGTACTCCAAGCGCAGAGAATCAGAGAAGTAGTTAACAAAGATCTGGAGGTTGGAACAGAGACATACTGTCACTCTACTTCTATACATTGGTTTCATGCCCAGATCCCATTCCAATGTAGTCTGTGGAATGGAAACTGGCCTGGAGAATTAGTATAAGCTCTTTTGCTTTCAAAATGTTCCCACAAAAAATACATTGCCACAACACTTATGTCTTTGCAGTAGCACATGAGAAGCACATGAAATCATGTGACAGTCACACGACCAATCACCTTGGTGGAGACATACACCGACAGCAGTGCACAAGGTCCGTTAGCTCCAATCGTAGACAGATTCACTACGATCCCTTTCTTCCTATCGGAGGTATGGGATAGCAGAACTATTAGAACAGCTCCACCAAGATAGTACACAAAGCAACAAGAAATTTTAGAAAAAATGCATATTACTCAACTATCAGTTTTACTGCATTGCAACCTGCCCATCAAAATTCAGTACTCAAAAGCGATTAAATTCAAGGCCTACGCCGACAAGAAGGATGTCTAAACTAGCTACAATATATAGCTCCACAGGCAACCGTCATTTAAACAGCTAGGGGTGGAGTCGGTATGTAATTATTAATTAGTTGCTGCTAATGTAGAGGATCATATTTTGGGCCAAGTCTCGCTGCCTATGTGAGGACATTTTGGTGAAACTAAGTTAGCGTTATTAGATACTCCCTATGATAAACTCTAATGGCTGACTTGTGTGATGAGGTCATTCAGGAAATAAAATCTCATAGTTTTTCCCATTAGGCAGTCTGGTGACCATCACATGATTTCCTGGGTCTTGCTGATACAGCAATTTTTGAAGTGGCCGATCCAATCAGAATGCAGCTTATTGCAAAATGTCTGGTCATGTAACAACCTCCACAGCAGCAGCAGTTACATAGCCATCATACGGCTAATGCATGTAAGAACAGCAAGAACCAAGTAATTGTGTGATAGTCTATCACCAGACAGTTTGGCAGAGGCGGTACACAGTTTGCTTCAGTAGTCCGATAGAAGTCTATGCAGGAAAACCTACTGAGAGGTTGGTGCTAATATCTGAAATTTTATACATATATACATGTGGCATGCGCAGTCCTGGGTAGAAAGAGAATATCCATATATTGATCGTGTTGCTGTGCTCGAAGCGCTGTATCTATGAACTGCTGGTGTTGGTAAGAGTGGGGCTCACACATGATGCATAGCTGCTGCAATATTTGTAGCAACTGTGCGTCACGTGTGGCCCCCCTCTTGCTGAAAGTTCAGAGATACAGCGCAGCAACGTGATTGATATACGAGACGGAATTAGATTCGTTTTCTGCCTGAGACTGCCACATGGCCTCTCCTCTGGGGGAAGCATGTTCCGATTGGTTGTTCCTAGGCAGTTGTGTCAAATATTTCAAAACATGCAGTGGACAGAACAACAAAACTATTGGCTCACTTCTCCAACATCCTGGGTAGCAGCATGTGAGTCATCTGCATTATCATATGATATTCATGTGACAGTCATGTGATATACATGTGACATTCATGCATGTAATTGGTTTACCTGCACCATTGCTTGACAGTTGATCTCAATCACGTTACGAAGTCTCTGCAAAGTGACAAAGTACAAAAACTGAACTGATGTCATCTTTTAAAGTTAGCATTGTACGTGGGTCTTTCTCACTCCCATTTTATCTTGCAGCCATGCAGAAAGATCAGAGACTCCTGTACCCAGCCAAATTTTATCTTGCACCCATGGCGCAAAGTTAGGGGAATACATGTACCTAATCTCCTGAAAATAAGCCCACCCCCCTCTTCAACCAAAAGTTATTGTAGAGGGTCATTTACTCTCGAAAATAAGCCCACCCCATTAACCACACAAGCATGCTGCATAATGAAATCTTCTGTGTGTGTGTTGGCTTTGAAAAAAGCCTGATAAACAGTATAACTATATAAATGTTTCAACCAATCAGTTTGTGGATGTGGGATGGCTTTCCAGAGAAGAGATTGTTAATACTTTGTTCTGGCTCTTAGTACACTTGACACTTGTATCCCTTCACATCTTGTTATGTCTGGGTGGGTGTATACTAACTTATAGGGCGGGCCTATTTGCGAATGCGCTTCTTATGAAGCCCTTCACATCCTGTTATGTCTGGGTGGGTATATACTAACTTATAGGGTGGGCCTATTTTCGAGTGAAATACCAAAACACTCGAAAATAAGCCCACCCCCCTCTTTGAGTAGCCACTAAAGTTCATCGCCCATGGGCGTATTTTCGGGAGATTACGGTAAATGTAAGTCCATGAGTTATTATCCACAGCTGCAAGATAAGCTTTGGGTGAGGAAGGCCTGGGTATGAGGCTAATTAAAGAAGCAGCTGTCTATGCTCTGTAGCTTGTTTTTCCTTCTTTCTACCTCTCTTTTACAGTGCCTATCATTTCTATTAGAAAAGAGATGGCCATTGTTAGATGTAGAGCGAGTTTTGGAAAATTTCCTAGACTTCTAAACCCTGCCCTCAAAATATCCTGGATCCATCCATGGAAGCATCTGTTCTGTTCACCCTTGAGCTGCATCGTTCTTCCATGCCCAGTTCCTCTACTCTTCTTCTGTCACATGTATAACACATGACTGTCACATGAATATCATATGATAATGCAGATGACTCACATGCTGCTACCCAGAGAAGTGAGCTTTTCTGCCAGCCTCTCACGTGCATTACAAATTTGTAATACAAAAACCTTGCAACAAGATCATCCCATAACTCAAAAAAGAGACCTACCATTTTACCGACTTTCAAGAAGTTCTCAGGCCCATTGTCGTAGCTCTGGGCAACGTTGTTAACTGCAATAAAGAGCAGGCAATAGAAAGACATGGTAACAAAATAGGCAGCTAAAGGAGACCCACCCAGTATCCCGATGTCGAGGTCCTCAAGCTCCTCTGCAATCTGAGGGTAGATGTCCTGACCAGCAGAGAAGTCAACTGCTATGACACGAACCTCACGACCATACTTCTCCTCTAGAGGAAGTAGAGGAGTGGGAGAGAGGGAAGGAGGGAAAGGAAAATGGGATGGAGGAAGACGAGAAAGAGTGACGAAGCGAGGAGATCATACAATTAATGTAGCATCAGGTGTGTGGTGACTTACTGATCTCACTAGCAACCTTCTGCAGCTTTTCTTCAGATCGACTCAAGATGACCACGTCCAGCCCCTGCCTGGCCAGCTAAAGTGTGGTAGTCATGATTAATCATAATTTGGCACATTAGAAGACTAGAATGGCTACTCCTGTATCAAATTATCAACACATTATCACAGCTGTATTACCATGGTTGCCAAAATTTGGTATGGAATCAGAACCACAGAATATACGGAATCAGAATCCACAGCTATAAGAATAACTCCGCACAAGCACCCAGCATACCTCCAGTGCATAGCCCCTCCCAATACCCTCTGAGGCTCCAGTCACCACTAGCATGGGAGAATGGAAATACAGAAATGAGACACAACCTATCCATCTTCAGTTTATGGGGCATGAAACTGGCTCACCCGCCCACTGGCCATACTTCCTGAGGTTGATCCTGGAGATGCCCCAGGGGGCCAGGAAATATGCTCGGAACCCCCCGGCCAGTGACCACAGCTCTTGAAGCAAGACCTTGGCAACACACGCTGCACCCAATACGGCTGATACGTTCCTGAGTAAAGACAAAATCTTGTGCATCAAGTTCAAAAGCTTAAAATAAGGTGGGGGAATTTTAGACACATTTTCGATGGGGTAATTCCGTGCTCAGTGCTCAAAACCGACATGCATTGCTCAAACGGTTTGCAATGCAACTTTAGTATGTTATGCAGGCAGTGTCAATGCTGGAAGTTTGGAGAGAGTAGTCATTCATCCCTCAAAACACATTAAGTTCACAATTTCCGAATGAAATATCATCCAAAATTACCCTGCCTAACCTTACTAAACTTCACTCGCTTGTGCGGGAAAGGCCTGAGAGGCTTGTGTCAACAGTGTTTGCAAAGCTTACTAAGCCATGCAAGTGGTATAGGCCTCTACTATAGCACTTGCATGACTTACTAGGCCTGCTTGCTTCTTTCATAGATAATATAGCTTCTATATATTATCTATGCTTCTTTACAAAGGAAACTTTCTCTCAGGGGATTATTTGGGGAGGCACCCCCGTCCCCAGGGAACGAGACTACTAAGTACGCATCTCTCAATTTTGCCAGCCCAATTTGAATACTACCATCGAATCGAGAGCTTACCTCAGTGAGCGAAGAGAAATTAGAGATTTTACCGTCTCCATCTTTGCACCATTAATTGTATCCTTGTTTGCACAGTGGGCGGAGCTCGTTCTTATGTCTCAATTCCGAACCGAGGCCAGTCCCATAGTAGAGTCAGAATTCTGTGGACAGTAGCAAATTAAGAAAACCGAAGGCTCTAGCGCAGGACTCGTCGCCTCGTTCCCAGACGTCTTTCACCCTCCGTCTGGGAACGAGACTACAAGACTCCTGGACGTTGCGAATAGGTACTGATTAGACCTGTAATCTGTAATCAACAGCTAATTGATTGGCATGATTGAAGGTTAAACTGTGTTTTTGTACACATTTTATAACTAGTGTTAAAAGGTCTGTTGTCCTTAAGCTCTAAAGTTCACATTCCTTGGTGGCTAGTGACTGTGTGGGTGGTACTATCCAGCCCCACCCACTTACCCTCCAGCTCCACCCACTTCTCTATTCACCAGCTTGCTGAACTGGAGAAACCTCCCAGGCCTAGCTAGTTGGAGAAAAAAAAAGCCCCTCACAGGCCTAGCTAGTTGGAGAAAAACAACAACAAAAGCCTAGGGAGCCTCCCAAGTCCTGTACAAGTATACACAACACAAACAAGAACACATAGCAAATGCTACAGCACTAGTACTAGTTATTAACACAGACTCTATATTAAAAAAATAAAAATTAATTTTTTAAATTTAATTTTGTGGCATTTCTATTAAGAGTCAAGCTTGAGAGAAGATAGAAAAAGAAGAGAGAAAAAAGTGAGAGAAAAAAAGAGAGAAAAAAAAGAAAAGCAAAAGCCTAGGGAGCCTCCCATCCCTCCTGGAGTGTCAAGACACCCGGAGCGCTGGATAGGCGATGGCTGGGAATTACAGGAGCCGCTGCTGTAACGTACCCAGTCATCCTTTTAGCTTCGGAGTTCCCGAAGGAAAGTTACCGGCATATTGGCTATAGGCTTAGAAAGTCAAGAATCAGATATGTACGCGGGTGGCATTCGAACCCGCGACCCGATTAATGGGGAGGCCACGTTCCGACCCCAGTCTGTAACTGAACGCGCCACCTTGACTTCCCGTCAGATGGATGAAAATTTTTGGCTTTTAAACCTATAGGTGATGTGCGTTAAATGGAATTGTTCCGCGCACAACTGACTGGTGATGACAGTAATGTGTCAGCAGCAAGGCCAATGGCAGCATGCGTCCCGCTATAGAACAAGCACTGGGAATAAAGGTTAGGTAGCTACAGATAACGCTAGTTGTAATTATTAACCTGACTCATACTAATTAGGCTTCGCTTCAGGACTCTGTTTACTTTGTGTCTGTTTGTAGGCTTGTTTGTACTCCGTTAGGCTTCGCTTCTAGACTCGAGGTTAGGCTATTTAATGCTCTGTGTTCTTGCCTGTACTCTCTATGGATGTCTGCCCTGATGAAGACTGCAGCCCAGCAGTTGAAACGTCGGCATTGATAATATGTTTTGTGAAGCCAATTTGTGGTTGGTAGAAAGAGAACTCTTATCAACATGAATACAGAGAACCAACCTGGTATGAGCATTACATGGCCATAGTCGATAGTACTATCATAACGTATCGTTGACGACTATGATCGAATGCAACAGTCACATGGCTGTAGTGCTTTTCCGTTGAGAGTCGAGCGAATTACCCCCCCCCCGGCACTAGCTCGATAAACATAAACCAAACAGCCTTGCAAATGATTGTTACGTATACTCTATACATGTAGAGCTCTGTGAACTGTTGACAATGGCAGTATAGGCTGTGCTGGTGGACAGTGGGCACATCATCCACTCACCCACATCACTGAAAGCTCATGAAGCAGTTACAAAGCTACTGCAGTGGTGAGAATGTGCTTTCTGAGCTGCTAAAAATTCATGTAAGTTTGATCATTTGCTCATAGGGATACGTTTTTTTAAACTCATTTTCGTGCAATTCTTGTAATTTCTAGGGGTTAGCCCACTATGGTTCTGGCCCCTTCAATTGCCTCTGTAAATTGGTCAGTTTTTGTCATGTGACAGGTCATCATTGGCAGTGTTACTCTGTAAATACCCAGACACTTGCCACACCAGATTCCTTGAGTAGTAAGGACACAGCGACCTGTACACATCTTCAGTATTTGGTACAGATATTGGTACCTATGGACACTCAGCTCCAGATATTCAGCTGTGAAAAGAAATTCCTCTAGAAGTCGTTATACTTCTGTTAGTCTGACTTTCTGAGTAAACTTTAAGCTGTGATCAGATTCAAAAGCATATAAATTTAGCTGAGCATTCTACAGCAGTTTTCAGAGTACTATCGTGGTAGATTGACTAGGTCATTGCTAAGATTTGTAGATGTGCACATTATAAAATTAAATTAGTCCACTTTAGTCATGTGACAGGCTGTCATCGGCAGTGTACATAGACATTTGCCACACTAGATTCCTAAGGACACAGACCGTGTCTCCACTCTCCAGTATGACATAATGTTTATTGGTACGGACATCAACACCTATGGACATTCAGCTCCAGATATGCTGACGAGGAGAAAACCCCTCTATGCTTCTGTTAGCCTAAAGTCTCTGACTTAGCTGAACACAGGTTTAAGCTGTGATCAGATTCGAAAACAAGTGAAACTGAAGCATTCTACAGCAGTTTTCAGAGTAGTATCGTGGTAGAATGACTAATTTTCGCACTGAGATGTACACATTTTAAAATTAAATTGGTCGGTTTCAGTCATGTGTCAGGTTATCATTGGCAGTGCTACTCTGTAAACATCTAGACAATTGCCATTCCAGATTCCTTGAGTAATAAGACCTGTATACGTCTCTAGTGTTTGGTGCAGACATCCACACCTATGGACACTCAGCTCGGGATATTCGGATGTGAAGAAAAATCCTCTAGAAGATTGTATACTTCTGTTAGCCTAAATCGTGAATATGACTTTAACCTGTGATCAGATTCAAAAACGGGTGAAGCTGAGGGCAACGCACAACAGTTTTCAGTGCAATGCAGTGATAGAATAACTACATAATTAGAGGTCATTGCTAAGTTTTATACTGAGCTATGCCCTGCGACCCTTAAAACGCAGAGTGTTACTGACTATGGCCCTGTAGGGAGCATAGCATCATACACCTAGACTGGTGATCATATGTGAGCAAGAAGGTTGACTGTGTGTGTGTGTAAGGGGGGCGTGTGTGTGTAGCTGATGTGTAATGCGTACTGTTAAGTGGCCTGTTATGGCTGCCTGGAAAATGTTTACTAGGTTGAGATGGCAGGCGTGGGATGCTTTAGAAAGGCTTATGATGAACACATTGCTATTGGAGCAGCTTCCAAATAATATAGACCTGTGCAAACTGTGTGTGTGTGATTTGGTGAAGCTTCAGTAGAACACTCAACAGGTGTGAGTCTGAGGCCTCATAAATCTGTCTGCTAAGTTGGTCACTGCAGTGGAGAACACTGGTGCATGCATGTCTTTCTTACCCATATTAATAAATTTAGCAGTTCAGGCTGCTTCTTGGGTTACTTAGGGGTGCAGTGGAAAAGTAGAGAAGCCATGTGAGAGGCTTCTTAATGACGCCAAATGGAGTGCTGTCTAGACGCCATTCTTTTCCCACTCTTAATACAATCATTATTAGGGAGGCACCTGCAAAAGTGTATTTTATGAGAGATACATTTGCGGTTCAAGGCTAGTGGTATTTGATTTCTTAGCTCATTTCTTTAGACTGAATGGATGTTTGTTTTACTGTTTGGTATTTCCTTGAAACTGCCTAGGATGTGGTGCACAACCATTGATTGGTTATTAGATCATTTGATTTTGTAAGTATTAAATTTTAAGTGAGTTCAGTGTCTTGAGGAGTGCCCGTCATGCGGTGAAGTGTTTGTGTTGATAACTCTCTCCGACTATCCTCCGTATCGTGATCTGTGCGGAAATACCGAGTCCGGCCCTCACACACAGTAAGTGATGTTTGTACAGTCCGTCTGTTCTTGAAACAACATGTTGTGATCCGCTGTCACAGGTGGCTACCTCAGACACTGGGGGAAATAAGACCCCCTTGGTTCCCGAGGAGTAATGGAACAGGGACCCCTAACTACCAGTCATATGGGGTCGCTTGTCCAGTGGCTGTTATTACAAGTCATATTATAATGTATTATGTCACTTTTTCAACTTTAATAATGGGCCCTTTTAAAACCATTATTTTAGGAACGGTATAGTGCAATCAAACAAAGACAGAGGACAGCAGATCAAATCATGTTGTTTCAAGCACAGAAGGACTGTACAAATATCTTTTACATTTCAAACTTTGAAGTGAGGGACTGGTTTTTCCTCACAGATCATATCACGACATGGAGGGTAGTCGGAGAGAGTTCACAACAAACTACTTCACTGCATAACGCCGCACAATACAATGCACTCACTTAAATACCTAGAAAATCAAATGATCTAATAACCAATAGATTCTCATCCGCCCCGGGCAGGTGGCCCAGGAGTGAAGTTAGCACGATAGTGGTAGAATGACTAGATTGTCGCTAAGTTTCGTATTGAGGTAGCCCAGCGACCTTCAAATGCAGAGTGTCACTACTTGTGGCCCTGTAATGAGCATAGTGCAGCATCCCTGGTCCAGTGCTATGTACGTATGAGTGAGTAGAGTACAGCTGTTGTGTACTGTCGGATGGCCTGTTACAGCAGACTGGAGGTTTGGAAAATGTTTATCAGATGGAGATAGCCATGGGATATACTTACGGTAGGAGAGCATACTTCCTTATATGATGAATACAGGATACCTACATGTGCAAACCACGTGTGTGTTTATGTGGGTGAGTTGTAGAACAATTAAAAAAAACGCTGGGGAGCAAAGTGCTGCAATGGAGCACTATTAGTACATATATCCTCAAATTAGGATGAACATACGTACTTCCTTAAATATTATAATTCAAGATACTCAGCTGTGTAAACCACGTGTGTGTTTATGTGGGTGAGCTATAGAACAATTTTAAAAACTGCTTGGGGTCAAAGTTCCACAATGGAGCACTATTAGTGCGTATCCTCAATTTAGAGCACACCTGCGCAAGCAACTGCGTGTGGTTTACAATAGGGGGAGGCATTCCAATTAGAAAGCTGGCGTGGGATAGCCTGGTAGATTGCAATCTCCGCTCTTGAATATCATGCATATATAACTGGTAGAGTGTGGAATAGTCCAAAGGGTTCAACAGGAGTTCCAAGAACTCCACTGTTAACTTCCTCCTGGACTACTCAGGGTCAGCATGTCCGCTCACTAACTCTCTCTAGACATGGAGGGATACTTAGGTTTTGAACTTATATATGCTGAATACTGTAATAATTCAGGATACCTACATGTGCAAACCACGCTGTGTTTATGTGGGTGAGTTGTAGAACAATTTAGAAAACGCTCGGCAGGCATGGGGGCAGGCATGGGGACATAGTAATCGATCTGCAATGGAGCACTATTACTTCATATCCTCAATTTAGAGCACACCTGCACAAGCAACTGCGTGTGGTTTACAATAGGGGGAGGCATTCCAATTAGAAAGCTGGCGTGGGATAGCCTGGTAGATTGCAATCTCCGCTCTTGAATATCATGCATATATAACTGGTAGAGTGTGGAATAGTCCAAAGGGTTCAACAGGAGTTCCAAGAACTCCACTGTTAACTTCCTCCTGGACTACTCATCAGCATGTCCGCTCACTAACTCTCTCTAGACATGGAGGGATACTTAGGTGAACTTATATATGATGAATACTGTAATAATTCAGGGTACATACATGTGCAAACCACGCTGTGTTTATGAGGGTGAGTTGTAGAACAATTAAGAAAACCCTCGGCAGGCATGGGGGTAGACATAGGGACAAAGTAATCGATCTGCAATGGAGCGCTATTACTTCATATCCTCAATTTAGGGCACACCTGCACAAGCAACTTTGTGTGGTTTACAATAGGGGGAGGAATTCCACACGTGTGGGATATCAATAAGAGAGGAACCCCCCCCCCCCACCCCCGGAACAAGCTGGCGTGGGATAGCAGCAGTGTGGAGACAAAGTAGTTATCCACAATGGAGCACTAATTGTGTGTATCCTCAATTTAGGGCACAATTGCGCAAGTAACTGCCTGTGGTTTACAGTAAGGGAAGGAATTCCAAGAACAAGCTGGCGTGGGATAGCGGCAGTGTGGAGACAAAGTAATTATCCACAATGGAGCACTATTGGTGCGTATCCTCAATTTAGGGCACAATTGCGCAAGTAACTGCCTGTGGTTTACAGTAAGGGAAGGAATTCCAAGTAAAAGCTGGCGTGGGATAGCGGCAGTGTGGAGACAAAGTAATTATCCACAATGGAGCACTATTGGTGCGTATCCTCAGTTTAGGGCACAATTGCGCAAGTAACTGCCTGTGGTTAAGGGAAGGAATTCCAAGAACAAGCTGGCGTGGGATAGCGGCAGTGTGGAGACACAGTCACAATGGAGCACTAATTGTGTGTATCCTCAATTTAGGGCACAATTGCGCAAGTAACTGCCTGTGGTTTACAGTAAGGGAAGGAATTCCAAGAACAAGCTGGCGTGGGATAGCAAGTCTGCAAACCCCCTCTTGAATATCATGCACATGTAACTATGAGGAGTGTGGGGCATCTCAAGGTCTCCGTATGAGTTCCAAGAACTCCACTGCTTAACTTCCTCCTGGACTACCCCTGTCTTCCTGTTGCTAGGGATACCATGTGAGCTCACTAACCCTCTCTAGACACCGCTCCTGGTAGCAAGGAGTGCTAGTCTTCCTGTTGCTAGGGACATCATGTCAGCTTACTAACCCTCTCTTCCTCCTGGACTACCGGCTTCCAGTAGCTAACTAACCACACCACTCCTTGTGGCAGGGAGTCTACTAGTCTTTGTACCATAGTGCGTGGGTGTATGAAAGGCGCCGCCACAGTGCACAAATCCCATGTACAGAAGCGGAACCTTTGAAGCCAGGGTACTGAAAATTAGAATAGGTAATCATATGGATTCGAGTACGATTTGGGAATAATTACATGCTTGAGCAATATGCAAGGTACTTGCACGAGCAAAGTGAATAGAATTTTTGCCTATTTACAGAATCTGTGCAATTCCATGTTAATTACATATGTATCATCACAACAGTTCCTATAGCAACTGCAGATATGAGGGAAAGAACATAATTTTAACTAAAATTGCTACTAAATAAACGTGTGTGTGTGTGTTTGTGTGTGTGCGTCTTTTACTAATTACAATACCCATAATACCTTACCTGGTTATTAGTAAATCACATACATAATATTGCAGCTGTTAATTTTCTTGCTTTACGAGTTCTGCTGAGCTAGCCTCCCAGGCTCCCCTCCCACGTGCAAAATAAAACTTTTTTGGCACATGGGAGGGGAGCAAAACTTTTTCCGCATGTGGGAGGGGAGTAAAACTTTTTCTACACGTGGGAGTGGAGCAAAACCTTTTCCACACATGGGAGGGGAGCCTGGGAATGAGGCTACTGCTGACATACTAGCTATTAGATTCACAAAAAAGGGCCCAGATGTTTTAGGCAAGCAGAAATACCTCTATCAGCTGTTTTTGCCGTATGCCATGTTCATCTAATTGTATTATCGTGTGTTCAGACAATTACAAGCAGGCATGAGATAGCTAGACAAGCAGGCGTGGGCAAGCAAGCATGAAACAACAGTACATTAGTATAAATCCCCATTTTAGAATACCACATTACACGGTATTCAAAAATGGGGATTTTAGACTATTGTACTGTTGTTCCACGCTTAATTGCTTGCCCATGCCTGCTTGTCTAGCTTATCTGTGTATTGTGGTATTATATGTACATATCGGGAAGTTTCAATATGAGGGTGGGAGAGTGTAATAACCGTGCGATCCTCCACGATCGCTGTAATAACCGTGCGATCCTCCACGATCGCTGTGGGGGTCTTGATGCGCCTCGGTGCCGCCGCTAGCTCCACCTAGCCGCACGTCTGCGCTGCACGCGGTACTAATAGACCGATGCACCCAATGTCTCTGACTCTTTCGTATTCTTATTCCTCTTCTTGTTCCTATTCCTATTCCTATTCTTGTTCCTCTTCTTATTCCTCTTCTGAAACACACCACATACAAAGCCTATTTATACTACTACAGCAAAACAAAAGTCACACCTGAACTCAGACAGACAAACAACATACTACACCTATTAACAGACACTGGCACAAATACATACACAAAGACTCTACATACTAACACATTAGCACACATACACTAACACATTAGCACATATACTACAGAGAGGCCCAAGAAATCCACCGTATTTAACTTCCTCCTGGACCACAGGTCTTCCCCTGGCTCACTGACTCTCTGTAGATGCTGCTGTTTGGAGCTCGCATTTATTCAAAGCCAGACAACAGACCTTTTACCATTATAAATACAAGAAAACATGTGCTTTGATGTCATTTTCTTGTATAAAATATAAGACTATGCTTGTTTGTACATATTTTCTGTATTTTCTCCATTTAGTGCTCACTTTTACCCATTATTAAATCACAATGGTACAATGCTTGCGTTCATTCTAAATTTAGCTAGAATTCTTATTATGTAAGCATCGGTGTTTGATCAACCTTGCTATTCAGCGTTAGTGTTTGAGGTTTGATCAGAGTTTAATATTCATGGAATCCAGCATTAGTGTTTGAGGTTTGATCAAAACTCAATGTCCCAAGGAGTGTCTTTACTTAAGTGATTGAGCAAAGCTTAGCATCCTTTGTGTTCAAGGAATCCAGCTTTGATCACATACTACATAGTGCTTGCTTTTCACAGCCTCTTTTCACTAGCTGGGTTCTGATTGCTTTTGCTGGCAATGGACCCTATGATGTAATCGGGGTAAAAGTGAGCGCTAAATGGAGAAATTACAGGAGAACATGTGTAATCATGTCACTGGATCAAGACACAGCGGCAAAGTCTGAAAATTGTCATCTGTTCCAATTGCCTGATCATGAGGCAGTCTGCTAGTTTCCATATGTGGCCTGAGAAATTGTCCTGCTTCCACAGCAGTGCATATTGCAATTATTAATCTTGCCTTTCACGATAGACTGGACCAGGGAGAAAGGTATAGTGCGAGTCCATGGAATTGAAAAAGTTAACATGGTGTAGCAATAGACTTCCTAATGAATTAGGTTGTAGTAAACCAGACAGATATTCCAATTATAAGCAGCTGTTTTCATTGCTCTAATGATTTCTGCGGAGCTACTAGATTGTCGGTTACAGCTGTATGAATATTTGATTGCAGGAAATTTAAAAAATGTAACTTGGGCAGCTGCAGGTGTCCGAAGTAGAGGCAGCTGCAGGTGTCCGAAGTAGAGGCAGCAGGAATACCTTTACTGATGTCATTTTTCGTATCTGCTAAGTGGCTGTTTTGAGATAAGCTGGCGTAGGACAAGCAGGCGTGGGACAAGCAGGCGTGGGACGGAGCAATGCTTTGAATACCATTGAGAGTGCACCTCATGTATTCAAAGGAAGTGAGTGTTCCAAGAAATCCAGTGTTGTTAACTTCCTCTTGGAGTACTGGTCTTCCTGCTTGGGACAGCTTGCCTGGGTCACCAACTCTTTCTAGACATTGCTCTTGGTAGCAGTGAGTCTCACACGAATAGCCAAGAGCATCAGAAAAAGGAGTCCTTCTGCACGGTTGACTCTACAAATACGTGTACCTTACCCTCGTTTATTACGTGTATGTTCCAAGAGAGGTGGTGACGTCATTGTTTTAGCACTCAGTTGGTTGGTGCATGGTCTAGGGAGAGACATGTAGATGGATAGAGCTCTGATCTGGTTACTAGCTGACAGCAGCGAGCCCCAGCCTAGCCAGCTAAGAAGGGAGCCGCATCCTTTTGCAGCACGTTTGTGGGCGGAGCTGAATGAATACGCGGGATATTTTGTCGACCAATCAGATTCCTTCCCGGGAACTTTGTAATAAATGGCAGGTGGCCACTGGTTAGCATCTTTAGGGCGGTTCAAGCTTCTTCATGGTGACCCGTTGGTGGAGGCTGAAGAACTAGACGCTGCTTTGAGGTCTTTGGTGCAGAAATCCGTGGACATTGAAAATAGGTGGTTATAAATTTACATAATGTTTGCTTTTTCTTTGAAACTGTTCTGTTGAGGGAGAGTTAGGACTTTCTTTGAAAATAATGGCTGCTAAAATGACTTCTAAACCGTTTTAGTATACATTTTTTAGCTAATAGCTAGCAAAGGCCTTTTGTGGTAGCCCCTTGAGCATTAATTGGAGTAAGAGGTTCCACTCTGACTACACACAGGCGTTCAGTCACCAGGGAGCACGTTTTGCTGCTGCAAAGGCTGTTTGGAGCTTTGTGTGAGAGGTACTGTCCAGCCACACCCACTTCTCACGAGGCCCCTCCCTCCATCCTTGATGCCACCACCAGTTTACTGAAGTTGGTGAGGAATTTGTGTGCAGGAGTACCAGAGAATCAGGAACTACTGCTGTGAGGGCACTTCAAATTACATTTATGTATACCTAATATGCAATATGGGAATGAGACTGTCTTGCTCTCGGTTCCCATTCTGATTTATAAAGCATACTAGTCTCGTGCCCTGACGTTCACGCCCCCCTCCCGGCGAAAGAACATCCGGTGTTCTAAGCAAAATTTCTTGTCACAGACTCCATGTTTGCTGATAATAAATCTCGTATGTAACTGGTCACTGTATGTACGGTCTGTTATCGAACTGACTAATAGGATTTGTCGAGCTAATGTTATAGCAACTGTCCCTCGGCACTAAAAGCTGCAATCTGATTGGTGGGTAGAGGTCTGGAAACAAGACTAGCCTCCCCGGAGAGCAAACACTAATGCTGTACTCCTGTGAGGCCAGTGTTAATGTGTTCCAGTGTCCTCTTTATTCAAGGAATTCAACATGAGCGCGATTAAAGCTTAGTGTCCTTCTTAATCAAGGAATACAGCATTATTGACACCTCAATAGTTTTACCATTATGATGTAATGGGGCTAAAAATGAGTACTAAATGCCCCGCCATTTCTACGTTTCTTGTAATCTGTAAGGGCAGGGAGACGTGCTTCTTTCTTTCACATAATTATGTCTGGGCTGTTACTAGCTTTATTGCCAGCAGCTAAAAGAAAAAACATTGACAAAAAACCCTTTATCAAATCCGCATGGAGTGGTTGAACAGAATGCAATTAATTACACACTACTGAATTGAATCTATAGAAATTTTAAAACTCTAAGTCTGTCACTATAAAATGCTATGGCTGAAACTATGGAAATTGTAAAAATAATAGTCTAAATAAAACTATAGAAATTAGAAAACCCTAAGTGGTCGTGGGAGTAGAACAGCAACATTACGTCCGCAGACTAATTCATAAGAAAGCTCGTGACAAGCTGGCTTCATTGCCACATTCATGGGAGTGGTGTGGCTGTGGCTGTAAATGAATGTGAAATCTCTCTATTGCGGACATTGTTGGGAACAGCAGCAGTCTCCTAATTACTGGGGGGGGGGGTCTTTCTAATAATATGAATTCTGGAAATTAGGTGGAAATCACTGGTCAATATGCCCTACTCTTCACTACTACTTTGTCTGCATATTTGCCAGAATAACAGTTGGTTGGAGGAGGTGTTCTTCGTGGGGGCCACCTGGGGACGTGCCTGTAGGCTGGGCTTCTTGGCTCAGTTGGTAGAGCATAAGCGTACCATACTGAAGGTCGCAGGTTTGAGTCCTTCAGAAGTCCGTTTTTTCCCCTCCTATAATCCCATTCTGTTCCAGTTGCCCTAGACGCACTACCACTTGTCTGTGGTACGCCTTGCTAGCCATTTCAGACTAACCAGGTCAGGCTTGTGTCTGTGTACGCCTTGCTGGCCATTTCAGACTAACCAGGCCAGGCTAGGTTTGACTGTGTCTGTGTACGCCTTGCTGGCCATTTCAGACTGACCAGGCCAGGCTAGGTTTGACTGTGTCTGTGTACGCCTTGCTGGCCATTTCAGACTAACCAGGCCAGGCTAGGTTTGACTGTGTCTGTGTACGCCTTGCTGGCCATTTCAGACTGACCAGGCCAGGCTAGACGCCTTGCTGGCCATTTCAGACTAACCAGGCCAGGCTAGGTTTGACTGTGTCTGTGTACGCCTTGCTGGCCATTTCAGACTGACCAGGCCAGGCTAGGTTTGACTGTGTCTGCGTACGCCTTGCTGGCCATTTCAGACTGACCAGGTTTGACTGTGTCTGTGTACGCCTTGCTGGCCATTTCAGACTGACCAGGTTTGACTGTGTCTGTGTACGCCTTGCTGGCCATTTCAGACTGACCAGGCCAGGCTAGGTTTGACTTCATAACCACTGTGTCTGTGTACGCCTTGCTGGCCATTTCAGACTGACCAGGCCAGGCTAGGTTTGACTTCATAACCACTGTGTCAGTTGACCACCTAACCTCCAGAATGTTGGTCACATAGAAACATCTATGCAGACTGATATAAGTTGGGACCATAAATTGATGTCCTTATTACTGATGTGTCCGTATTTCAGGCGTCCACATTTCAGGCGTCCTGATTAGAGGGGCTTCTCTGTAAGTCTGGAAGTGTGGAGCATACACGTCTAGTGTGTTACTCGATTTTAATTGCTAGCAGCTTTCTCCCACATACATGCATGTATGTCTAGAATGAAACAAGTATGTTACTGGAGTTTAATTGCCAGCAGCTTTAAAAAACAACTATAGTACGTATGTCTACGATAGTGGCAAAACAGATATGTTACTAATATGTTTGTTATTGGACGTGCATTTGTATAAATACCGGCCAATTTAGAGACAAGAATTTTTAAATTTCTTTCATTTTAAGCAGTATCGGTAAGGTATAGCTTTTGGGCATGACGCTGTACAGGCTCTCTATCAAACAATACAATGCACTCACTTAAATACTTACAAAATCAAATGATCTAATAACCAATAGATTCTCATCCGCCCCGGGCAGGTTGCCTGGAGGTGAGGTTAGCACGATAGTGGTAGAATGACTAGATTGTCGCTAAGTTTCGTATTGAGGTAGCCCAGCGGCCTTCAAATGCAGAGTGTTACTACTTGTGGCCCTGTAATGAGCATGGCATCGCATCCCTGGTCCAGTGCTAGGTACGTATGAGTGAGTAGAGTACAGCTGTTGCGTACTGTTGGATGGCCTGTTACAGCAGACTGGAGGTTTGGAAAATGTTTATCAGATGGAGATAGCCATGGGATATACTTACGGTAGGTGAGCATACTTCCTTATATGATGAATACAGGATACATACATGTGCGAACCATGTGTGTGTTTATGTGGGTGAGTTGTAGAACAATTTAGCTTGGGGTCAAAGAGCACATCTGCACAAGCATCTGCGTGTGGTTTACAATAAGGGCAGAACAAAGGCATTCCAATTAAAAAGCTAGCATGGGATAGCCTGGTAGATTGCAATCTCCGCTCTTGAATATCTTGCTTATATAACTGGAACATCTGAAAGGGTTCAATAGGAGTTCCAAGAACTCCACTGCTTAACTTCCTCCTGGACTACCATCTTTCTGTTGCTAGGGTCAGCATGTCCGCTCACTAACTCCTCACTAACTCTCTCTAGACATGGAGGGATACTTAGGTGAACATATGATGAATACTGTAATAATTCAGGATACATACATGTGCAAACCACGTGTGGGTGAGTTGTAGAACAATTTAGAAAACGCTCCAGGCAAAGTGCCGCAATGGAGCACTATTAGTGCATATTATATCCTCAATTTAGGGTGAACATACGTACTTTCGTATATGATGAATACTATAATTCAGGATACTAAACCACGTGTGTTTGTGTGGGTAAGCTGCACGTAGAACAATTTACAAAACGCTGGGGTCAAAGTTCCACAATGGAGCACTATTAGTGCATATCCTCAATTTAGAGCACACTTGCACAAGCATCTGCGTGTGGTTTACAATAAGGGCAGAACAAAGGCATTCCAATTAGAAAGCTAGCGTGGGATAGCCTGGTAGATTGCAATCTCCGCTCTTGAATATCTTGCTTATATAACTGGAACATCTGAAAGGGTTCAATAGGAGTTCCAAGAACTCCACTGCTTAACTTCCTCCTGGACTACCATCTTTCTGTTGCTAGGGTCAGCATGTCCGCTCACTAACTCCTCACTAACTCTCTCTAGACATGGAGGGATACTTAGGTGAACATATGATGAATACTGTAATAATTCAGGATACATACATGTGCAAACCACGTGTGGGTGAGTTGTAGAACAATTTAGAAAACGCTCCAGGCAAAGTGCCGCAATGGAGCACTATTAGTGCATATTATATCCTCAATTTAGGGTGAACATACGTACTTTCGTATATGATGAATACTATAATTCAGGATACTAAACCACGTGTGTTTGTGTGGGTAAGCTGCACGTAGAACAATTTACAAAACGCTGGGGTCAAAGTTCCACAATGGAGCACTATTAGTGCATATCCTCAATTTAGAGCACACCTGCACAAGCAACTGCGTGTGGTTTACAATAAGGGCAGAACAAAGGCATTCCAATTAGAAAGCTAGCGTGGGATAGCCTGGTAGATTGCAATCTCCGCTCTTGAATATCTTGCTTATATAACTGGAACATCTCAAAGGGTTCAATAGGAGTTCCAAGAACTCCACTGCTTAACTTCCTCCTGGACTACCATCTTCCTGTTGCTAGGGTCAGCATGTCCGCTCACTAACTCTCTCTAGACCTAACTCTCTCTAGACATGGAGGGATACTTAGGTGAACTTATATGATGAATACTGTAATAATTCAGGGTACATACATGTGCAAACCACGCTGTGTTTATGTGGGTGAGTTGTAGAACAATTAAGAAAACCCTCGGCAGGCATGGGGGTAGACATGGGGACAAAGTAATCGATCCGCAATGGAGTGCTATTACTTCATATCCTCAATTTAGGGCACACCTGCACAAGCAACTTTACAATAGGGGGAGGAATTCCACACATGTGGGATATCAATAAGAGAGGAATCCCCCGGAACAAGCTGGCGTGGGATAGCGGCAGTGTGGAGACAAAGTAATTATCCACAATGGAGCACTATTGGTGCGTATCCTCAATTTAGGGCACACTTGCACAAGTAACTGCCTGTGGTTCACAGTAAGGGAAGGAATTCCAAGAACAAGCTAGTGTGTGGGATAGCAAGTCCCTCTTGAATATCATGCACATGTAACTATGAGATAATAGACCTCAATAGACCTTTTACCATTATAAATACAAGTGCTTTGATGTCATTTTCTTGTATAATATGCTTGTTTGTACATGTTTTCTGTATTTTCTCCATTTAGTGCTCACTTTTACCCATTATTAAATCACAATGGTACAATACTTTAAATTTAGCTAGAATTCTTATTATGTAAGCATCGGTGTTTGATCAACCTTGCTATTCAGCGTTAGTGTTTGAGGTTTGATCAGAGTTCAATATTCATGGAATCCAGCATTAGTGTTTGAGGTTTGATCAAAACTCAAAGAGTGTCTTTACTTAAGTGATTGAGCAAAGCTTAGCGTCCTTTGTATTCAAGGAATCCAGCTTTGATCACATACTACGTAGTGCTTGCTTTTCACAGCCTCTTTTCACTAGCTGGGTTCTGATTACTTTTGCTGGCAATGGACCCTATGATGTAATCGGGGTAAAAGTGAGCGCTAAATGGAGAAAATACAGGAGAACATGTGTAATCATGTCACTGGATCAAGACACAGCGGCAAAGTCTGAAAATTGTCATCTGTTCCAATCGCCTGAGGCAGTCTGCTAGTTTCCATATGTGGCCTGAGAAATTGTCCTGCTTCCACAGCAGTGCATATTGCAATTATTAATCTTGCCTTTCACGATAGACTGGACCAGGGAGAAAGGTATAGTGCGAGTCCATGGAATTGAAAAAGTTAACATGGTGTAGCAATAGACTTCCTAATGAATTAGGTTGTTGGAAGACTGGCTTCATTGTCAAATTCACAGGAACGGTTTTGCTACTGCGAATGTAAACAAATTGTACAGTAGTCTGCAAGTGCAGGAGTGTTACCGGCAGACACATTTCTTACTCCCACAAACAACACCTAGGCTGTTACTGGGTGGGTTTTACGACCTTTTATCGCTGATACGTAATGGGCGGTTAATGTGCTGGGATTCTGGCTGGGAGCACAAGTAAACAAGCATGTTCTGGTGTGTTCTTCTTTCATACCGCCAAAACACGTTATTTTCCACTCAGTGGCTCACTTTCACCCCTATTACATCATAATGACATAATGGTAAAAGGTCTCTTGCTGGCCAGCAGCTTAATAAAAACAACAACGATAACAACAACAACACCTTCAGAGAGGATCTGGGCCTTCACCCCCCCCCTCCCCCCCCTCGGACACTCTGTGCCCCCCCTTGGCAATTTTAACCCTTCAAAATTGAATACTGATCACTATACACACACACACACCCAAAATGTCTTCTTTTTTCCTATATTGGGTGTGTGTGCGTATAGTGATCAGTATTCAATTTTGAAGGGTTAAAATTGCCAAGGGGGGGCACAATGTGTCTTCTTTTTTACAATCAAGCGAATGCTTGGACTAAAGTAAACAGCTTGCGGACGTAGGGGTGTTAATGGCCAGCACGTCATGTCAGTTTTCTCCCACATAGACAGTCTAGACTGTTGCTAAGCTCTAGCATGATACTGAGTCTAGCCTTTAATTAATTAATTGACCCTTTAAGCCCCAGTGACGTGTATAGTCGTCGTTTTGTTCCTATAGACTTGTAATGGTTCTCCTGAGAACAAGAAACAATCAAGTAGCTCTTTCTTCGCAAAGGTTCGCAGGGTTCAGAGGGGGCTGTGTCCCCTTGTTTTTTTGTTTTTGGGGGGGGGGGGGGGGGGTTAATGAGATAGACCTCACCAAGGGCCCTGGGTAGGTAGTTGACATCTCTTCTCACAAACAGGGCAAGTGTCCAAGGTGCTGTGGTTTAGACGTATGTGCATAATGCAACTCGATTCCTGCGAGGCCTTCTGCATGGAATACCATGTATGTACTACTTTAAGCAGGGGTTTAGTACAGGGCACAGCCCCTTTGAGTTTGTAGTTGGCACCTCCTCCCACTAACATGGCGAGTGTCCGAGGTGCTGTGGTTTAGATGTACTCCGATCCGAGTTCAGTATACCATGTTACAAAAATGGTAGCAATCTCCACCTTTGACCTTGCTGTCAATGATATTCATGAAGCTCATGAATATCATTGACAGCCCTGCCGAAGCTGGGGCACTCTATGTGCACTCCTGCTAGTGATTATCACTTTAGGACAAATTTGTACCTAATTTGATATTAAATGTGTGTAGTATAAGTGACAATGGTGAAGCCAGCATACAAGTGATGTTTTACAGTATGGCATGCCTTAGAAGTCCTTAGCTAGCAATGGCAGTCCTTAGCTGGCCTATGACAAGCTGGTCTATGGCAGTCCTGACCTTGAATCTTTCTGACCCTGACTGTAGTGACAAAATCTGACCACTTATTGCAGCTGTTCACATAGAACAGGATGTTTTGCAGGATGTTGTGGCTATGTGAAAGCTTTTCAAGATAAAATAATAATTATTTAAGTGTGAGAAAGGAGATCAAATTAAATAATTATGCCAATGGAAGCGGCTTTTGCAGACTAATTTGTGTTGCAGACTAATATGTTTGTTTCAATTATTGAGTGCTCCACAATTCCAGCTGGTATAGTGAGCATACGTCCTTATGATGATTTTGTCCCTATAGGGTCAAATTTTTATGGTGAGCATATGTTCTTGTGATCATTGTTGTCTCCTAAATCTGTACAATAATATGTGCAGGTGTTTCGAGATGAGAATATAATTATTTAAGTGTGAGAAAGAAAACTTATGCCAATCAGGGCTGTATTTGCAGACTAATTTGTGTATATAGCAGATATGTTCGTTTAATTATTGAGTGCTCCACAATTATGTCCTTATGATGACTAACTGGTCCGAGAATTCCATGTAGGGTTAGAGACTCCATGGCTATTAGGGTGAGTTTTCTTTGAACGGCAGCAGTAGGGAAATAAAAAGTCAATCGCACACCACTACCATATGCAATACCACACACTCATACGTCGGGCCATTTCTGTGCTAGAATTCATCAAGCTCTATTTCAAACTTAGAATTAAGGGCCTCCCTCCCTCCCTCCCTCCCTCCCTCCCTCCCTCCCTCTCACAGTGCTAGTGATGTCCCTACACTCTCAGTACAGCTGCTAAAAACACTAGCATCACCTCTGACCCTAGGCCCCTCCCACACCACCATACTAAAGACCACACTTCAGTTGCTCGGCAACCTCTGTGTCCAGTGCGCAGAGGCCCAGAAGAGGGTGTGGCAGCTATGCTTCCCAGAAGTATTTAGGTGAGTGCTATGAGACAATGATATTGTAACTCTGCCGAAAGTTGACATAAATATATCTTTAGCATTACCTTCTCAAGATCGCCTCATCCCCAGGCTCTCCCCTTCAAAAATTGAAAGGCGGGGGACAGTCTGGTGTCTTTTTCATGTGATTTTAATTATGTGTAGGCGGGGACCGATTGAAGGATGGCTGCATTTCTTAGCTTTTGCCAGCGACACTACTTTAGCACTCAGCATTAATGGACCATATTCAGTTAAGATGACTTCGGGTATTTTTGCTGCCATGGCAACAATAGTTCCTCGCATGTAATGTTTATCACACAAAAAGGTCATCTTTCAAATGTGAAGTAAATTGGACATTAAATGGAGTAGATATATGACCTCACAGACTTATATATGCACATTTTATATAGGCCCATATGAGGATTTGGTCCACTGAGTCACACTTGACAGTTAATAGTGACCACAGTGAGACATCATACAAGTACCGGTACCATGTGTCTTTGTGTAAACAGACAGCTGTCAAATTAGATCTCAGCCTTTCAGACTGATGTGAAATTACATTCTCATCGGTTATGATCTACAATAACAAGAAAAGTTAAGGTTAAAAGTCACAGGAAACAAATGTCATTGGCTCAGATGCATAAAATCAGTTTCACCAAAGTGTCTTCACGTGACCCGAGAGTCTCGGGTAAAACGTGATCCTCACATGACTACATTAGCGACTACTAATTAATATTAATAATTATATACCGACTCTGCCCCTAGCTGATTAAACGCTTATCTGTGTAGCTACTGTAGTAACATCCTTCTTCCTGACCTAAGCCTTGAACATCATTGCTTTTGAGTATCGAATTCGACGGTAGGCTACGTACAGTGAAATGGATAAAGTTAAGTAACTATTAATAATTGCATTTTTCTAAAATTTCTCGTTGCTATGCGTACCTGACGTTCAGCTATTTGGTGAAACTGACACTGCTCAGACGTGGTATTCAGCCAGTCAATGGACATGCACCTATATTGGACGTGCATTTGTATAAATACCGGCCAATTTAGAGACAAGAATTTTTAAATTTCTTTCATTTTAAGCAGTATCGGTAAGGTATAGCTTTTGGGCATTCACCGAGCTGTTATCATGATTGTGAAATTGAAAGTCTGGTATGATATTATAGCAATTTTCAATTTGTCACTTACATGTATGCCTAAGCGTGTGTGTGTGTGTGTGTGTGTGTGTGTGTGTGTGTGTGTGTGTGTGTGTGTGTGTGTGTGTGTGTGTGTGTGTGTGTGTGTGTGTGTGTGTGTGTGTGTGTGTGTGTACAAGTCATCGTTCCCAGGCTGTGCAGCCAACTGTGTGACCTGCGAAAAAGGCGAATCACCTACAATTTCTTTCTATCGTATTATCCTTCATTGCTGTAAGCTCCATGCTGGACCTAGTCCTCGTGTTGCAGAAGATCAAAACCCATAGCATTGCTGGTATTGGAAGTATTCATTTATTGCTTCACCATAATCTACTTAGTGATTTTACTATGTGTACCACTTCAAGGAGGATCTCGGTTGGTTCTCAGTATTCATATCGATCAGGTTCTCTTTCTACCAACCACAAATTGACTCACAAACATATCATCAAAATGCCGACATTTCAACTGCTGGGCTGCAGTCTTCATCAGTTGATGTTCTGCCCTGATGAAGACTGCAGCCCAGCAGTTGAAACATCGGCATTTTGATGATATGTTTGTGAGCCAATTTGTGGTTGGTAGAAAGAGAACCTGATCGATATGACTATGTGTACTATGCGCACCCCACCATTATTCATTACTTAATTAGCTATTTCTTACTGACTATGTGTACTATGCGCACCCCACCATTATTCATTACTTAATTATTTTATGAGCTATTTCTTACTGTACTACGACCTAAGTGGTAATTGAATGCTTTACCTAATTAGGGCCTTAATGAGCTCTCCATGGCTTCGAGATAAAATCTGGGTGAGAAAGGCCTGGGTCGAGGCTATGCATGCTCTTGCACGCTACTATTTTTTCAAATTCCAACCTTCATTACTTCCTACCTTTTTTTCATGTGTTTGCATGTGAGGATACATACAGGGAGGCCCAGAGGTAAGGTCTTTGTCAACATGCTGAGCTATTGCACAGTACAAATTGGAAACTGTCTTCTCTTCCACCCTCCCTCCCCCTCCCCTCCCTCCCTCCCTCCATCCCTCCCTCCCCCCTCCCCCCTTCTCCCTCATTCCCTCCATCCCTCCCTCCCCCCTCCCTTCCTCCCTCCATCCCTCCCTCTCTCCCTCCCTCCAAACCCTCCCTCCCTCCCCAGGGTAGTTACCAGCTCTGGCAGTCCAGAGCTAGCTGACGTCTGCTGTATGGTCATCCACACCTGTACCCTCAACCAACAGGATCACAGGTCCATTCATGCTCCTTAACAGATTCTTTACCGTTATGATGTTATAGACCCCTTTCCACTATGATGTAATGGGGGGAAAGTAGGCACTAAATAGAGAAAATTCCCGAAAATTTTTGTACTTTCATGTATAAAAGTTACATGAAAGCACAAAACATGCATGCTCCATTTAGTGCCTACTTTTTACCCCAATTACATCATAGCGGAAAGGGTTCATTGTGTGGTGTATGTTTCTTCTTCCAGAGCCCAACTGTGTTCCGGGAGTGGCGGAGGTGATGACATCATTGCTCATTTGCTTGGTTGCCTAGCAACTGCTGACCAATCGGAGTGGATGTATGTAACATGCATATTTGGTATTAGTATTGGTTCTGATCAATGGTGGCCCAGCAGGCAACGGCTGAGGCTTGGGCTGGAACCGGGACGAACAGAGGCTAGGATAGCCTGGGACTGTGACAGCAGACCCTACTAGTACTGTCGTTGGAAATGACTTTTTGTTTTGGATACCTTGATCAGTAGCTAATGGTGGAGTGGACCTCAAAGAACTGTATACTGTGGTATACTAGCTGTATACTATAGTAAACTAGAAGTATAATAGCAAGGCTCATATGAATTTATATGGCATTTTAATCTTAGGTGTTAATATAAGGACATTTTTTTCTCATTTTGCCATTTATGGGGGCACATATATGTGTCTCTGATGGCGAAAGGGTTAACCTGAGACGGCTCATTGGCAGCCGCAACAAGCGGGCTTCTGGACTGGTATGCTGTCCGGGGCATCAGAGCACTAATTGGTTTTGTCTATGGCTCATAATTGAAGTAGGAATCGTCTTGGTTTCACTGCTCATTGGGGTGTGTCTCCTCCCTCCAGTCCAATCCTTCTCGACTCTCTCCTCTCCTCCGCTCCCCTTCGACTGCTGCTCGAGTGTCTCAAACCACACCCCCATGCACAGGTAGCTTTGCTAGGCTACGTCACAGCCACCCTGGAGTCACCAGACAACGAACATACTAAAAAGGTATACAGTGTACTAAGTACCTCCTGTTAATCTTTTACCATTATGATGTAATGGGGGGGGGGGGGGGGGGTAATAGTGAGCACTAAATGGAGAAAATAATGATGTAGTTTTCTTGTACCAATACATAAGAACATGCTTGTTTACACATGTTCGCCTGTCATTTTAGGTAAAAGAATATTATACCTGCGTGTGTGTGTGTGTGTGTGTGTGTGTGTGTGTGTAGTCTGTGTACAATATGAGTGTAGCCATGGAATTTAGAGAACGCTTGGCAGGCAGGCAGGCAGGCAGATAGACAGGCAGACAGGCAGGCGGCAGGCAGGTAGGGAGGCAGGCAGACAGGCAGCAGGTAGGCAGGCGTAGGGCTGCATTGTCTTTCTTTACCCACATCAATACAAAGTATAGGGTAAAACTGGGTTGTGGTTGAGTGTACTTTGTGGCTGAGTATGCTTATCAAAGAGGGAGGCACTCATACACACCCTCAGAAAGCCTTCAAACAAGGCCACATCAGTACAAAGTATCTGGATACAACTGGTGTGTATGAAAATTGCTAACAGCTTTAGGTGACCTACCTCCTTATGATTAATTACCATATTGTTGGAGCCTGTACACACCTGTACAAAGTGTGTGTGGGAAAACCTATACCAAAGTGTGTGTGGGCAATTTAGAAAATGCCCAGTAGGCAAGGGGGGGCGTGCCTTTCTTCCCTCACAAAGGGACGGCATATCTTTCTTCTCAGACATCAATGGATGCAGTTGCGCTTGCAGCTAGTGTGGTTCAAAAAGGGAGGTACTTCTACCCACTACATCCCATCCAACCCTTAAAAGAAATATGCTAATTATTATAGAGTACATATCCTACTCCATATGTAGGGATGGCACGGAAAGCAATGGCTGCCACATTAAATGCATATGTTCATACGTGTGCTCATATGTCATAAGCTTTTGAGCCCTACCAACAAGACTATCGACATTGCTGGAGAGTATCGCTGCTAAAATGGGAAGCTCTCCATCTCCTCAAACCGTAGGAGAGAGGCCTAAGTACGTAGATCTTATCTACAAGAGTGGTTGCAAAACAAATACAGCCCATGATCAGTGATCATTAACTGCAGGCAGTCTCTTTTATCACCAACTGAAGCCGCTCTAATTACGTGTAACAAGAAAATTCATACACCATTCCTTAAGTAATTAATTAAGTTAACCCTTTCATCTCTTAATTTCCATAGCACAGCAGTTTTCCATGAAATCACTATTCACGGAAGGCTGGAGGGTACTGGAGGATAAGGGATGCTTTCCAGTGATACAATTATGGGATGCTCTCCAGTAGTACAATTACTGTGCTATTATTACGTAACTCACACACCAAGAACTTATAGTTTCTGTGGGTGTCCAGGTCATTAACAAAGTTAGCACAAACTAAAAGCAATCACGTATCCAATGGAGACTTTTTGTATCCCTCTTACTGTGTGATCGGGCAACCAGTGCTATTGTTTCAATGACTATCTATGTCTGGAGGGTGTCCAAAACATCTGGAGGGACTTCTAACTGTCTGGAGGTATCTATGTCTGGAGAGTGCTTATGTCTGGAGGGCACCCCTGTTCCCAGCCCCCCTCCGCAGCCTGTTTCTGCACAGTGTAACAATGTGACGCATTTTTACACACGATGCGAAAAAAACCTCAACTAGGAGTGGGGGCCTGGGAACTAGGGGGATTTCTAGACAGACAGGTTGTAGGCGGAAAATTGCTAAGTAAATACAATTATGGGTATGTAACATGAGAGCAATGGGAGTTCAATTCCAAGTTGGGCTATATATATTTTTTTCAAATTTTTTTTATTCTCTCGAGGTGCTTTTTTTTAATGTATTTCAATGAAATTGTAAGAGGTCTGAAAAAAGCTAATGTAAATCGGTTTGAGCTTGCCCCGCTACCCTCAATGAAGTCCTGGGGAGGGGATGAGGGTGGGGTGGGGGGGGGGGGAGGGGGAAGTCTAGGATGAGACTATAGAGTTATTGGTCAACTCCAGGTACAGAGAGTGGTTAGCCTTTGGTCAGCTAGGAGAGTTGCTGGTAAATTCCAGGTGTTACACCCCTACACCAACTAGGCTGAAACAGCTTGTCTTCGCATCAAAACTGCCACAGGCACGCTCCATAAACCTTTCCTAATACGTTTTGTTTTTTTTGTGGGGGTAAATGAAACACTCCCCCCACTTTCTGAGTTGTGTGTTCCAGCAGTCTGATGTGAAGGAGTGTCTGTCTGGCCGCTTGGATAGACTCTCGACTCGGTACTTGAATTAGGCGTAGTTCTCAGGTGGCTCTTGGATCACTCAAATTAGGTTCTCACATTACCACCCACCGACCAGACAAACCAAGAGGTACCTTTCGTCTCTTATTTCTTGGATCTCGTATGTGATAGATCACCATGTATACGTATATGGTACGTTTTGTTCTAACTGACCACCGGTATCTAAGACTTGCCGAATAATAGCGACATTGCAAAAAGGTTACGAAATCTGATTGAAAATTTCAAAGCGGAAAGAGTGTTTGTGATAAGAAATTTCATTGTGTGATCAGATGCTTCTTCACTTGAAGAGGTTGGACGTCAGAGTACGAAATTATCTCCCCCCCAGGACGCTGAGCGTGGACGGGAACAAGGAGCCCTGTATGCCGAGGAGAACTTGCTATACCTGATGGACGACTTCCAGAGGCTGTCGCGACAGTTGCTCTCGGGGGATGCAGCATTGCTTCGGGAAATGGCTGGGAGCGAGACAGGTCAGACGGCCAGTTTGGACAGCACTGCTGTTGCCACGGTGAGTGTTCCAGCTACGTGGGAGCTGTTATGATAAGGGCTTCTGTTTAGACCCTAAATGAATTAGGCACGCACACTTACTTACTTACCTCTGCTTCTTGTCCAACAGGTGAAGGTTGCTATGGCAACACTCGGAGCTCTGTGCAGGTTTATGGAGTGGGAGAAATGGTTGCTGACAGTGCAGGAGAAAGCCCCCCTGCTAGAGGCAGCTATAGGTCTGTTTCAAATCTGTGTGATGTAATGATGACATAATATAAGTAAGCTCTGTAATAATGATGTAATCTACCCCGCTAATGGAACTTATAGTATACGGATACTTAGTGTGAAACGCAAGTGTTCAGTCCCTAGAGATATACCTCTAAAAGATGGAGGACAGCTAGAAGGACATGTGCCAGAAATGTGCATAACCCTCCCCCCTTCCTCCCTCCCCCCCCCCGTCCCCCCCCCCCCCCCCCCCCCCCCACACACACACAGCCTTATTGAGGCAGCTTGCAGTTCTTGATGGCAGTGAAGCCTCAGGCACACATCGCTCTCAGCTACGCAATGTCAGACCGACTGGTTTGGAGCAGTTACACCCTCTGTTCGGGGCCAAGAGAGACCTCCTGCAGCTGATCAGCTCTCTCTGCTACAGGAATACTACAACTCAGAACCAGGTAGCATTGAGATACGGTCTGTCTGTCTGTCTGTCTGTCTGTGTGTCTGTCTTCTGTCAGTCAGTGTTTAGTATCATGGATCCTTTGGAGTTCAGGAGTTCAACAGGAATATTATTATATGAGAGAATCCTTCACTAATTACTCTGAGCTGGGAGCCCTAAGAGGAGGTACTAGAAAGCTTGTTTTCACCAGAAAGATTGTGTAATATTATGTGTATAGGCCTAGAGAACCTGCAAATATAAACCCCTGAAAAGAAGACAATAAGGATGATTGTCTGAGACCCTAAACAACACATTCGAATCTCGCCCTGCGGTATCCTGACCCATAGGCCCCACCCCCATCATTTAGAAGTAATTAATTCCAGAAGTATATGCTGGGTGGTGCCAGGATCTTGCAGTTAAGTGTCGATCACTCTTGCTTTCAGGTTCGTGAACTCGAAGCCATTCCGTTGATTCTGAACCAGTGCAGCATTGATCACCACAACCCTTGTATCCTTTTTAATAAATATGGATCATGTGAGATCACGTGACTCATTTACTGAAGTCACGTGATCACCACAACCCTTGTATCCAATATGAATCATGTGAGATCACATGACTCATTTACTGAAGTCACGTGATCAATGTGTGTTTCATCATAAGGTCATGTGACGATTAAATGTCCTTGCTCACAGTCTGCTTCTTGGTATCATGACTTCATTAATCCAAGTATTCCGAGTATGGGAATGGTTTCTGATAGCCTCGTTGTGGCAAAATCCGATTTTCTGAGCGCCTGTGAACGAGGAGAGGGTTCTGATTATATAAGTGTCCTTGTCTCAGCTGGAGTTTAATTGGTCTTGTAAGTGCACACAAGTGTTTACTGGGAAACAAGGTGGTAGTCTCACTCGCTAATTAATTAAGTTAGGCGAGGGAAGTGTGCACGCAATGTCTATGCAAAACATAAAAGTTGTAGATGAAATAATTTGTAGATGGACCATCTGGAAAGGAAACCGCACAAATCAAACCAATTATTAGTATGGGTAATCACATGGGTTTGAGTGCGATTTGGGAATAATTGCATGAGCAATAGGCAAGGTAATTGCACGAGTGAAGTGAGTGCAATTTTGCCTATTGCAAATGCAATTATTCCCAAATGGCACAAGAATCCATGTGATTCCATGTTAATCACATATCATTACAGTTTCTATAGTTACAGCCTTTGTTGAACTAAATACGTGTGCGATTACAAAAAGTGTGCGATTATGGAAATAATCGCACTCTTATCTATAGGGGTAAATGTATTGTTACTAATATAGTATGTGATTAAACTACGATATAGTTACGTACATGGTTTCATCTTTAGTTACAGAGGTAATTCTTAGCATACTTACATATGCAAAGGAATTGAATTACTACTGGGGGCCTCAGCCAATTTTACCTTAGCGCCACTGTATTTAACTACTGCATTTGGAACCAATACTATCCTCCTCATAACTAAGTACCCATTCCAGGAATTTCCACGAACATGGTGTGGTCTGCAACACCACCTGTGTCTGTTTGAAGTGCACACCACCAAAGAACGCAAATATACTGTGTGAATCATGTCCAGGGGTTCATACAGGGGGGGAAGACCTGGGATATCCCACCAAAGCTATTTCCCCCCCCCCTCCCCCAAGAATTTTTACAACCAAATTTCAACATTACTCCAGAATGTTCTGTGCATGTGCTACTTACTTTAGAATTACCTCCAGAGTGCCTCAGAATCAATCTTAGAGCTTCTATTTTACCAAAATTTTCTGGGGGGGGGGCATGCCTCCAGACCCCCCTAGTGGGGGTGTTTTAAAGCACGCCCTCCATGTCAATGCCAAACTTTGGCGTTTCCCCCCTCAAACTCAAAATCCTGTATGAACCCCTGATGTCTACAATGCAAATTTGGACAATTTCGTAGGATTTTTCTCACGTTATTGTGTGCATCACCCACTAGCTCCCTTTCTTGAGTACATACAGTAATGCAGCTTCTATTTATGGGTCGACGTGACTACATCGTCACAGTGAGTAGGAGTGGCCACGTATATTTACTAGCTTGATCAATTTCTCTCACAAAATGTCATTAGAAATAGGGACGAAAGGTATTTCTTGGTTTGTCTGATCGGTGGGTGGTAATGTGAGAACTTCAAATTTTCTTCCGTCTCTGTTGATTTGCACGTACATACATACGTCCCTACTGGAAATGTCTTGTAAGATCTTGTCAGATCTTTCAAGGTTTTAATAGATTGTTACTGTGCGATCTTGCATGAGAAATCCTGCAAAATTCTTGTCATGGATCTTGTCATACCTTTTCAAGTTTTCAAGAGATTATTCATGTGTGGTCTGGCAAGGGAAATCCTGCAAGATTCTTGCGTGAGAATCGCCGACAATGCAAACACAATGGCCTAAGGTATGCTTTAGTGATTGTTTAATTGTTGCGTATGTTAGGAGGGCAGATGGTAATTAGCATAGGGGTATCTGTTGTCATAGCTGTTGTAGCGTAAGTGAATTTATTACCTTAGCTACCAATCATAATCGGGTGTACGTGCTTGATTAGATAGTACTTGATTAGACAATACTTTCATCATCGAATCCTTGCACAAGCTAGCGCTAACCATTCCTGTCATACCCAGGTCTTTCTCTGCAGCTGTGGAGATGTTTTTCCATGGCTGCAACATGGAGTCTGGAGGTAGAGGTTTGGTACCTAACTAGTGTTAGCTGTGAGTGAGCCGGCCATTAATGATGGCGCAAAATTCTGTATCAGAGCCGCAAAATTCTATATCAGAGCCGCAAAATTCTATATCAGAGCCGTACTTGATTAGATAGTGCTTTCATCCAATCCTTGCACAAGCTAGCACTAATCATTCCTGTCATACCCAGCTCTTTCTCTGCAGCTGTGGAGATGTTTTTCCACGGCTGCAACTAGTGTTGTTTTAGTATGGCTTCATATAATTTAGTTCTAGTTTTAGTTAAAACTCTATTTAGATTTTTTGAATTTCAGAATGAACTTCACAAGGCAACCTCATGTAGGTTTACAAAGAAAAAAGAAACAAATACAATAATTGTATTGAACAATGCAAGACAATGCAATACAGAGCAAAAAAAGGCAATAAATTAGATACACATGTAGATTGCAAAATTAAGTTTAGTTATAGTTAGTTAACTAAAATGTCTAAGCTATTACTAAAATACCTTTTAGTTTCAGTTAACTAACTAAAATAGTACATTTTAGGGACAAAGACTTTTAGTTTGGTTACAGTGAAGTCCTCAGGGGAAACTTTCAGTTTTAGTATGCTAATTAAATCTGTTTTGGCCTCTACTAAATTTGTTTTAACTAATACTAGCTGCAACATGGAGTCTGGAGGTAGAGGTTTGGTACCCAACTAGTGTTAGCTGTGAGTGAGCCGGCCGTTAATGATCAAGGAGTGGGCTTTCCCATATGCACTGTAGTCACAGCTAAGACCGGGGTCAAGAAATTTTGATAGTCATTTGTGCTGCTTGACCGCTTGACCACACTGCAAAAAGGCTCTTGACCGTTTGACCATAGCAAAATTTACATCTGCAAAAATGCTCTTGACCACTTGACTGCAATATCAGGTTACTAAAATTGTCCTTGACTGCTTGACCAATGCCAAAAATACCCCTTGACCTGTTGACCACTTTTTGACCCCGGTCTTAGCTGTGACTACAGTCCCTATGGGTGTGACCACCCCTTGATGATGGCGCAAAATTCTATATCAGAGCCGCAAAATTCTATATCAGAGCCGAAGTCATACTTGTCGATTACTCTAGATGAAGAATTAGAGAGAAAAAAAACTGGGCTGAGTTAGAGATCGCCATTGTATGCTTCCTAGAGGATATTTTATTGCAAGGACCCATTGCAAGCTGTTTAGTGATGGTGTGAAATTCTCTAGATGCCAAAACCAAACAGCGCTTGTATAGGTTTGTATAGGTGGAGAGGATTAGAGAAAAAGTTGATAAGATTGGGCTGAGCTGGAAGTTGAATTCATGACCTTTTGAATGCTAGTCCAGGGTTTCGTATGGGAGGGAGGGGGGGGGGAGAGGGTCCGGGGGGCTAAGATTCCCCACACCCACCCAGAAGTTTGAAGTTGATATTTTTTATTGATACTCAATAGTTTGTTAGTTGCAATTTTCAGCATGTTTGGGACCCCAGAAGCAACCTCAGAGCATGTAAATCTCTTAAATTTCCTGGGGGGGGGGGCATATTCCCACACCAGCATGGCTCCACACACATCTCTCCGCCCCCCTCCTCCCCCCCCCAAGAAATTCTATATGAAGCCCTGTTAGTCGGCTGCTCTCGACCACTTAGTCTACCGGAGTTCCTGAGCAGTTTGAGGAGCAGTAGACAAGTAGTGTATGGCTACTGGCCACAAACGATTTCACGATATTTTGTCTAAAGAACATACCAGTTATATTCCCTCAGGGCACTGCTATATCTATTGAGCCTTAATTCGAGGAGAGGGCTAGTACGGTAACAGAGATTTGCAGTGTAGTCTCCCCACAGCCAAACACTGTTTTACAGACCTTTGCAGGTTGGTTGACCACGGGGAAATTAAGAGCAAATGTCCAGTGGCTCTCAAGTGATTAATTAGGTTAAGCTGTCTGGGATAAAGGCTAACTATTTACACTGTTACTACTGTCAACTCTCATTTGCTTATAATGCCATAGGTCATCATCCCAGGCCAGAGATAATTTTATCCCAGGTAAGGCATTTATAGCATGCTCATCCAATTTTGCTAGCAGACCTCCGCGTATGCATGCGTGTGTGCGTGTGTGCGTATCTGATGGTTTCCATGGCATTGTTTGCAATTTACTACACGTTTATGTAAATTAGACTTAAGTAGTTGACATTATATTGTACTTCCATCGTGAATTCATTGCTTGTGGACTCAAAACATGATGCATGGTATACTCACATACTAGCATGTAGTAACCTACACCACACATCTGATAATAGGTTATTGTGGTGGGTAATGTGCATATTGCTTAGCCTCGTTCCCAGGCTCCACTGCCCAACGTTTTTTCACTTTTTCCAAAGTTCCCAGGCTCCACTGCGAGGCTACATATTGCTGACTGAAGAATTGCGCTAATAAATAAAGAGTATCCGGACATAGAACTTAGCGTACATAATTAAGGGTTTGGGTTTGCTTGAGGGCTTAATTGCAGCGTCGTTATTCATTAGATTGCGACAACCCCATCCATTTGGTCACAGAATGGTATAGTACTCCAACTGTACGTAACTCCCACGGGAAATATAGGAACTCCATGGCATCACAAAAAATGTATAGTTCTTCTATTGCCAACTGATGAGTCCCACCGCATTAGAAACAGTGTTGCCTGCTTGCAACAAGGTGTATAATTTAATCCACATTAAAGCCCGTAATGATCACAATTGGAAGGCCTAAAGTTTAAGTATATATGTAGTATGAAGTACTGTAGGCATGCACCTTCTCAAACCGGTTACCCTGCAATACTAATATGATGTAATGAGGGTAAAAGAAATTAATGCTGGTCACAAAAAAATTACAAGCCAAGCATGTTCGTATGTTTTCATACAAGAAAACAAGCATGTTCTTATGTTTTCATACAAGAAAACAACCGTGTTTGTATGTTTTCAGACAGGACAACAAGCATATTATTTTACAATTAACTTTTCTCCGCTTGGTGCACCCATCTGATTAATACACTATGCCCTACAATGGTGGAGATATCTGTACTATGCATTAGTTGTGGGAATCACTATAACAGTAACAAGAGAATGTGACGTTACTGATAGTAATAATAATAATATACTCATGTTGCTGCCGTAGCGCTTACGCCATTGACCACGCACCCACAGACGCAGGCGGAGCTTGTAAGACCTCCAGTCAGAGGACAAGAGCAAGAACAACCAGAGACCACACAATCCTGATCACCATACAATTCCTTCTTCCTAGTCTCCCATATCAGTAATACAAAGCTCTTAACTAGCTTTAATAATGCTTTAAAATCATCCCTGTTCCAATTCTCAAACCCTAAAATAAAGCTTGCCTTATTAAAATTATCAAGTGTACTAAACTCCCCAAACCTCCCCCCCAATAGATTTTCTAATTCAACCATGAAATTATTTCTAATGCTGTCATATGCTGGACACTCCCAGAGAACATGTACCACACTCTCACATTCACCCCTGCATAATTTACACTGCCTATCATCATTTTTACCCCTATGTCTTCCTAACTCTTCATTCAGACCGTTCGTACCTGACCGAAACTTAAACAATAATCTTGTACCCGGATCACCTACCCCCTGCAAATAATTCTTGAATTCTATTTCCTTACAGAAAGACTTGTACAGATTCAACTTAACTTTAGTATTCAAGCTGTCATTAAAGTCCTTGTATTCTCTATCCCTCAACGCTTCGTCTACCGTATCTAAAAACAAATTAATATTATCTGCAGCTAATACCTCTTGGCTATCTAAATCTAACTGCAGCAGCAATTCATTAATTACTTTCATCCAAGTTTTCCTCTGCCTACCTCTACATGGTTTCACTTCCCACTCAGCATCTAATAGTACTCTAGGATACCGCTCATTATCAAACTTATTGACTTTATACCACCACTTAAGTTTGCTTCTATCCCTCCTCCCTTTCAAGGACTCTAACCCCATATCTCCCCTTACCGCTTCATTACACGTTTTGGAAGAGCAGCCAAGTATCTTCTTAGCTGCTCCTAGCTGAATGGATTCTAAGGAAGCTGCCTGCCGTTTATTACAAGCCCACACTTCACTACCGTATTCTAAAGTAGGACGAAGTACTGAAACTAACAATAATCTCCTTGCAATGGTACTGATATTCCTATTACTTACAAACCGGTGCAAACGATTAAGCTTTTTCTTCCCATTATCAATTACCTTCTGTACATGACTATCCCATGACCCATTCACGTTACTGATAGTAAGAATGCAATCTGACACTCTATTTGTGAGTTGCTAGGTATGTCATGGGAGATAGCAGTTTGCAATCTCTTTGGCGAAACTGGATATCCACTGTCTCCAGCTGTCCTTATCGCGTTCCAATTATCCACCTCTAGAAACAATGAAGGAACTATTATCCAATTTGGAGGTGCCGTATTTTGCTCCAAAAGAATGTTGCAATTTAAAACGCATTAGCATTCTGTAAATTCGCAGGTTTTAAGTGGATAGCGTGGAGTGACAACCAAGGTCACTGAACCGGTATTGTACTGGCTAAACCTGCTATTAATACCAGTATTTAATACCTGTTTTTAGTGGTTCTATGTTATAATAGGTCCTGTTGAGCATACGTAAGGATGAAGTCACCTAATTCAGGTCGCCAGACTGGTATCACATGTTTATCATTAGGGGAACTTCTGCCATCTGCGGCCACATGTCATATGACTTGGATGAAACATACCAGCCAAACCTTTTGGCTAGTCTCACTCCATGTATGTCAACTACTATAGCGTTCCCACGCATACCTCTATTGGGATAGCAAAGCGGCTAACTAAAGATGACCTTGTGAACTTATCTCTTAGCAACATTCTGGGAAAAAAGTGAAGTAGTTGAGGGAAAGCTTCCTCCGTTGGTATAATTTTTAGCAGCATCCATAGCAACAGTTAGGCAGAGAGGAAATATACATGCTTCCTGGAAATCCTACCAGTGTCATTTTGTCCGCCTTCACTGTAATCCATAGCAACTGTAATCCATAGCAACGCCATGCAAGGGTATCTGTTGATACCAGTTGTGGTCATACCTTAGATAATCTCTTTTGATGGGTGGGGGGCTTTTCTATTTGGTGGGGTGGGGGGGGGGTTCTGTAGATGAGTGGGCTGGGACACCAAGAATTACAAGTGTGGGATTAAAGACACATTTTAACTCACTAGGCTATGTACATATATATGTATGCAATATGCCTTGGGGCTACAATGTATAGTTTAAAACAAGGCTCATACCGTGACATCATGGTATATACTCTGTTTTATGGAGGTGCAAAAAAGGGAGGGAGGGAGAGCGATAGTTGTTTTTTCAATCTTCTAATGTTTTCAATCTTCTAGTGATTAGATTTCTCAAAATGCGACACTATACCTCTGCAGTGTGATATTGTTTGCCAGCTGCAAGTTGCCAGCTGGTGGGTTGACAACGGGTAAAGAGTAATTGCTGTATCCCGTTATGGTGAGAGGAATCCACTTGATTTTTGTGACTTGTTATTGGAGAATGGACAGATGGTACACATAAAAAATGTGGTATGTGTTTGTTTGTGTTGCCCCTGGATACGGTAATAATACAAACGATGTCCATTTATTGCTGGCTGCATACCGAGTAAGGTTGCATACATAACAGTGTGTAATGGGCTTTATCCGTTATGTAATGTGGGCTAAAAGTGCCAAGATATTACAAGGAAACAAGCATGTTTGTATGTTTTCATGTGAGGCAACTACATCAAAGCACATGTTTTCTTGTATTTTCTCCATTTAGTGCCTACATTTATCCCCCCCCCCCCCCCCCCCCCCGATGGATAAAGGTCTATTTGGTGGCCGGGAAGCTGAAAACAGGGGGCATGAAAATGCCAGCAATAGCTGCTGACATATCAAAGCATAGCATTCACAGTTGCATTATGATGTTTTAGACTATTCCAGTACATGCACACATGCACATACACACACACATGCACACACACACACACACACATATACACATACACACACAATGAAATTGTAACCAGGTGATATATAGTGTGTGGGATAGTCACATTCCCAGTTTCCAGTCTCCTGGGAATGAGACTGCATGGACAAAGTATATAATAGCCAGCGAGACAAACGACTGTTTGGTGGCTCTGTATGCTAACTATCCTGCTGTGATCACATACCTAATTAGGTTAATCTTTAATGAAATAACGTGTTTATATACTATAATGATCCAGTGGCCTCAGTCTTCAACTGCTTTGTTGCTAGGATAACTAAGCCAGCACCCCCAAGCTGTAAGGTTGTCGTGGTATGCTAAACACTCAGTAGTCTGTGTGAGCAATTCCGACAATTATATTCAGCATTCTAAATTGTTTTAGCTGCGTGAGGGTGAATTCTGGGATCCAGTATAGTACACACACTGCATGGTGTAGTTATCCAAACAGAGTGCGTTTCTGCAATCGTCCCTAACGTGCCACAACGCAGAGTGTTTTGAATGAAAGTACAGGCAAAAGGACTATTGTAGGCTTAGGGTAGCTACGGTTCTCTGCTACTGAATGGAGGTTTGGCTTACTGCTTATAGCGTCACTGTGAGTATTGCCTAGTATTGTAGGCTTAGGGTAGCTACGGTTCTCTGCTACTGAATGGAGGTTTGGCTTACTGCTTATAGCGTCACTGTGAGTATTGCCTAGTTAAAAATTCAATAGGTGAAACTGGTGCATGCCTAAAAAAAGAATAATACGAAAATAATAGGTCACTGTTTTGATAAGCATAGCTGTACTAGTAGGGCCTCCCCAGGGTCAGAGGTTACTCACTAATTAGTCTAAAGTGAAGTGTATAAGTGGCTGTGAATTTTCATCAAAAATTCCAGAGCTAAGTAGTAAAACCACTGAGGCTTGTACTTCAAAGGCGATTTGTGTGGGAAACACATCCTCAACTCAGTCTGTAACATATGGCTCGTGAAAATGAAAGGAATAATAGAACAATAGGGTAGAGTAAAAGAATTGCGGAATAGAATAGTGGGAAAATGTGCCTGTCCGCAGTCATAACCAAAAAGTGAGGTTTGTATTTGGGTTCGTTTTTAGGTAATAAGATCCATCACCATGACAACGCCATTTTCACAGACCAAAGTCACGCGTGTAGATGCAGGCCTAAAATAGCGTGGACTGGGGCCAATCACAAATGTATTATGTGATATTAGCAAGTATGTAATTTGGGTAACCCAACTCTCACCTGGATCCAAACGAGTGCTGGCTGATAGGAAACCTTGTCTTAGAGGTGGATAGAGTTACACCACGTAAAGTGGTGCATAACTCTAGACTGTATTGTATGTCAGACAATGTGTACTATGTCAACACAATGGCCTCGTTAATCTGTGTGTGTTACTGAGATAAGTACTACAAAGATACTAGTTTTCATTAGTTACCCTTATTTGCCACTTTAGTCGATTTCGAAAATTTATTGCTCTAAGTGAATATATATTACCGTGATTACACAATTGCGTGCGCTTAATTAGTTAGGACTTTCATCGAATCCTTGCATAAGCTAGCTCTAATCATACCAGACATGCCTACATCTTGTGCTGTAGCTGAGGATATTTTTCTCCATGGCCCATGGTAGTCTCGTGCCCAGACATTCACGCCCCCCCCCCCCCCCCCTTACTAGCCTCCACTGCTGCTGTAGCCCATGTTACAATCCAATGCTGTGTTCTCTAGTAGGAGCCTCTGTGGCCGATGGCCGCTGCATGCCTAAAGTGCCCATGAGTGCTTCCTAGAGGATATTTTTATTATAAGTCTCCATGATATTCAGTGATAGTGTGAAATTCTGCAATCGTTAAGTGATGCCAAAACCAAATTACGCTAGCTTGTAGATTTGTCCAGGTGAAGAGAATTAGAGAAAAACTTGATGAGGTTGGGGTTTGGATTTTTATGTGACTTCTATACATGAAAACATGCAAGTTTTCATCTATTTTCTGACTACTTTTTCTCCCAATTACATCATAATATTATTGGAAAAGGCAATTGGCACTAAATGGAGAAAATTCAAGAGAACATGTGTTTCGATGTAGCTGTCTTGTATGAAAACATAAGAACGTGCTTGTTTGCTTGTAATTAAATTTTGTATGCTTCCCTCATTTTTTGCATATTAGATCGTAACAACTATTGGATATAATATTTATAGTCATGCAATTACCATACAGTAATAGTAATGAAGAGAAAAATGGCACACTGGAACTTAAGGATTTGGTTTTGCTTCAGGGCTTAAAATAGTTACACCTTATCGTGCTAATTACAGCTATGTATGCCCTGGAGGATAGCAGCCAGACCTCTCTTTGCTGAAGCTGGATTCATTATCTCTAGCTAGTAGCTACCCCTTCCATTCCTGGTATGCCCCACTTCTCTGCCTCTACAGGCGATGCTGTGGCTGTTACCAAATTTGGAGTTTCATAAATTATAGAGCGTACTTTGTCCCACTTAAAAAATCTATCTTGAATGCTATTATTTGCACACATCTATTTTGCAAGTGGCAGAGATTTCGACAGGTGTTCTACCATTTTGCTGCAAAACAATGCGACAATCGTTAGCATTAATTATATCTGTAAGAGCTGTGTGAATTCACAGGTTTTTGATTGGATACGCTCATCAAAATAAGGCCTGACAACCAAGATTTTGCTGAACTGGTAGAGACCTGCTACTTGTACCAGTTTTACGTATGTCTGTATAGTATACGCAATTCTGGATACATTGGTGTTGTTGAAACTTTTGGTAAGGGCTTGACCACCGTGGTAATTAAGTTAGGTCGCCAAACTGGCATCGCATGTTGTTATCAGGAGAACGGGTGCCATCTGACTCTGTCAGAAACAATTCCAGCTGAATGTTTTGTCTAAATTGGTAGTTCTTCCTTCCTTTGTGAGCTATCATCCCCGATGCACCCCTAATGGATACCAGACGCGTAGCTACTCTCGTGAAAGTATCTCTTTATAACGTGATGGGCATTTGGTCATCAAGTTGTACTCGGTACCAGACAGAAGTTCAAAAAATCATCTCGACAACTCGGAGCCTACCCTATTCTTCATAATGCTGATTTGCCAGTAGTTGCTCTGTCAAGTGAGCCTGAAGCTGTAGCAAGGACCACCTTCATTTTCTTCACAAATTGTACTTGCTGTCGCTCGCACAATTTTGTCAACTAAATACCGATTTCAGAACCCAATTCTCCCTAATACCTCACTTAACCGATATATTACCCTATGTATACCAATGTTTTTTATGACTTGGGGTTACAGTTTAAAACAAATCTCATACCATATCATTATACTCTATGAGCTACTTTTATGGAGGTGCAAAAAAAATGAGGGGGGGGGGGGGGGAGAGAGGGGAGATAGGGGGTTTCCCTAATGATGTAGCTTCGTCCCCAGGCCACTCTCCCTTCTCCAACTGCGTGGCCTGGGAACGAGGCTACTAATGATGACAAAATGAAGTAGTGTCGTCTTGGTATTTTTTCAAAATGAGACACCACACCTGCAGTGTCATTGTGCTCCATGTTGTTATCCAACTAACAAATAATAATTGCTGTATTCCATTATGGAGAGAAGAATCCACCTGGTTTTCTTTGTTCATTGCTTATGGAACGTGGAGAATGGACAGTCGGTAGGCAGTAGAATTAGGGCTAAATTCTTCTACTACGTGGCAGCATGGAAGCCATTGTGTTATCTATCCGGAGCTTCTTTTCTTGTACACCTGTGTAGGTAAATGTATGGTATGTGTTTTCTTGTGTTGTCCCTGGATACGGTCGTTCAAATGATACCCATTTGTTGCTGACTACATACCGTTATGGTAGTAAGGTTTTATTGGTTGTGTGCGTAACAGTGTATTGGGTGGCCGGGATGCTGAAAACAGGGGATGGAGAAAATGCCAGCAATGGCTGCTGACATATCAAAGCATAGCATTCTGAAAGACAGCTTTGTTCCCAGGCCCCCCCCCCCCGCATGCTGAAGATTTTTTGCAGTTGGGGGAGGCCTGGGAATGAGGCTACAGTAATCATAATGTGATACACTGTTCCGCATACACACATACACACACACTCACACACACGCACACTTACGCACACTCACACACATACCCAGGCACACACCCACACACACACTCACTCACACACACACGCACACTCACTCACACACACACGCACACACACTCACACACACACACACACACACGCGCAAATACACATACACACACAAACACATTATGTATGTATTAACGAGATGAAAGTGTGTGGGATAGTCACATTCCCAGTTTCCACTCTCCTGGGAATGAGACTGCATAGACAAAGTAGTAGCTAGCAAGTCAAAAGCTATGCATTTTGTGACGTAATTAGATGTAGTTCAATTATAATCAGACCTTTCGCCAAAAGTCTAAGACAAGATGTGTGGTGTATAAATGGCTTAAGAATGAGGAGGGCTGTGGTTAAATAAACTACCAAATGCCTGTTTAGGTTAATTGCTTTAATTAATGTGTTTTGTACTGGCTGTTTAACTACCCAAGGGCCTTGTTGCCGGGGTAACTAAGCCATCACCCCCCAGGGCATGAAGTTTTTGTGGTATGCTAAATGCTCAGTAGTTTGGGTAGGTGATTTTGACAATCATATTCTGGCACCTGATTTACAGCTTGGGGTTTGAGGTGTTTTAGCTGCCTGAGGGTGAATTCAAGATCCAGTGTTGAGTACACAGTTGTGTGATTATCCAAAACAGAGCACATTCCTGGCTCACAACATGTAATCTAGTGTAGCCTTTGATCACTGTCAGTCCACAGCATGCAGGGTGATTCAACCATGACACAACAGGGTTTCCATACTGATTTTTTTCAGGGGGAGGGGGGGGGGGTGTGAGGGTATGCTCCCCCAGGAAATTTGTGAAATATAATATGTGCTCTAGCTGAAGTTGCTTCTGGGGTCCCGAAAAAATCAACTTCAAAATTCTGGGGGGGGGATCCCATCCCCCCCCCCCCCCGTATGAAACTCTGCATACTGTACCACTGTATCATTACTGACATACTATAATGGCAGTACTAGCTATCATATACTTACGTATACACAGATACTGCAGTAAACTACCTGAGGCTAGAGGACATAATGGAATGTCTCTAAGGAGATAACCCATGACAGGTATTGTAGTACATGTCTCTAAGGAGATGCATGACAGGTATTGTAGTAAATTCCCGGAGTTTAGACTCTAAATTGCCTGAGGCTAGAGGACGTAATGGAATGACTCTAAATTCCCTGAGGCTAGAGGACATAATGGAATGACTTTAAATTCCCTGAGGCTAGAGGACGTAATGGAATGACTCTGAGGCTAGAGGACATAATGGGATGACTCCTAAATTCCCTGAGGCTAGAGGACTTAATGAAATGACTGTAAGAATTTGCAGAATCTTTGCAACACTTGAGGCAGGCTCTCCTAAGTAAACTTACTACAGTAATGGGTGGAAGAGTGATTATTAGGCTTTGAAGTCCATCCCAGTCTCAGATCGAAGCAAATAGTGGCTTCCATATAAGGAACTCTCTACGCTCTGAGCCTTGTAACTCCTGTAACTCATGACTAATGACGATTGATTGATCGCTTTGAATATCATTTACCTGTCTGACTCAGTGATTCTCAACCAGGACGGTATACCTAGCTAACTGAAGTAATAAGCCCCGTTTACACTAGGCCTTTAAACCGGTTCAGAAAACCGGTTTACGTAATCCACCTCAGGATGTGGTTTGAATCCGGATTGCAACAGGATTAGGTATGAATAGTGTAAACAGCTAAAGCGGTTTACAAGAGTTACTGCTTGTATAGTACTAAGTATACTAATGCATTTACACACACTAATCAGCTAAACTGGCTACCCAGTAAGCATGTGGACAATACTAATGCACATTCCAAAGCGGTTTAATTTAAACCGTTTTACCACATGTAAAGGGGGCTATAGATGGAATTTTATTCCCGTTTGGTTATCATAAATGGAACATGATGTTAATTGGAGCGAAGGGGGTGGAATTGTGTGGGGGTGTGGAGGTGACTACCTGATTGGTAGCTATGCATGAAATCTTGCCAAACAAATTTTCTTTTTGTAATCTAGCCGTTTGTCTCCTCTCAAATAATGATTAATCAATCAAATGATTAATCAATCAGTTGGTCCATCTACTGCAGCAGTTAATGCAGCATCACTCGAATCAATTTTTCATTAACCCCTTCACTTTCCGATATTAATCAATTTTTCGTTTAACCCCTTCACCTTCAGATATTACCCAGTGGTCGGTGCTTGCTATTCGCAATCTATGCGAGGGAAACCCTACCAATCAGGCACTGATTGCTTGTCTGGAACAGAGGGGTGTGGCAGACACAAAATCACTGCTGGAATTTGGCTGCGAAGTAGAGATAGGTGATGATGGAAAAATTAAAGTCAAGCAAAAACCAAAACCAAAGTGAAATGTACGTCGGCTGTATGTAGGGTTTTAATGATTCATTCTTGTGTTAAGTGATGCAGAATAGACCCCCCCCCCCCCCCCAAAATATTAACTTCTCTTTTACGTCGTTATACGCTCCTGGGCCAGCTAGATAAGTGAGTCTAACTTTCAGGTATGCAACCAGACTGTAATTTGGTAAAACGTTTCTCATCACATGTATGTAGATATAAATAGCAACATGGTGACACACACAGGGCACGTACAGACATATAACACAAATATCACCTGTTCTCGATAGGCATGACAAAGAAAAAGAAACTTGTGTGGCTGGATAAAAAAGGAAAAAAAATAACAACAGCACAAACCTAGGGTTTGTATAACGGAATGATTTCATGTATGCCAAGGAAATCTCTCTGCAGTACTGTTCTGAAAGTCTTAGAGCTGAAAAAATAGTTAGGATTATAGTGAGCATCCATAGATAGATGTCCATGTGCTCACTGAACCACTCGTGGTACTCCTATGGAGTATATAGTTTGCTATCCAGCACAGCGGAATTGTGTGAGTACGTCCGAGCACGTTTGACAGATCACCTGACAGCACCAGATAAACTTACAGTTGCACGACCGCAGGACTAGCTTCTGTTCGGAATAAAAATCTCCAGTGCAGCAAAGGTTTTCGCACGGCGAGTAGTACTTGGCATCGGGGTCCGTCATGTTCATCTTTGGTATGCAGTATCTCCTGTTGGTGTAGTTGCCCTTTGCCAAGCAGTAGTCTTCAGAGTCCTGCCAGTACACTAAATCACTATTTGGGGGATTCTTGTAGTCTTGAGCCTCTTCATCGAAATATTGCAGTCTTGCAGACCCGCCATGACTTGGTGCGTACACGGTGACCTTTATTGCCTTGTCGTATTTCTCTTTGACGGTGTCTCCTATGGCGTAGATGGTGGGCAATTCCAGCCAGCACGACTTTAGCGTACAGGAGCCAGAAAATCCATGGCAACGACACGTCCGTTTCATGTTATCTTGCACCACCTGTTTAAGCAGAGCAAAACAGAAAAATGTCAGCTATGATGTAGGATACCCGTAACCTCTACGTATATCTTAATTCCTTATTCATGGTTTAATTCTTTGCCCTATAATTATTCCTGATTCAGAAATGTTTAATTTCTTGGCAGAATGGCTACTTGACACGTTCCACTTGTTGTATTAGAATTACCACAAACTATGAGTAACTGTGCAGGTGGGCACTTATTGTTCCAGCACTCAGTGCCAGTAGTATGGTGCAAATTCCCTTTCAATAGAGTGTCTTGGTAACCAAGGGCTTTGTAACTGTAATGTAATTAATCACCCATACACACAGCATGGCTCAATTTCTCTGATTTCATGAGATAATTTGGTTAGCATTATATAATTTCCCTGCTTTCTAAGGAGGAGTACACATACTGATATGTGAGGTATGTACATTGTAGTATAGCTGTAGGCCTGCCATGCCAGCAAAGATTATGGAATGCTATTGTCTGCTGTTTTATGTCTTTGGATAATGGCACAGGAATCTTAAAAATTCATTCCTTAGGATGTGTGTTTCAGGAATCCTATACCACCATGAAGCTGCTCACCCCCTTGTTCATACTGTACGTGTGCATAGCGTACAGGTATATAATGATATACCAGTATTGCAGATTTCTTGCTGACTGTACTATAATAGCAGCTGCTATACTTTGTCTAGGAGCTGAAATGGTATTAATGCACATGTATACTTTTTTCTGTTCTGTAACAATAGGGTATAGTCTCTCTCTTCAGCTTTTGGCGCTTGTAGTATGGAAAGTGGAGACTGCAATTGACGAAAAACTGGAGAGAGCGAGACTGGAAGGCGACTAGAGCAATTGCTGCTATTTGCCTGCCTCTCCAAGCCCAACACACTACCAGAAATACCAGAAATACCAGAATGGACAGAGAATTTTAAGTCTAATATCATCCAAACCTTTGACTCTTATTAAGCACATGCGCATAATATAGGGATTAAAAATAACAGCTTACTCTTCGTCCTACAGCATTGTTGTGAAAATGTATCAACTTCATTGCAATTTCATCGTTGGAAGTGGCTGGGGCGTTGTTGTCATTGTGTTCCCACTGGTCGAGAAATCTTTGTGCATAGCTTACTCCATAGTTGACATCGTCACTGCAAGATCCCCAATTCCATCCTTCTCCACTCGGGCCTAAATCTGTATCACACGAACATGTCGAGAGGTTTCCAATGGAGCAAGCCTTCGTAATTTGGTGCACGGTAACAGCAGACGTCAGTGCATAGACAAATGCAGACTCCCTGGTTTCTGTAGCAGAGATATTTTTAGCATGAAAGTTCAGTCACTTTCGTATATGCTACTATGTACATAGTAGTCTAGCCAAACTGGCGCTTGTGAGTCTAATGTTACATGCATTTCAGGTATGTGCGTAAGCAGTTCTGATGGGGTATAGCCTTTAATAACCCTCTCAATATCATCAAAGGAGGTTTTACAATTCATACCTCCCACATACTGTGTGGAGCGACCCCATTGAGTTCTTTCGTTTGTCAGTTACCTACTGACTTGCGCTCTGATATCCTAGCAGCTCTTCAGCTGTGTTTAACAACAAGCATTGTTACTTCTTTTGAAAACAATGGGTTTTAATGTTAGAGTGCATAGTAAAATCAGTGAGTACCTTTGGAGATAAAGTTATCTAATGATTTTGTGCTCTGATAGGTGGTTTACTCCGCTCCAGCCAGCATGCACACGTGTGGAGTGTCGTACACAACAGCACGAAACACCTGTGGACGCTGCAGCTGGGTTTAACAACAAGCATTATCATCACAATGAGTTTTAATGTTAGGCTGCATGGGCGGCCCTTAGTAGAATCAGTGGGTATGGTTTTGTTTGTCAGTTATCTCATGATTTTGAGCTCTGATATTTGATGCATGCACATGTGTGGAATGTCATACACAACAGCACGAAACACCTGGGGACATTGCAGCTGGGTTTAATTACCATCTTTATTGGAAGCAATGAGTTTTAATGTTAGGCTGAATGGGGTGACACTTGCAATGAGTATGCTTTCGTTCATCAGTTATCTAATGATTTTGCACTCTGATATTTGATGGGTTTACTCTGCTCCAGCCAGCATGCACACATGCACACTTGTGAAGTGTCGTACACAACAGCACGAAACATCTGTGGACACGGTTTAACAACAAGCATTATCCCCTCTCTATGAGAGTGCGTGGGGTGACCCTTAGTAAAATCAGTGGGTACCTTTGTTCATCAGGTATCTAATGACTGCGCTCTGATATTTGATCTCTGCTTCGGCTAACAGTATGCACACCTGTGCAGTGTCGTACACTGTGTAACAAGATACGTACCGAATTCTCCATGTAAGGCATTACAGACTTGCTACATAGGTGAACATGTCATAGTGACACCTGCGCCAGCGTTAGGTTATGGTGGACTGTACTGATATGTGAGGTATGTACAGTTGCCAGGGTATTAATGCGAAAACACCTCTCTCCAATTTTCTGTATGTTGTATGCATGTTTGGATGTATAACTATTCTGCGTAGTTAATGAGCTATAGTTGACAAACACCATTATTGACAATTTGCTGAAATTAGGATCTGGTTTCTGTGGGTATTGTATCAGCAATGTGTTAAAATTTAGTGAACTCTAACAGCTGGCTGAAACATCCATAAGCTCCAATTTAACTAACGTAATAACTATTCAAAAAGGCATGCAATCTAATAAATTTCAGTGGGTTATTGCATGCTAGCACTGGTCTAAATCCTTGTGCAATTTATTATTGGCTAGTCCTTGCAGTCAGCTAGCTACCCACAACTTGTATAAAGGAAATTACTCCAGTCTGATATGGGATATCAAAGCCGACGCAACACTCTACAAGAAAACTCCATCTGTGAGCAGGCTGTAGGATGTGACAAAAACATAATAATATAGGACCACCTGTAACAAAATAAAGTATAGTGTAAGTAGCACTGATTGACTAAACCCATCCTACGCCAGTGACGCGATTCAAACTAATCGCATTAGTTCCAGATCTCATGAATCTAGAGCACGACTTTTCACATTTTTGTGTATGTGTGTGCATGGGGGCAAATGAGTTGTGAAACTCTACTGCCCGTGGTGATATTGAGAAGGACACTAAACATTAACCCCATCAGAATTGCTTATACGGCTACCTGAGAAATGTACGCACAAGTAGACTCACCAGCTATAACAATAAAACAAATGGTATTACTGATTCGAATAGTCATTCTATATATGCCAGTAACAAGGTTCACTCTAACACAAATCTGCTGCCATACTTTGGTTACTAGCTATATAGACTACTGTAGGTATAATTACATGATGTTTTAGGGGGGACGGTCGGTCGCCGGTGGTTAGTTTTTATCCCACAGACATGTGGTATGATTCTAGTTAGTGGAAGAGCTGATATTCATTCTCTTTCAAACCTTACAAGAGGAACTGCAGTGAGTGCAAATACAAGGGACTCAATGAGAGGCCAAGCTGGGGATGTATGGGACTTAAAACTTGGTGAGACTCAAACCTGTAGCAAATAGGTCTTATAAGAAAGGGTCTTATTTAGTTTTTTATTCTCGTGCTAACGAGGGAAGGGTAAGCTGTAACCTAGTAACCATCTTGTCTATTTTGACTTCCAAACCTTTCAAGGCTACTGTGCTGGGAGTAGATCTAATTTTCTCTATCAGATTTTGGAGATTAAGTGGCACCCAATTCTGGTATCGTTATGACTAACCGTTTAGGGCTGGGTCTTTGAAAATTGGGGGGTTGACACCTGAACAGTTCCAGCGTTCGCTCTTGAACTGCCACTCACATTCCCTCTTTATAACATCTTCTGCTTTTATCAATGTTACGATTGCCTCTGGAACTTCCTTGCATACGTTCTTCTGTGCTTCGTTTAACCCAGGTATATAGTTACATATCAATCCTGGATCAAATTGTGGACTCACGAACTGAACTGTCCAACCGCAGAGGAAACTATAATGGAGAAAGGAACACAGTGAAGTTTTTGTGAAGATGTTCAGTTTCACACTAACATTCTCCGATACCAACCGTAAAAAAAGCAGCTATATAAACTGTGCGTGTTGCCATGCCATGCAACAGCTGCTACAATATTAATTGTTTAGTCCAATTCTACATGCAGCATAAGAACAAATCATTCACAAGCAAGGAATTTTAATGAGACAGGGAAGATAGAGGCATTGCACTCATAAAAAAGGCTACACTCTAAGAATAATCCCTCACACGTCTGCATCAGACCTTATGGGGTGAGAACTTCTAAAACTACATATTATGCTGGAGGGTTTATACAGCAGCCATGATCCTTGCAATACCATCAATGCCTAGCAACTGCTTTCAGCAATCAACACAATCTAGCTATAGATATTAGAAAACACTCTAAGAATAATACCTCTCACATCCGTACCAGGGTGAAAACTTCTAAAAGTACATATTATGGTTGTTCAGCAACCATCAGCCTTGCAATATGATTCAATATGATCAAAGTCTAACAACTGCTTTCAGCAATCAACACATTGTAGCTATAGATACCAGTATACATGTCTTTAAAAGATATTGTATGGCAGTTGTTAACCAAGCACAAATTATACTCCAGCACCGTTCTTGTGCAGAAGCTCTTCCGGGTATGCAGCTAGCTAATGAAGGCTGCAGTATACTCTTGGAAAACTCACTTTCTTTGCTAATTTTCATGACTGTCATGTGGGAACATCATACCAAACAGCATTTGTGTTGCATTAATATAATAACCGCTCGAGCACTCACCAACACACGCAGAGGAAGTCGCCAATCCGTAACTGTCTTGCGGTCATCCTGCAGTTCAGTGTTGCTGTCTAGAATGTGAAAGGCTTTGCTATCCTGCTTAGCTATTTTACCGATCGCTGCAAGGAATACATAGCTATCGCCAATTTGTGTAATTAAATTCGCATATAAACCTAGCAGGCGACTACGATTCCGAGCGTCATGCGCTATGCATGCTCGATCCCTGCCCTCTGCATGCTCAGTTAGTTGTGGGTCCAGTCACGAGACTATTCACGTGTCCATCACATGCAGCCCCGCCCGTAATCTTTGCGCGTGGTGTAAGAGTGCAAAGTGTAGCGAGACGATGGCTGCAGTACGGGCAATATCTGAAGTGGTTGCCCTCGTGACGGGCGGAGCCTCAGGACTGGGGAGAGCTACAGCGGCTAGATTAGCGAGACAGGTAAAGCCAATGGTTTAATAGCGTGTACCCCTGCCACATGCATGTACATGGTTCCCCCATTCTTCAGGGCGCCAGTGTAGTGATAGCAGACCTGCAAGTCAGTGGTGGTGATAAGGTTGCCAAGGAGATTGGAGGGAAAACTACTTTCGTTCCGACAGATGTGAGCAGGGAGGGGTATGGATAATGTTTCGAGTTAGGCCACTCCAAGTTGATTTATTGTTTCTGTCACGTTGGTCCCCCCCTCAAATTGGGTCTCACGAAAAATTTGGACCCCCCAAAAATGGTCCCCCCCGGTCCTTATATTTCAAAATATTTGGACCCCCCAAACTTATATTTCAGCGCAAGTGTTGGAATATATGGACCCCCTCTGAAATTTTTGTTCCCCCAGGACAGTACGTTTCGCGGCGCTTTTCTTGTCCCTCGATAAAGCCGGTGGGTAGATAGATGTTTTAGCAGAGAATTAGCTCTTTATTATTATTCAATTTTAAATCTTACAATATGCTTTCACATAGTGACAGTACTAAAAGCTCGAGTAGTCAGATAGGAGTTACAAGCTCCACCCACTCATGCCACTCGACTGTAATTCCTGCGTTCTACTGATACAGTTAGCTATGTATGTCTACAGTGACTGCACTAAAACCATGTGCAAGCATACTATAAATATAAAGAGCTAGAAGCTTGTACCTAGCAGCTCCGCCCACTCGAGCGTAATCATTAATCACTGCAATCTACCGATAATTAATTATCATTCGCTGATTGGTAGTCTAGAGTTAGGACTAGGAGCTAGGAAGGGTTAGCTAGGACTCACCTAGGAGCTATATAGAAGCTAGAAGATAGGATAAGCTGAAAACTAGGAGATAGAGCTTCTCGGATTCCACGATGTGTGCATATAGGAAGGGGGAACCAATATTTCAAGGGGGATTGTTTATTTCACACGGAAGTTGAAATATTCGTTCGGGGGGGAACGAATATTTCGGGGGTCCCAATATTACGTGTCTGCTCCATATTCATTAGAAAAAGAAATTCCGGCACATCTATAGGAGGTAGTCATTTTCAGAGGGGGTCCAAATTTTACAGTGAAATAAATTCGGGGGGGGGGGGGTCCATATTTCTCAAAAAATTAGTTTCAGGGGAACCAATTTTGGGGGTCCATTAATTTTTGCCATGACGTTTTCTATTAATTACCTGCCCCATGTATTTCATGGCCATTAGTGTCACTATGTATACTTTCATTCATTAATAGTCTGACAGTTGTAATAATTTTTCCGCCCACGTTTGCTAATAGCCTCTGATATAATATTTTTGCAGTCTCTTTTTTGCTAAACAATGACTAATGAATCAGTTGCGTGCCTCAAAGTTTCTGGTGCAATGGGCAACAATGAATGAGCTTGGAGTGGCCTTATCAAGTTCAGGTTTGAGCTGACTAGCAGTCTGTAGCCCTATTCCTATAGCCTCGGGTACACAGACTCTTGGAAAACTCGGGAAGAGGGTCTGGGTGATAGGCTTGAGGTGAAAGTGTGCTGTGTGCCTGGTATGCAGATACACGGCTACATTCTAATGTGCATTAATTGGAAAAGTCTTCTGTTTTTAAATTGCATTTTGCAGTGTTTAGCTGCTAAAGGCTTCAGAGCATCAGCCTTTCCTCTGACATCAAGGTACAGCCAGAGTACATGTAAGTGATAGAGAAATCTACTAAGCCAGCATTAGCAGGGAGGCAATTATAAGTTAGTAACATTCTGGAGTGTACATTTCCATTGAAGCCTATCGCCCAGACCCTCCTTCCGAATTTTCTGTAGGTCTGGGTATCCAAGACTACCTCATTCCCAGGCCACGTGGTGAAATTCAAATACTGTCTCAACTTGAACCACTCTAAGTTTAGCCATCTTCGTTTTAGGAGTACTTTGGCTTTTAGGCCAGACAACAGTTTATCGTCTCCGTCCACATATAATTCCTTTGGATACATCATTAGCACATGCTACATAATCGCAATAATTGCAATAATTGCGATGCAGTTGCTCCAATACAATGATCGTTTGTTCATCTGTAGTTTTCTCTAGAGCTTTTCAGATCTGTTCACTCGGGAAAGTTCACCGTCGTGAAGACATCAGAAGAATTATCAGCAGCCTGTCTAGAGCATTTTGCAGTAACAAATAATGAAAAGTGGGCTTCTGTCCACATGCTAAGTTCGTAACAAAACTACTGTCTACATGTACACGCGGAGTGACCTGTGGTTGTTAAGGTGGCGGGATACCAAAACATAGTTTGTTTGCCTCGAGCAGTACAGTCGAACCGCAACCGTCACCGGAAACGCTTCTACGTGGAGTTTTATTTTGCTCATTAATATATTCATGAGGAAAGCGAGGCGCATCCCGTGAGCTCGTACTTTTTACTTTTAGTGACTATAACTCGCGCATGCAGTATAGTATCGCTCCCAAAAGCGGTACGCAGATATAGCATCGTCAGATAAAGCTGCGGCCAAAAGCCACGTGGGGGTACGCCTTACAGTTCTGGAGCAGCTGCTGCAAATGCAACGTCACTTTAGACTTCAACCATCTCTGTAAAGCTTTGGAACAAATCCGTTTCTGACTTTTAGAGCATCCAATACCTGTAAAAAACAAAAGTTTGTGACCTATTCTTGTGTATTCTGGCAAAAAATGCACTGTCCAAGCTTTGTGAAACAATTCAGAGGTAATGCAAATATGTAATTAAATATTCATATGCATGGCAGGTTTCATATTATAATTTATAACTGATATACAAACTATGTTGACCTCAGAAAATAAAGTGAATTTAGTAAACTTAGAATAGTTACAGTAAATAATAATAATCAATTCTAGAACTTGATATGTGTCTATTTCATCACTTGTCCAGATGTGCACGTCATTTACACACTCGTGATTCACCTACATGTAAGGAATAAAGCAGATAGTCTCAAGTAAGACTAGTACAATAATATTATTATAAGCAAGAGGGACTGGGGGTACATCTGTTGATATGAGCAGCCACCCACTGCTGCAAAGTGGCAGCTTGTATTTTCTAAATACCATCCAAAACGGCCGTAGGGTAAAAGCAGATGAGACAACTCATAAAAAGAGAGTTCTTGAAGAAGCAGTAAGTATTGCAAATGATCTCTTGCATGAAGGCTTTCTAGTTTCTAGTGAAAACCCGATTGAGGGGCCTGGAGCCTCACGCCCCTCTCCGTGAAGGTCAGGCTCCCACCCTGGAGCCTCACACCCCTCTCCGTGAAGGTCAGGCTCCCACCCTGGAGCCTCACACCCCTCTCCGTGAAGGTCAGGCTTCCACTGGAGCCTCACGCCCCTCTCCGTGAAGGTCAGGCTCCCACCCTGGAGGCTCACATACCCCTCCGTCTCAAAGTTAAATTAGTTGCACCAACCTGACTGCAAGTGCTGACACACAAACTCAAGAGAGAGCCAATGCCTCTGACATCAAGGTACAGCCAGAGTACATGTAAGTGATAGAGAAATCTACTAAGCCAGCATTAGCAGGGAGGCAATTATAAGTTAGTAACATTCTGGAGTGTACATTTCCATTGAAGCCTATCGCCCAGACCCTCCTTCCGAATTTTCTGTAGGTCTGGGTATCCAAGACTACCTCATTCCCAGGCCACGTGGTGAAATTCAAATACTGTCTCAACTTGAACCACTCTAAGTTTAGCCATCTTCGTTTTAGGAGTACTTTGGCTTTTAGGCCAGACAACAGTTTATCGTCTCCGTCCACATATAATTCCTTTGGATACATCATTAGCACATGCTACATAATCGCAATAATTGCAATAATTGCGATGCAGTTGCTCCAATACAATGATCGTTTGTTCATCTGTAGTTTTCTCTAGAGCTTTTCAGATCTGTTCACTCGGGAAAGTTCACCGTCGTGAAGACATCAGAAGAATTATCAGCAGCCTGTCTAGAGCATTTTGCAGTAACAAATAATGAAAAGTGGGCTTCTGTCCACATGCTAAGTTCGTAACAAAACTACTGTCTACATGTACACGCGGAGTGACCTGTGGTTGTTAAGGTGGCGGGATACCAAAACATAGTTTGTTTGCCTCGAGCAGTATTCAATTGTCATTACTTATACTACATAGCTTCATACAGGACTAATACTGTGATATGTGATCATTTAGTGCTCCAAAGTACATGTACCTATCTCACAACCCTGCTGAGATATTGCAGGTGCCTCATGGACATTTAACCAAAATTTGACCCCAGAATCAGGGGACTGTCACAACCTGTGAATACTTACATGTAAGAGTGTATATTAGGGTCAGACAGACAAAAAATGGTGGCCACAGTGGATACAGCTGTTGTTTCTCTGTAATATTAGACAAACACTCTCCTTCTGATCTTAATAGCCTAGTAAAAACTCTAAGGTATTCATAGGTTGTGACAGGCACCCTGACACTGTATTTTGGCTAGGAGTTCGTGCCCACTAGGTATACCAGCTGCAGCTTCAATATCTATATATTTTAAGATGGTGGGATACCAAAACATTGTTTTGTGACCTCAAGCAACGTTCAACTGTGAATATCTCATCATCTACATGTATAGATATCACATAGTTACCTACCCTTGTATGTCATCATCTTTCAAATTTGAAGTCCTTCAGTGCAAATTCCTCATATGAGCCAATATAAAATGTGTATGAGTTTGTGACTACTCCATTTAATGTCCAATTTACTTCAAATTTGAAAGACAACCTTTTTGCTATTACATGCAAGGAACTATTGTTGCCATGGCAGCACGATAAGGCTGTCTAGCAAAGCTGATCCATTCTGTAGCTGCATATAGCTTAGACTGACCTGTTGCTGAGCACAACCTTCAATTTATGTAAAAAAAAACAAAATAACACCAGCTGGTTTTTAGATATGAAATATCAGTCTTATTCCGTCTATCCCTTTCTCAGGTCACTTCAGAATCCGACGTCAAGCATGTCCTCCAGATGACCAAGGAGACGTATGGAAGACTTAACGTTGCTGTTAACTGTGCTGGTATTGGGATTGCAAAACGGACGCTGACCAAGAAAGGGCCACACCCCCTTGAGGACTTCCAGCGGGTGCTGAATGTGAACTGCGTAGGAACGTTCAACGTGATTCGCCTGGCTGCCGAGATCATGGCAAGTGGAGAGCCATACAGCAAGGAGGGAGAAAGAGGTATCTGTGTGCGACATCAGATTTCTTTTTGAGGCCACATTTTTCTTCTTCTCTTACTTCTAGTTTTCTTTCCCATCTTTTCACCCGTAGGTTTTCAACTTTGTTTAAATCTTAAGCGCCGTTTACACCAAGCGTTTAAACCGGTTCAGTTTGTGGTTTCAACCCACATCCTGAGGATTTACACAACCCGGTTTCCAAAATGGGTTTACGTATCCATCCGGTTCAGTTGAAACCGGATTGTATCTCGATTAGGTCCGAATAGTGAGCTTGGGGTTTTTTAAAATGTAAATAATAAATAATTGAGAATAAATAAAGGGTCACAATTTTGGATAATATCATATACATGTACACAAACCTGTAGCGAAGACATTAAACACATACATATATCTTTGTATAATATTATTGTTAGGAAGAACTCCAGGCAGGCAAGGCAATGCAGAAGATTAAAAGAAGGCAAATACAAGAATACAATGCAAAACAAACAAGGCAATAAATTAGAAACACATGTAGTAGTAATACTCAAAATTATTAAAATAGTGTGAGCTTGTAAACAGCTGACTTGTTTACGAGTGGATAGCAGCTGCTGTACTAAGTACACTGATGCGTTTATATGCTAATGAGCTAAGCTGGCTTCCCCATAGGGGTGTGGACAGTGCTAATCTGCATTCCAATCCGGTTCAGTGTAAACCAGTTCGCTATGTGTAAATGGGGCTTTAGTAAGGCTTGGAGCCGGGTGGCCTTCGACGTCTGTCTTTTTGCTTGCTGTCATGATTTTTTACTACTTAGTTTTACTCTATATGTTGTGTGGATCGTGGACTCTTGATTAAATCTGTGTTAAGGATGTGTGCTTCTAAATGAGTACACTTGATAGGACTGTGCCTGTCCCTACCACTTGTGTACTTGTGTGTGTACCTTAAGGATGCTTCTAAATAAATACACATGACTGTGCCTGTCCCTGACTTTCCTACCACCTGTCTTTACATCCTTCAGGTGACTTTCAATATATTGTGTACTTGTGTGTGTGTGTGTGTGTGTGTGTGTGTGCGTGCGTGTGATCTACCATGGTTTCTTAGGTGGACCGAGGTTAACTGGTACAAGTAGCTATGCTCATGACCGGCATTAACTGATCTTCATATGTCTATACGGCCCTCTCTCTCTCCATACCACTCCCTCCTTTTCTGCCTCCCCGCTTGATTTTCCAGGAGTGATCGTGAACACGGCCAGCGTTGCAGCATACGAGGGCCAGACGGGACAGGCGGCCTACTCGGCCAGCAAGGGAGCCATTGTGGGGATGACCCTCCCAATTGCCAGGGATCTGTCGCGGAGCGGCATTCGAGTCTGCACCATAGCCCCAGGTATGGCATTACATGTTATGATGTAATACAAAAATTGTTATGTTCTTGTCATATTACAATTACAAGCATCTACACTTGCACAAGCAGTCACTTAATTTAATAATGTTATTATACTGCATGCATGGTCAAGGTTGCTAGTGGTTACGCATGTAAGGGTACATGGTGTCGGTGGTCACCACTCGCATGCTAATGAAGAGCTAATGAAGAGCTGTAGCATACGCACACACACACACGACATGATTACTAATTAACCGACTTTATTGTCAGCTGTTCATGTAACTCGATTACGAATGTTATTGCATGTGTGCATATTCAAAAATTATCCTATCATTACTTGTTTGCATGTTCACTGTTGCACTACGATGCAGCATACATGTACCAGAAATCACCACACCCTGTACCCTACACATACACGTAACTTTAGAGTACATTGACACCATATCCTGCAATTTGATTGGTTCAAGGAGGGGTTCTAAATCACTTAGAACCCCTGCTTCTGAGGGTTTCTACATATAGGATCCACCCTTGAGGCTATTCTGTCTACAATAATTATGCAACACTGAATATTCATATATAGCAAGTCCGTTGCTAATGCTACTCTAAATCAGTTAGACGCCTCGACCAATGGGATCTACGCGATTTAGAAACCCTCAGGCCCTTAGTAGCGCCCTCGCTTCGCTCGGGACGCTACAGCCTCGGGCCTTCGGGTTTCTAAATCGCGTAGATCCCTTGGTCTCGGCGTCTAACTATTATTTAGTCCACTTCATCACGGTACATGTAATTGGTAGCTCTACTTATATAGCTTCCCTCTGCCCCACTCACACAGGAAGCAGAAGTAAATTTTCTACTTTCTGTTATTGTACAGGTGGGATTAGGGCCCCACGTCATCTTTCTTTCTCTCTCCCTTTCTCTACCTCTCTCCGTCCTTCCCTCACCCTCCACTTGTCTTTCCCTTTGTCTCCTCCCTCCTCCTCCACCCTCTCCTCTCCTCTCCCCTCCCCTCCCCTCCCCTCTCCTCTCCTCTCCTCTCCTCTCCTCTCCTCCCCTCTCCTCTCCTCTCCTCTCCTCTCCTCTCCTCTCCTCTCCTCTCCTCTCCTCTCCTCTCCTCTCCTCTCCTCTCCTCTCCTCCTCCTCCTTCCTCCCTAGGACTATTCAACACCCCCCTCCTGGCTAGTCTCCCAGAGCCAGTGAGAACAGAGCTTGCTCTGAGCATCCCCTTCCCCAAGCGTCTTGGTGAACCTGACGAATACGCCCACATAGTCCAGACCATCATTGAGAACCCGCTCCTGAACGCTGAGACAATACGTGTGGACGGAGCGCTACGAATGCAGCCATAGATACAGCCAACCAGATTCAGAGTGAATACAGCTATGAAATTGACTAATGGTTTTACGTATTATGTGCTTTAGTTTTGTAAGCATGAGAATTAGTGTTGGTTTTGAGATGGATCTTGTCAGTGTTGTGTTGCTATGGTTCCCAGCCCTTTCACTGAAAGGATAATATACAATATTATTCAATACATAAGAACATGTGCTTGTATGAAAACATAAGAACATGCTTGTTTACACGTCATTGTGTATTTTCTCCATTTAGTGCTCCTTTTATCCCCCATTACATCATAACGGTAAAGGGTCCATTCTTTGCAGTTTTGGGCAGCATCTTCAAGTGGCAGGGTTCTATCTACTGGGGGGGGGGGGGGGGGGGGGGGAGGGGGGGCTCCCCCCCCCAAAACACTCCAGCTTCCCCCTCCCCCCTGCCCCACTAAAATGTTTTGCCAGCTGCATTTTTTTAAAAAAGGTGTTGACCATCTTGAATAATATTATAGTAAGAATTGTTGATTAGAATGTAACCCTGTTCTTTAGTGTTCTCTGTACAGAGTACATAGTGGTACAGCTAATACACTTGTTGTCCGGAGTTTTGCTGGTGTGCTCTGTCAAAATGAAAGGGTGATTTTAACCCAGGGTCTGAATGAGCAGCACCCTATTTCAGGACAACCCCATGTAAAAATAAAAAAAAGCCCCCCCCCAAAAATAATAACGCCCATTAACAAATTGGTACCATGTGGCATGTACGTACATAGCTAGTGGTTATGCACCCCACGAACCCAGCTGGAAACATCACTATCTGATTATGAGTTTCAGGGCAGTCCTGTGTAAAGGTTTCTGTATAGGTACTGGTCATATTTTCCATGTAGTTGTTGCTGCGGATACATGCACGGACAAACACAATACAACAATTGTGAATACTGTTTTGACATACATGTATTAGGAGAGTTCTACATGTGCAAAGAGCTACCTAAATAGCCTCAGAAGGCTCCAGAATGCATCTCTGAGCACCTGAAATCTCAAAGTTTTCTGGGTGGGAGGGAGGGGGCGGGGCTAGCCTTGTTCCCAGGCTCTAGTGGAACGAGGCTAGGAGAGAGCATGCCCCCAGACCCCTGCCCGCCCCAGAGCCTTGTGTGCTAGTGCCTACCACATGCCTGGGCAATTCCAATACCTTGTTTTTTATTGAAGTTTTTAAATAATAATATAAGAGTTGAAGGACCTCCTTGGAAACATATACATACATGTATAGAGCCTCTAGTCTGCTCAAGGGGTTCGATGAAAAGTTTCCCACACCCCCAAACTCAGAATCCTATAGAATCCTGAGTGGAGCACATGGTATAGTCTTATGACCAGCCCTAGGCCGCCTAGGCTCCCCCCCCCCCCCCCACAGCAAAGGTCAAGATCAGGTACGTCACACTACTAACAGTCCTTAGCTTCCTGCATAACAAAAACTGAGCGGCTTGAGGCTAACCTAATATTGATCAATTGAATTATTTTCATAGTCTTTCGTGCAGGTGCACATTGTTTCTGGCTATAGCTCTCTGTGTACACAAGCCAGGTGACGGCGACAAAGTCTTTCCAACAGAGTGAATAGAGCGTTTTCGTCATCTCAAGGTGGGGGGACGGGACAAAGTCAATATTAAGGTTAGACCAGTCTGGTTATGATTGAGCCTTCAATTATTAAGCTGGTGAGCAGCCACACAAGTGCCACATAGCTATAGAGTATTTTGCTACAGAAGTGTGTGCAACAATTATCATTCTAATTATCAACGCACAATTCAAAAGTGCATGCTAATGATTACAGGCACAGCAGCTGTGTAGCAGTAACCAACTTACAATTAAGCCGTCAGGCAGATGCTTAATTACCGCAATAACAGAGAACTTCATTCTGCATACCAACTTACAAGTATTACATAAACACTTCGCAGCTGCTACGAAATTGGTTATGTGCTAAGAAGTATGTAATAATAGCTGAGCTATCACTGCTTCCAATTGCAAACATACTCCAAATAAAACCTGTCCCTAGTGGATGAGTTCTAAATAAAGCCCACTCTATTGGAAACGGTATTTGATGTAAGGGACATCTACATCTTCTCCTTTATCGTCAGAGCAGCACATGTCCAGAACGAGGTTCCGTACGCCCGGTCGAATCTTCTTCTTGCTAGCTACCTGGGCAACCTCTGATAGTCTGGATAGGCATGTGTGTGTGTGTGTGTGTGTGTGTGTGTGCGTGTGCGTGTGCGTGTGCATGTGTGTGTTTACATGGTAGCCTTGTCCCCAGGCTCTCTGCGTGCTTCACACTAGAGAGCCTGGTACTTTTTCTCACGTGATTTAACTTGCATAATTGCGTGTGGGCAGGACCGCTCGAAGTGTAGATTCACTGCCTTCCTTCGTTGTCTGAGAACTGCAGCTGTCCTCGCCCACGCAAAAAAAATTCACCCTTCTACCCTCTGCATCACGCACGTGAGAAAAAGTACCAGGCCCACAGCTGCGCTAAAGTGAAACGCGCATGTGGGCGTGGGAACGGGGCTATTTACATGGTGTGTGTGTGTATGGTCACTAACTCTCTACTAACTTAACGGGGCATGGGTACATGTATTACACTGGTCTCTAGAACCGAATGACACAAGTCATATGTGACAGCCCCAGCAGAAAACGAACGTTGTTCCGTCACGTATTTTGATCGCATCACTGCATTCAGAGTGCGCGTAAATGCATCAATTTAAAAGGCTTCCATTTTGTGTTGAGCACGCCTTGTCTTGTTTCAACTGGGGGGTTCCCACAATGAGGTGAGGGACATCACTGCTTCAAATGCGGAGGTGTGCCATGGTGTCACGAGGGAACCTCACCTGCAGCCTTTGTCGGGAGAGACCATGTCCCACCGTTCAGCCATCACTGATCCTGGTGCTCGACTAGACATCGCTGTATATGGCTTCTGGGGAAGCAGATTCGAGAAGGCATTTCTTGATGTGAGGGTGTTTAACCCATGCGCTCGATCGAATCGACAGGTCTCCCTACCATCCGTGTACAGAAGACACGAACTGGAGAAGAAGAGGCAGTAAGAGCAACGAGTACGGGAAGTGGAGAACGCCACCTTCACGCCACTGGTTTTCTCGACAACAGGAGGGTTGGGTAGGGCCGCTACCACCTTCTACAGGAGACTGGCTTCCTTACTGAGCGAGAAGCGGGGCACTTTCTACAGCAAGACCATGGACTGGGTTCGCTGTCGCCTGAACTTTGCTCTACTGAGAGCCTCCATCATGTCCATCAGAGGAGCCAGATCCTCTCGATTTCATCCAGCTCTAGAGGGGATACAGGAGCCCATTGACCTTCAGCTTGCTGAAGGCCATGTACACTGAGACAGACATTAGCCGATTCTCTTATTCTTTTACTGTTTTTCTATTATTTTCTCAATTTTGACTGTACGTAGCTATACCTGTTCGCTTTTTACTTTAAAAAATTTTTTTTAAAGGCTTCTCAGCACACGTGAGGCCCACCCTTAACGGAAGTTCAGAAATACAGCACTTTGAACGCAGTGACGTGCTCAAAGTATGCAATACTTGTTTTCTACCTGGCACTGCCACATATATAATTATACACATATAGCTCAGCTACACTTTGTCTTGTTGGCCCCATGTAACTGGGAGGCCTTCTCAAGAGAGGACTGGCTGTACTTACTGATTTGACAGCTGGCTGCGATACTTACGGCATGGCCTTTCTGTCCTGGACCTTTGGCTGCGACATGAAGAAGGAGTAGAGAATGGCTACATCGTAGGAGAGCATGGAGATCTCTAGGTGGTACTTATCCTGGAGGGATGGGGGGAGTGAGGGAGGGAGGGGTAGAGGGATGGGGGGAGGGAAGGAGGGTGAGAGTGAGGGAGGGGTGGGTGGGACAGAGGGAAGGAAGATGACGGAGGGTGGGTTGGTGGGTGGGAGTGAGGGAGGGAAGGAGGGAGGGACGGAGGAGTGAGGGAGGGAGGGAGGGAGAAATAATGCTAATTGTACAAATATCATTTTTTGTCATTCGCTATTATAAAAACGAACTTCGCTAAACATACCAATACAAAGGCATACAGGAAAGGTAGATTTCCACCTTTTTTCTTGTGTCTGCAATGTAGTAGTGATGTCATGATGTAATGGTACCTACCTTGAAGTACTCCATGAACTCCTTCAGGGTCATCTCGCTGCCGTCGTCCCTCTTGCCCACCACGTCAAACCGGTCCCACAGGGTCCATTCAGTGTCATAGTACTGAGGGAGAGGAGGTGAAATACCCATCCACCACTGGGTAGGAGTCCATCCTTGAGCCCACCCCTGAGTACAAGCCCACCCCTGACTAGTATGAGCCCACCCCTGAGTATAAGCCCACCCCTGAGTAGTATAAGCCCACCTGAGTACAAGCCCACCCCTGAGTATAAGCCCACCCTGAGTAGTATAAGCCCACCTGAGTACAAGCCCACCCACTGAGTATAAGCTCACCCTGACTCACCCTGAGTATAAGCCCACCCCTGAGTATAAGCCCACCCTGAGTACAAGCCCACTCCTGAGTATAAGCCCACCCTGAGTATAAGCCCACCCCTGAGTATAAGCCCACCCCTGAGTACAAGCCCACTCCTGAGTATAAGCCCACCTGAGTATAAGCCCACCCTGAGTATAAGCCCACCCCTGAGTATAAGCCCACCCCTGAGTATAAGCCCAGCCCTGAGTATAAGCCCAGCCCTGAGTATAAGCCCAGCCCTGGGTATAAGCCCACCCCTAAGTATAAGCCCACCCCGGAGTACAAGTATAAGCCCGTACAAGTCCACTCCTGTGTAATTAAATTGAACATTCCCAGTTTCATTTTCATAGTCAATTCTAGTACTACAGAGATATGGACATCACTAAACAGCAAATGTTGAAATGAAGAGCATACCTTCTGTTTCGGTGCAGCAATGGGCTCAGAGAAGCCAAAGAAAGGCAGTGCCAGGTTGATGAAGCCATTTTTGTAGGTCTCGATCTTTTTGTTGCCGTTGACGATCTGCGAAGGAGTGTGTATGCATGTGTATGTGTGTGTGTGTGTGTGTGTGCCAAACAGTCAATGAACTGAGTGTGAAACTTTGTGGTTAATTAGAGAGGGACCCACACTAATTTATGACACTATGCACTGTGTACATTTGCCTGAGGAGGTTGGGCATATCACACGACTGAGTACCTTGTACAGCTCCAGGCACACCAGGCCGACCACCAGGGACGTCGTCGTGGCGATGGCCGGGATGATCTTGCCAGCAATACCCTTGCTCTGAGGGGTTAAAAAAGAAACTCTCTTAATCAGTCCTTGCACAACACCCAGTTCCAATGCCCCCGGTTGCTGGGGCTACGCTTGCGCAAACAGTGTGTATCAGGCCACTCTTTCGTGGGGGGATGTGGCCTGGGTGCGGGGCTAGTCTGACTCCCTCTATGTAGACTGTTAGGCAATAGCACATCCGTTTGAGGTAAATCACACACACACACACACACTAGTCTCTCACACACACACACACACACTAGTCTCACACACACACACACAGTCACACACACACACACACACACACACTAGTCACACACACACTAGTCTGACACACACACACACACACACACACACTAGTCTGACACACAGACACACACACACACCTTATGCCTGTCAGCAGTTGTGATGCTGTAGTTGGTTGCTCTGAGGTTAGAGGTGGCCACAATGAAATCCATATGGTGGTTCGTGTCATCGTCCTAAAGACCAAAGCAGAAGTATGTATATTGTTAAATTTATACAATCTATAATTTGTTGCTTGGCAACAGAATACACCCACGGCTTATACTTTCGAATGAAGAAATGCGTGCTAAGTACTTAGAAGATGATACGGCAGAGTGCAAGATCACACATATATATACTTACACACACACACACACACACACACACACACACACACACCTTCTCAAACTCCAGAGCTACCATTCTGAAGTCTTTACTAAAACTGGCCACTGGAGGTAGTGCCTTCACTACTTCTGCCAGTTCAGCTTGATCTTGAAGGGCAGGCGGAAGTGGTAGGGGGAAGGGGAGGGGGAGGGAAGGGGGAGGAGAGGGGAGGGGAGGGAGGGAGGAGGGAAGGAGAGGGAATGGGAGGGAGAGAGGAGGGGGAAGGGAAGATGGGGGAGGGAATGGGAGGTAGGGAGAAGGGGAGGTGGGAGGGAGGGGAGGAGGCAGAGGGTGAGACCCTATCAAGCTAGGGGTGAGGCTGGGAGTGGTTGGCGCGAGTGCTACGGTCACATCGGTACTAAGAGTGAAGCTACACTAGCCATGGCACGAAATTAGTTTCGACGGACAGCACGGAGGAGCTCACCTGCTGACCCAGCTGCTGCAGCGGTAGCTTCAGAGTCGGTGGTGTGGATGGTAATTCCAGACTTTGGGGCGAAGGGTTTGACTTGTATGGCTGCAACTCTGTCTTTGATGGACTGTCGATCCCCATCAGCTGTGTGTGTGTGTGTGTGTGTGTGTGTGTGTGTGTGTGTGTGTGTGTATGTGTGTATGTATGTGTGTGTGTGTGTGTATGTATGTATGTGTGTATGTGTATGTGTATGTGTGAGTGTGTGTATGTGTGTGTATGTGTATGTGTGTGTGTTTGTGTGTGTGTGTGAGTGTGTGTGTGTATGTGTGTGCGTGTGTGTGTATGTGTATGTGTGAGTGTATGTGTGTGTATGTGTATGTGTGTGTGTACATGTATGTGTGTGTGTACATGTATGTGTGTGTGTGTGTGAGAGTGTGTATGTGTATGTGTGTGTAAGTGTGTGTGTGTGTGTGTATATGTGCGCGTATGTGTGTGTGCATACGTTAGAGTAATCGTGTAGGGATTAGTTCAGCGTCATGACTTCCACTCACGTTTGATGCCGTAGGTTGCAGCATAGAGGATGGATGCCGACTCGATGAAGTCCAGGTGCATTGTCTCTTCCAGGTCAATGGTGATTGCTTTAGGGCAACGCTTGGGACCAGACCAGAATGGCTGACCACTGGAAGTCAGCTGTGCGTGTGTGTGTGTGTGTGTATGTGTGTGTGTGTGTGCATTAGTAGGCTCACACTCAGCAGTAGCCTCATCCCCAGGCTCTCCCCTCGTCCCCAGACTCTCCAACTAGGGCACACTTACATGATCAGAAGGAAAATTATAGAGCAGCTGAGCGATGGTGTTGTGGAAGTACTCCTGGAAAAGGAGACGTGCCCAGCGGATGCAGTCATCGAAGGACTTGGGCATCTCGTCCAGCAGGCTCTTCTTTATTAGAGATAGAGTCTCAACCTGGGAGGGAGGGAGGTATGGAGGGAAAGAGGGAGGAAGGGAGGGAGGAGGGAAGGAGGGAGGGATGGAGGGAAAGAGGGAGGAAGGAGGGAGGGAGGGAGGTATGGAGGGAAAGAGGGAGGAAGGAGGGAGGGAGGGAGGGAGGAGGGAAGGAGGAGGGAGGGAGGGAGGGAGGAGGGAGGGAGGGAAGGAGGTAGGGAAGGAGGAGGGAGGGAGGAGGGAGGGAGGGAGGGAGGGAGGAGGGAAAGAGGAAAAGTAGGGAGGGAGGGAGATGGCTTGATGTACAGTGTATTTTGTCCTATTGGGCCTGCAAATTTCCACATACTTGTGGTTATAATGCAATGACATAACTTGGTGCACAGAATAAGTGCAGACAGACAGACAGACATACAGACAGACAGACATACAGACAACAAACAAACAGACGTGGGAAAACATACGGCAATCTTAGTACCAACTCCGGTTTCATGTAGCCTCGTACCCAGGCCTCCCCTCACAGCTTTTTTCGTAACAGTTGTGAAAAAAGCTGTGAGGGGAGGCCTGGGTATGAGGCTAGGCTTCACGCCCCACTAGCTAGTAAAATAGGAGGTATATACCCCTGTACCCAGTGCTCACGGGTTGCATTCCTTGCTGCTTTGTGGTACGCTGGATGAACTTTGGATCCCTGAGGGGAGGGAAAGGGAGGGGAGGGGAGGGGAGGGGAGGGGATGGAAGGGGAGGAGAGGGAGAATAGAAAGATCTCAAAGAAAGCTGCAGCATTTAATTCCCTTAGCAAAGCATGTGTTATTATGAAAATGGGGTAAGACCTACATGTAGCTAGGCTCACTATACAAGACTAGCTAACTTGTACGGTATACTGAAAATTATGGAAGTCTCGTGGTTACCAAAAAATTCTTTTCACAGTGAACCACACTACGTTTCAGCCCGAACTGGGCCTTCATCACTTAGTACATACGTGAGATATTGATTGACGTGCTCCGCTGGCTGCTCAAAGAGCCCTGCAAAGGCCTCTCGTGCCCACTGGAGGGTGTGCTCGATGGCATTGGGAAAGTTCTTCAGAGTGCAGATTGGGATAGACTTCTCAGGGGGATCCTGTGATGGTGGATGGTGAAGGGAGGAGGGGGAGAGAGGGAGGGAGGGGGGGAGGGAGGGAGGGTGGAAGGAAGGGAGGGAAAACTGAGACATTATCGTATCAATCTCTATACATGTTCAACCACAACAACTTTATATTACAATCAAGAATAGCAGCACCACAAATCCTCCCATGCACCACTCCACTGCAGGGATATAACTAAGCTCACTTGCAGGCCACCCCCTCCTAAGGAATTAGCCCCCCTCCCCCACTGATAGGCTACGTCCCGCCGACAATAGGTTAAGTCCCTCCTACCTACCTGAGAGGAGCCATAGCTCTCTGTGACGTGGGGCAGGATGACCTGGACGTTGCCCTTGGTGCCCAGGGTGCCTGACTCCAGCAGGGGCTTGCAGTAGTAGACACAGCGACGGTCCATGTAGAGACCTGCATGTGTGTGTGTGTGTGTGTGTGTGTGTGTATGTGTGTGTATGCATTTGTGTGTGCATATATATGTGCGTGTGTATGTGTGTGTGCATATCTAAACAGCCAGTGTTTTAATTAACCTTCAAAGTTTTAACTTTATGCGGTCACAGACTGGGTGGCTTTCTGGTTCTTTCCTGGTCCTGGGTTCTCTTTGTTGCAGTCAGAGCTCTTTTCTCTTTTCTGCTTTATTATGTTGCTATGTGCCTAATTAGATTAGTGAATATATTCGTATTTAGGTTAAGTGAATGTGTTAGCATTTAGGGTATGTGGAAGTATATGTTAAGAGTTAAGGGGGTTGAATAATTAGTATGGGTGGATTTGTTTAGTGTTTAGGCCTAAAGCTTAATGAATGCATTTGATATAACATTTAAGATGCCTCTAGTTTTCATGTACATGCATTATGCAAGCATGTGTGTGTGTGTTTGTGCAAGGCAATTAAGTTCTCAAAGAACTGCTATCAACATACGTGCGTCCACATTGTCCAGTGCATTGGCAACGCAGTCCAGAGACTCAAAGAATTGATCGTCGTAGATGCCTTCTGAGTCGACCCCCACACGGTTCTGGTGGGCTATGCAGTTGAATGCTGGGTTCATCCGCTTGGCCACTTCCGCTGCAATAGTACTTTTGGCTTTCTGGAAGGGAATGAAAAGAGTAGAGAGGAAACGTAATGGACCCTTTACCATTTTGATGTAATGGGGGGGGGGGGTAAAAGTGAGCACTAAATGGAGAAAATACGTGAAAACATGTGTAAATAGTTTGGCGAATGTCAGAGTAGGTGTGACCCTGTGTCATGTGATTTCTTGCCCTAAAAATGTTTAACGATGCTACGTTATCACGTGAATACATTCAACCCTTTTGCAAAGGTACTATTTTGTACCATCACAAGAGACATGAATATGAATATGCATGTTTTTTTGTGTATATTCTCCATTTAGTGCCTACCTTTTCCCAATTACATCATAGCAACAACATAGCGGAAAAGAGTTTATTACATTGTAGAATACGTGTGCATGTACATATACCAACCCCGATGTCCTTTGGCCGGAAAAGGAATTGTCTGTTGAGGTTGCTCTTCTCAATGATGTCCATGTCTGTCACGTACACTGCCCCCTCGGGACTGCCCCCCAATCCCATTAGGGAAAAGTTCTTGAGAAGTTCGCAGCCGATTGCGCCAGCTCCCACCTATGTGTGTGTGTGTGTGTGTGCATGTGTGCACATTTGAGTAAGTGTGTGTGTGTGTGTGTGTGAGTGTGTGTGCGTGGGTATGTGTGTGCGTGGGTATGTATGCATGTGTGCATGTATGTGTTGTGTGCGTTTGTGTAAGTGTGTGTGTGTGTGTGTGTGTGTGTGTGTGTGTGTGTTGGTGTGCGTTTATAGTTCAGTAATAATGTGACCATCCATCAACCATAATGGCACATGTACATCAATTCCATGCACCTATTTCTGACTTTCCTCTCCAGAAATGAAATCTTAAGCACACTTACAAAATATGAGAATTCGCGAAGATATGCCCGTACATCTGAACCCAGCCCATTTAGTATAGTAAAGGCACATACACCTGTCTGTCTGTGCTGCCTGTCTGCCTGTCTGCATGTATATTTTCCAGCCTGCCATCTATATCCTTCTAGGTGTTCTATCATTCAATTGTTGCAAGCCTGATTTCTTCCTCACCAGAAACAGTTTGAATTTCTCCAGCTTTTTTTGCATGTCCGCTCCAAATATGGCCACCTGTCCGTCGTAGCGGCTTCCCGTTGCCTTGACGACTTCTTCAGGGAACTCCTGGAATTCTTCTGGTAGCGACTCGAGTGAATCAAAGTAGAACCACTGCAGGATGGGATGGAACTTGCCGCTGCATGCCTGAATGTGTGTGTGTGTGTGTGTGTGTGTGTGTGTGAGTGTATGTGTGTATGTGTGTGTTTACACTGAAAATTGTGAATGGAAGCATGCCCAGCCTCGTTCCCAGGCTCAATTCCCTCGCACAGTGTACATGTATGAGCCTCGGAATGAAACCAGGCATGTCTATTTCACCTGCCTCAGAGTGACACTGACTTCGCAAGAATCTTACAAAAATTTAAACTGTATATTATCTGGAGCCCATAACACAACAGGTGGAATCACTAGTTCAACGCTCCTTCCCTTTGGGTTATGGGCTCCAGGTATTGTGATAGACCCTTTTCTGCTATAATGTAATATGTAAGCATTAAATGGAGAAAATATTATATGCATGTTTTGTGTTTTCATATTACATGAAAGCATAAACATTCAGCTATTTATGCATTTTATCCATTTAGTGCCCACTTCAATCCCCACCCTCCCTTTACCATTATGATGTAATGGGGGGGAAGGGGTAAAAGTGAGCACTAAATGGAGAAAATACAGTAAAAACAAGCATGTTCATATGTTTTTTGGACAAGAAAACCACATCAAAGCAAAGGTATTTTCTCCATTTAGTGCTCACTTTTACCCCCCCCCCCCCATTACATCATAATGGTAAAGGGTCTGTTACATCATAGCAGAAAAGGGGTCTACTATTTGAAGTCTTCTGAGGTGTAGTGCAAGCATGGGCTACCTTCATGACTTCCTGGGCTGTGATGGAACCGATGACAGCTTGTATCGGAGCCACGTCGCCACTGGCTAGGTACGCAAACTTTGCCAGAAGCCGTTCATCCAGTTCTTCCACCTAATGCAAGAAATAGGGATGGAAAGGGTTAAGTTAATCAAAAAACTGACAATAGCGGAGGGAAGAGGGTTAAATCAGAATATCGTGACAAAGGGTTAACAGTAAGGGAAGGGTTAAGTTAGGAGAGTTAAAACGGCAGTGAGTCCCATCAGTCTCATTAAATCAGTTCTTGTCTTTTGCCTCCACTACAAGTGCAGTGTCAGGGCAAGTCTATCATCACCTGGGACTCACAGGGTCCTATACAAGCTTATACACTACAAGTGCAGTGTCAGGGCAAGTCTATCATCACCTGGGACTCACAGGGTCCTATACAAGCTTATACACTACAAGTGCAGTGTCAGGGCAAGTCTATCATCACCTGGGACTCACAGGGTCCTATACAAGCTTATACACTACAGGTGCAAGAGGGCAAGTCTATCATCACCTGGGACTCACAGGGTCCTATACAAGCTTATACACTACAGGTGCAGTGTCAGGGCAAGTCTATCATCACCTGGGACTCACAGGGTCCTATACAAGCTTATACACTACAGGTGCAGTGTCAGGGCAAGTCTATCATCACCTGGGACTCACAGGGTACTATACAAGCTTATACAGAGTAGTGCTGAAACAATATTGTGTGACTATATCCATTGAAAATGTATTGAGAGCAACTAGTATGGATTCATGGTTCAAGAGGGTATACATGTACATGGTTATCTTCAATCTTCACAGTACACAAGGACATATTTGTTTACATTAAAACAGCATGTTTTCTTGTAGTCAACACTATGTAAATAATGTTACGGATGGAGATGGTGCAATGGTGCAAATCTAAGATAGCTACCGCGTATGTCTACATACCTTGTTCTCAGCAGAACTTTTGAGTTCTTTGGCCATTTCAATGAACTTGGCTGCGTCCTCCTTGCTGTATGGCCTGGGGACACGTCCCACTGACTGCTGGTACCGGTCCAGGACCTGGAAGGCTAGGTGTAGCTGTCCTGGTCGGTCAAACTTGGCCCAGTCAGACATGACAAACTCTGGGCTGGCTAGAGACTCACTGAATGATTTCTGACATGAGATAAGAGAGAGGGAGGGTGAGAGAGGGGGGGAGGGAGGGAGGGAGGGAAAGGGCAAAACAGTGTAATTAGTGTTCCACCAAAACTATCACCAACTCACCAGCCCCTCCCCTGGCTCCTCCCACCAGCTCCCCTAACCCCTCCCCTGGCTCCTCCAACCAGCTCCTCCCTAACCCCTCCCCTGGCTCCTCCCACCAGCCCCCCCCCCCCCCCCAACTCCTCCATGACTTACAAAACTAATCTTCTGGGGCATCTTGACCTGCGTGGCGAGACCTCCCCTCAGGTACTCGCTCAGTCCCCGAGTGTCCCCAATGCTGAAGGTGTACGGCCCCAACTCCTTTATCTTGCGAGGCGCGCAGCCATTCAGCTCTGTCATGCCCTGAGGATGGAAGGTGTGCTTTTATTGGAATGGAAAAAAAAACCTGTCGAGTCTCTATAATATTACGGACATCCTTGGGATCAGCTCCAGCAGGGTTTCGTACAGAATTTTTCTGTATGCGTGGGGAAAATGGTGGACGTAGAGCTACGCCCCCCTAGGGGGGATATGGGAGTATGCTCCCCGAGGAAATCTTTTAAATTGTTGCGTCAATGCAAGCCCTTGACAACACCCCTCAGCTACACGAAAATGCTAAAATGCCTCTAGAAGAAAATTTCTCAGTTTTAATTTTCGCATCGATGCAAACCCTTGACAACACCCTCTCAGCTATACATGGCAAACCGTTGCATGTCTCAGCGATGCTACTATGCCTACAAAGGCATTCGGACTGCTGTACTTGCCATAGAGTCGCCATGCCAGAGGTGCGGACCCTTTCGCTGCGTCTGTGCTATGTGATTACTGCGTACCTGTTGCTTTGATGCGAACTGTGAACTTGCAGGTGTGTTCCTCTCGACTTAGGGAGCACTTTTCACTGTGTCGTTAGTATCCTTTTGTCAGCCACGGGACTGATAGAAGTAGATCATGGCCGTCTGGCATCTGGAAGAATGTTCAGCCGGCTATAATCATCTCTGAGATTTTCCGCCGATGGTCGCATATTCAAAATTTCTTATTTGCATGCTAGCAATCAGACCCGCAAAAAAAACGCAAAATTTTGCACCATGCGACCACTATACGGTATATTTACTGCTCATCTTCATAAATTTTGCTATTTTGTCTGAAAAAAAGCTGTACACACACACACACACCTACCTCCACTTCACTGAAAGTGACATAGTCTCCCTCCTGCAAGTTATGTCTGGTCTCATCGGAACACGTCACCACACTGTTCTCATCCTGCAAATCCACATAAATAAACGTGACATACATGTAGTAATATAGCATGTGTACATTATTAGGGGCCACACTAGTAGTAGGCTCCAGTGTTGTTTTAGTTAATTAAAACTAATACCTAAAACAGATTTAGTAGGAGCCGAAAAGGGGTTCAATTAACATACTGAAACTGGAATTTTATCATAGGAAAAAACTAATACAAAAACTAATTTTTTGGCACCAAAAGGAGCACATTTAGTTAGTTAACTGAAACTAAAAGTAATTTAGTAATAGTTTAGAAATTTTAGCTAGCCAACTAAAATTAAAACTAAATTTCACTCAAAACAGAGATTTACATGTAACTAAAACTACAACTAAATTATGTGAAGCCTAACTAAAACAACACTGCCAGTGACACTACATGTATGTCAGCCAGCTCACCCTGGTGATGGCGGAGATCATCACGCTGAGGGGCTGCTCTCCGGTGGTGTCACTGACCATAAACTCCTCGCCAAAGTCACAGAAGATTTGCCTGGGAGGCGAAAGAGGGAGATCATATCCGCAGTTCTGCACTGTTCGTGCTGGAAATAGAAAACCCCAACTCCTTGAATAATAAGGACATCAGTAGTGGGTACCTAAATGTCATGGTCATTGCTACCCCCCCCCCCCAAACTAGTCTCATGCCCAGACTCACCTAGCCTCATACCCAGGCCTCCCCTCGCAGCTTTTTTCGCAACCGTGGGGGAAAAAACGCCGCAGTTTTTTCCACAGGGGAGGCCTGGGTACGAGGCTAGACTCACCCCCGTAAGGAGTGGTCTGGTTATGCAAACTCAAATCCTGGAGCTTGACTACAATGATTACGTCATAAGATTTGAATGTGGTACAGCCTTTTTATCTTTGGTACAACAGTAGCTGGAAAGGTAAGGCGTCCAAAGCTACAACAGTAGCTGGAAAGGTAAGGCGTCCAAAGCTCTAAAGCTGAAAGGCAAGTTTACGCTATTTTAAAGCATCGTTTACAAGCTCCAAGGCTTATATTTTAAGCTGTTTTGTTTCACACTACAAATTAAACAATGATCGCTGACTCTGTTAGTAGTTGTCCCATCTCTGCAGCTGAATACACTCCACAGAATGGAATACCTCATATGCTGCCCGCTTACCCAAAAAGGCCCCTGGTGGCGGTGACGATAAACTTGATATTGTTCTGGTGGCAAAAGTCGCCGATCCTTCGCTGCTCATCCAGGGAAGAGTCTGTCAGTACCACCACCTTGAGGGGGAGGGGAGGGGAGGGGAGGGGCACAGGGAAGGCGGGGGGGGGGGGGGGTGATTTGCTATTTATGTTGTAAGCTATGTGCATTGTATGCCCTTTGAATTATATTATGTAATTTGTAATTCAAGCCTTGAGACACTGCCTCTAATTAGTCCCCACCCTCCCTCAAAGTATACACATAATGCGAGTCCTTGGACACACTTGGAGGTGGAGATCGCTTGGCCGCCGAGGTGGACATGAGTTGACGGCTTCCTCAGGGGGAATTTGGGTACATGGTGGGGGAGGGGGGTGGAGTCCACCTCTCGGCAATACTCTGAGATCTCTCACCCTTGGCGATACAGATTACTGTGCCATAACAATCTCTGTTAAAGTACACCTTCTGAGCCACTCACTCTCCGTTTCCTACACAAATCTTTAGGCCTGGCGATGTGGTCCAGCTGCACACCCAGGCCTCCCCACCCCAATTTTTTGCTTTTTTTTTTTTTGAATCTCACAGCACGGAAAAAAAATTGGTATGAGTGGATGGGCTGGAGAGGCCAGACAATGGGGACTACACGGAAAATGTTTCCTCAAGTCTGTTGAAATTGTAAGTTGTTATGCATGTAGGCAGCTTTTCCTGTCTTTCCTACCACATTTCACATTCATCTTCACAAGAGATGAGCATCAATAATACATGAACACTACAATGCGAAAGGCAGGTGTGAGACACCCTGGGTCCCCCCCCCCCCCCAGATTTTCAAATTTGTTACTCAGTAGTTCATTACATGTAGTAGCTAATATCCAGCCTTTTGGAGCCCCACCTGGGGGGCATGACTATACATCAAGAGCGCATAAAAAATGGGGGTGGGAACATTCTTTATGCGCTCTTGCTCTACATGTGACATCTTTCCTATCCCCACCAACAAATCCTGTTGGAAAGCCTGAAAGGGGCATCCTAACTTCCAAAATCTATGCACTCATACAGTCTCAAGCGTTACACCATACATGTACATGTACATAATACCATTTCACGCCCACATATCATGGAATACGGAATATGGAGTTTGTAATACTGAGTTTCTTACCTGGAATCCTTTCAGTACGGCCTCCGTTAGCTCTGACTCACACACTTCCACTCTCACGTAGCTGTTCAGCTCTTGGAGTTGGTTCCTCGTAGCCTCGGCACATGACCGACCGACATCAGACTCTGTGAGAAAGAACTGAGGGAGGGAGGGAGGGAGGGAGGGAGGGAGGGAGGGAGGGAGGGAGGGAGGGAGGGGAGAGAAGGGAGAAATGGAGAGGTAGTTTGTGTGTACATGTGTGTGTGTGTGTGTGTGCACGTGTGTGTGCATGTGCTGTGTTGAGGCCACACCCACCTGAGAGGAGAGGTGCTTGGTCTCCACGACACTAGGGTCATAGATGGTGACGGACTTCACTCCAGCCAGAACCACGTTCTTGGCTGGAAGGAGAGAAATGACATGAGTACAACAACTGTGTGTGTCCAAGGGATACTTGATGGCAAAGCCAAGATCGACCTGTAATACTCAAGGTGGTTAGTGAATGGCTAGCCACGCCTCTTGATAAACAGAAGCACTAACTAGAGAATTAAGGGAAGATATGCTGTGCCAGAGTGAGTAACTTTCCGTAGCCGTACATGATGAGCCTGCCTAGCCAAGCTCATCCATTTTACGTCATTATGTTACTATGCCACTATAGCTAGCCACGAGCACAGTGGAAGCTACTGAAAGTTTGCAGGCTCAATAGGCCAAGGTACATGAAGCTAGGTTAGTTTTGTGTTGCCTAGACGGCGAAAGAGTGGTAGGTAGCGATGATAGTTCTGTCTTGGCAAGATTTGCTAACTGGAAGCGCACTACGAAATTGCTGTGTCAGCACTTTCGCTGGAAGCTCCACATGATGAGACTGATCCATTCTACAGCTAGCTGCATTAAGCTAAGACTAACCTGTTCCTGAACACAACCTTCAGTTGAATGATGTTAGATATGAAATATCAGTCTTCTTACCACCTTTCTACCATGAACATCACACACGTGAGTAGCCTCGTTCCCAGGCTCTAGTGGAGGCGAGAGTAGAGCCTGGTACACACTGTTTGCGCATGCGCGAGAATTTACGGAAGAGGGCCAGTAAACGTGTCCGTGAATGAACTCAGTCACATGGCGAGGAGTAGTACTGAGGCAGTATACAGGTATAGTAAGCGGAAGAACTAGAAACTGTCTGATTTTTGGTTTTCTACAACTGAAAAGGCTTTCTAACCAGTCAAGAATAGCAAAACTACCTGTAATTTTTTTATCCGCTAGGATTATGGTAGCTGTCTTACCACAGAAATTCGGAAGCGCCTCTCGCCTAGTAGCTGCTCGATTTTCAATCTCAGATCTGGGCTTCAGCGCCTTTCAGAGGTAAGCGGGATCGAACAATCAAACTAACGATCACTTTCTAGGCATATATATGGCGAAAACCCAGCTTAGCCTCGCTCCCAGACTCTTCTGAAAGCACCACCATCTTCAATTGTACGCATGCAACGAACGATAATACGATGATAGACGGAGTGATATTGCGGCGTAGTATCCGCTAGTTTCCAAAGCCCCAGAAATCCTGGGGTAACTGAGCATGCGCAAACAGTGTGTACCAGGCTCTTTACTCCGCCCACGCAAGAGCCTGGGAACGAGGGTAACACGTGAGAAGAGATACCAGCTCGTTCTAAGGAGGTGTGGCATAACACCAGTGACTCTACACTCACCAATCTCAACCCCTAGACCCTTCATGCCGGAGATCAGCACATTGGCATGACTCATCTTCTTCATTGCTTCATGGCCCAGGACATAGCTGTGGAATGACATCATTACAGCAGTCTCATATTAGACTGATGTCATCATTACATCATGATCAATGTTGGTACAGTCATTATTGTGTATTACTGGAAATTTACAAAAGGGGTACATCTGTTGCAGTAGTGTACATGGGTCGCCACATAGGATTTCTTTACTGGAGATAGAGTTTGTTACAACAGCAGTTACCCCAGCCTGTGAACCACAGAAATGTTATCACGGTGGTATGATAGATTGGAAATGATAGTTCACATGGGGATTTCGTAGAGGGGGAAAGGGGGATTTCCCCTCAGTCTGCATCTCCAGAACACTCTACACACTAAAACTCTGATCCTTCAATTTGTTTGCAAGGTGTGCACAGTGAGCAATTCCCAAAGGCTAGGGCCAAATTTCTACACAGAGTTACTGCTAGGTATGATTTTTTACCCGAATAGCTACATGTCAGCTAAAGTTGTGCACGCATGCCAGGTTGTTAAATATATCAATATGTCTACTGCCAAATCACTCACAGTAGCTAGTGTACTTTCACTAAAAATGGTTGCTCCAGCATGGGAATGAGGCTCTTCCAGCCTGGGAGTGAGGCTACTCCAGTCTGAGAATGAGGCTATTCAAGTCTGGGAGTGAGGCTACTCCAGTCTGAGAATGAGGCTACTTCAGTCTGGGAATGAGGCTCTTCCAGCCTGGGAATGAAGCTACTCCAGTCTGGGAATGAGGCTACAAAAACACACTGCCGTGTAACACAGGCATTCAAACCTCTACATGCAGTTGAAGGGTATCCCCAGACCACTACAGCATCTAGTACATCAAAGACAATGGCTACACATGTACCTAAGCCCCTAGTAATACCAAAAATCACATGATTCAGATGACACTTTACTCACTGATATGTGTGTCAACAGTAGTTCAGCTATCTAAATGTGCAATTTAGATGTAAGGGTGATTGAAGGTAGAGCTTAAATAGAACTGGTCAAGTTAGGAATAGGATAGGGCTAGAAGTAGGAGGTAGCAACAAGGCTAGGGGCAGGGGGAGAGACTCTGAAGAAGGGAAGGAAGGGAGGGGGAGAGGGGAGAAAGTGAGAGAGGGAGAGGGGTTAGAATGACTCACAGCTGCCTGGAGTAGAGACCCTCGTCTATCTTCTCCTCTGTCATCTCTACGTCGTTCACCTGGCAACCAGAAAAAAAACAGAGTCTCTAGTCTATGTGAGTATCCAACAGTTATAGCATTGTCCCACAAAACTTCTATTTCGGCAAGATTTACACATTTACAGCAACATTCCAGCACAGATGCCATTTATATACCACATGAATGGCCAGTGCAGCTGCCAGACACACTGTCCAGACATGACAGTGCATGCACCCAATCTACTGGGATGGTATGCTTGAAGTTTTCGAGGAGAGACACACAGGCTGACAGCTGATTAGGTATCCAAGACATGACAATGCATCCAGGGTATCCAAGACATGACAGTGCAAATATCCTATACAATATCCTGTACACGCCTGCAACTTCCCTACACTCTCAAATACAGGTGGATAAATTATAACCAAATTTTAAAGATGATATGGCACCAGTTCTAAATATAGACCACTCATGAAAATTAGACAACAAAATGACCACCCACTATCCATTCGAAACTCTAGAGCCCAGAACAGCCAGTAGCAAAACTGTTGAAGACCCAGAGGAACAGAAAGTGACAGGGTTCTATTTTGCAGCTGCACTTCTCAATCCAAACTCCCTTTACAGCACTTTCTATTTAATTACTTTGCTAAATCCACTAACACCAAAATCCAATTGCTTCACTTTATACCTCCTTCCACTCCCCCAGACATTCTAAACTGCTGCAAGCAATAAATTTGACTGCCCTATAGCTAGCTAGCTAGAGGCAGAAAATTCCCTTAGTAAAACACCTGCTATTAAATTCATAACAAATGCTTATCATTTCCAATGGCCCACAAGAACAAGAAACAGCTATATCTCACCGGTTCACTGCCTCCACGCTGCAGCTATTGGCTAAGCTACACCCCTAATAAACTCAAAATGGGGGACGGAAGTCAAAACGACTGAAAAGGTCATTAAAACATGAGGGGGAACCCCCTCCTGACAGCTTACAATCATAAACGTAACCGCATAATTTATATCCCTTACTTCTAGTTGCGAGCTGCAGTGATTCCCGACGTTGTCCAGGCGTCTCTTCTTTGCAGGCGGGCTCTCCGCTGACATGAACAACTGCTTACCACACACAAACTATTATTAAAGCTAGCTTCCTGCGGCGCACTCCTACGCTAAAATATCAAACCTACGCGAACGACGGTAGTCGCACTACTTAATACTACACTGCCTAGATAAACTTCTCTATGACTGTGATGCGTCTACTACCAGTGCGGGACTGCAGTTCGTACAGAATTCTGGCGGTTGTCAGCCTTGCAGGCGCTTTCTTGCGCAAGAATCGAGTCTTCCGGAGCTGGAATAATGCAGCTGCATTAGCTGCGCCCAATCGTTGCACGTGCACGCTTCTGTCGCTGAATTAGAAACAAGTACCGCCCCTCAAACATCAAGCGTGGTATAGGCATCATGCAGCCACTCATACAATAATCACTCATCAGCCTATGCATAACCTCAGAAACCAAGTAGCATATGCTGAGAAAAACTATTATACAAATGGTGGGCAGTTATTTAGTATCACATCACAAAAGATATTACATCACAATGACATCACATCAAGTATACCGAATCCAATATAAAAAAAGTGAGGTTTTACAATTTCTCAATGATGATTGCAGCTGCCCCTCCGCCACCGTTGCAGATCCCTCCCATTCCCTTCTGTCCCAGTTCCAGGTTGTGCACCAGGTGGCTGACCAGTCTCGCTCCCGACATGCCGATGGGGTGCCCAAGGGAGACCGCACCTATGAACCAATCAGATAACAGAGAAAATCATCAACCTTGTAGTAAACGATCACCACAGCTACAGCTCTTGATCTACTCTCCAGTATCTTGTAGTTAGCCCCGCTCCCAGTTTCCACTCCCAGCTTTTTCCACGCACAATAAAATGCTGGGAGTGGAGACTGGGAACGAGGCTAACTTGCAGTGTTAAGCTCAAATTTGTAGGTATAGTATAAATTAGTACTGTTGTTATGATGTCATTATGAGGTAATGATTATGAAGTAATGTCACAGTGGATATAGTATGATGTCATTGTGATGTAATACACTGTAGTCACTACTGATATACTATTGCCTGGTTTGAGCAGATCATGCAGTACCACTCACCTCCGTTGACGTTTACGATGCTGGGATCAAGATCCATGAGCTTGATGTTGGCCAGTGCGACGACCGAGAAGGCCTCATTGATCTCCCAGAGGGCCATGTCCTCCTTCTTCAGCTGGCACTGCTCCAGGACCTTGCTCATGGCTGCTACTGGGGCCGTGGGAAAATCGATCGGTGCCAGCGCTGCATCACCAAACCCTACGGGGAGAGAAAGCAGAAAAGTCAGTATAATGTATGATGTCATTATGAGGTAACGTTTATGATGACATTATGACATAATGTCACTAGTATTCCGATGTAATATGATGTAATACAATTTACTCACTTCAACAGTACTTTCACATTAGGGGCTTTCAACTGATGCCCCAGAGACCATATTTGGTTAAAATAACTTCAGGCATTTTTGCTGCTATAGCAACAATAGTGTAATGTTGATCTATCACACAAAAAGGTGATCTTTCAAATTTTTAAGTAAATTGGACATTAAATGGAGAAGATATGACCTCACAAACTTATACACATTTTATATAGGTCCATATGAGGGATTTGCACTGGAGGCATCTATAATTGTGAGGTCATAATTATCTGCTCCATTTAATGTCCTTTCTGTTTGTTGAACAGTTGACACAAGTACTATTGTTGCCATCACAGCAGAAATGCCTGAGGTTATTTTAGCTAAATAAGGCTGCTTCTGGTACTAATCTATTCAGTTTTATTAAAACGCTCTCAACATGGGGAAGAGGCTAGGCAGGAAATGTGGTCCTTACATATAATGAAGGTTATTTTGTTGTATTGTGTAGATCACATGATCTACGCAGCAACATCATGTGTAAGTCACATGCAGACCCTGTGCTCCACTTACCCACAATTCTAGCCAGAGGCTTGACCCCCGCCTTCTTGGCCGCCTTCTCTGTCATGAGCACCAGAGCAGCTGCCCCATCATTGAGCGTGCTGGCGTTGGCAGCCGTCACCGTCCCTCCATCTTCCTCTTTTAAGAAGGCTGGCTTCAGTGACGCAAACTTCTCAAAATCAGCTCTGGGAAAAGAGAGGGTAACCCACCAACAGGCGATCATTACTGGCTACTGCAAACATTGCTCCCCCACCCCCCTTTGAAATTTTATGCCCCCCCCCCCCCTCAAATCTTAATCCTACAGGTGCCCGATGCTCAGATGGCTAGAATGGTATAATCCCATTTAGCTGACCCAAGCATCATTGAACCTCATGTGTTATGCTATCCAGGTCTGTTACGCTCGGTACAGCTCATAAATTTATTGCACATACTACTATATGCCTGCAGAGCCTTTCCAATTAGGGATTTCAGTAACTATGGCAACAATACTACTTGTATTTCAGAGCCTTTCCAATTAGGGATTTCAGTAACTATGGCAACAATACTACTTGTATTTCCTGACCCAACAGTCATAAAATACAAATTTCTTTCATGTTGGAAGTAAACTGGAAGAACTCACAAACTTTTATATATTTTGTATGCGCTACCTACTTTATAAATCATGGCAAGGTGAACATCTTTTGAGCTGCTCCTAACTGCGCAGGTTGCAATTGCAATATGTGATTATTGCCCAGACCCACAAGTGTTTTGCCAGCAGTGATAGTCATGAATTAGATTCAGTGAGACCAGACCCTGCGCTAGAATTCTACCACCGAAGAGGCAACTGAAATATACCTCAGATATTCCTCATCGTGTTTCACAATAACGTCTGGTTTCCCCTTTTTCTGAGGAACAGAAACCGGTACAATCTCCCGTCCCAAGACGCCACTCTCCGTGGCCCGGGCTGAGTTGGCATAAGAGCGCTTGGCATATTCGTCCTGCTCCAGACGAGATACATCATACTTCTTAGCAGTATCCTCGGCACAGTTCCCCATATGGAACTGTGTGTGGGGGGGGGGGGGGGGGGGGGGGGGGGGGGAGGGGGAGGGTGGGGGGAGGACGACAATACAAGAACCGAAAATGCGTATAGGTATTAGTCCTTGAATAGTAAGGACATTGTAAAGCCATGTGTCTTCCATTGCATAGCCTACATGTAGTAGGAGGGTAGCCACGTTCCCAGGCCTACGCCCCAGCTATCGTCGCTTGCAGTACGAGTGACACAAGCCGTGTTCCCAGGCCTACGCCCCAGCTATCGTCGCTTGCAGTACGAGTGACACAAGCCACGTTCCCAGGCCTACGCCCCAGCTATCGTCGCTTGCAGTACGAGTGACACAAGCCGTGTTCCCAGGCCTACGCCCCAGCTATCGTCGCTTGCAGTACGAGTGACACAAGCCATGTTCCCAGGCCTACGCCCCAGCTATCATCGCTTGCAGTACGAGTGACACAAGCCGTGTTCCCAGGCCTACGCCCCAGCTATCGTCGCTTGCAGTACGAGTGACACAAGCCACGTTCCCAGGCCTACGCCCCAGCTATCGTCGCTTGCAGTACGAGTGACACAAGCCGGGGTGCAGGCCTACGCCCCAGCTATCGTCGCTTGCAGTACGAGTGACACAAGCCACGTTCCCAGGCCTACGCCCCAGCTATCGTCGCTTGCAGTACGAGTGACACAAGCCGGGGTGCAGGCCTACGCCCCAGCTATCGTCGCTTGCAGTACGAGTGACACAAGCCGGGGTGCAGGCCGGGATAACGTCGTTATCAGGAGGGTCGCCTCATTCACAGGCCCGCGTGTACAAGAACACTACATCAAAGCACATGTTTGCTTGTATTTTCTCCATTTAATGCTCACCTTTACCCCCTATTACATCATAATGGTAAAGTCTATTGAAAATTCATGACTGCATGGGTAAGACTTTTATCCTCAGCGCTCCTCGATACTGAAACGAATGGCCATAAAACCTACACAGGACTGAAGCAGATTACCTGGTTATAGACGTCCCATAGGCCGTCCTTCACAATGCCATCCTCGACACTCTGGTGTCCGTAGCCAAATCCTGCCCTCCCCTTTGTCAGGTAGTAAGGGACGTGGGACATGCTCTCCATGCCCCCGGCCACCATCACCTCCTGGCTGCCGATGGCTAGGCTCTGGGCTGCCATCATGACCGCTTTCATACCTGCATGCCCGGTAGAGGGAAGGGTAGGATGGAGAGCAGCAGTCACATTCCCAGGATAAACCTGGGATTGGACTGGGTCTCAGGCCTCGTAGCACTCTTTAGAATTTTCATTTAATAGTTTTATAATAATTCCGTGTAATTGACAAAAATTAAGAAAGTAGGACCGTCTGAATACTCCGTTACTTCCCGAGGTTGTATCAATTATCACATACACATGTGTGCACGTGTACATACACGTACATACACACACACACACACACACACTCACACACTCACACACACACACACACACACTCACACACACACACACACTCACCAGAGGCACAGACTTTGTTGATGGTGGTACAGGGTGTTGATATTGGTAGCCCCGCCCCGAGGGTAGCCTGTCGGGCCGGTGCCTGTCCCTGCCCAGCCTGGAGGACATTACCCATGTACACCTCCTGTACCTGTGAATAGTATAAAGTTGGGGGGGGGGAGGGGAGCGAGGGGGAGGGGAGAGAAGAGGATGGAGGGTAGAGGAGAGGAGAGGAGGGGGAGGGGAGGGGAGGGGAGGGGAGGAGAGGGAGCGGGAGGGGAGAGGGGAGAGGAGAGAGGAGGGGAGGGGAGAGGAGGGAGGTGAAAGAGGGAAGTGGATATCCTGGCCCATAGTACCACTACGTGCTTTTTTTGCTACCCATTTAGCCTCGTTCCCAGGCTCCACTCCCCAGCGAGAAAAGCTGGGGAGTGGAGCCTGGGAACGAGGATTCACTTGTAGCTACATGTAAGCTTGTTTTTAAGTTAATGCAAAACCCTGGCTCCCCCCCTAGTTGTGAATGCTAAAGCAGATGCAAAGACATCTCCAACCTGCATCGAAGGTAAGTTGCCTTTGATGCAGGATTACTAAGTAGATGCTGCTCAGGCAGCCCCACCCACCTTGAGTAACGCCTCCGATTACGCCCACTCACTACACGCGGCAGCGTGTATTACTTTATTGACCCCTTTTACTTAACCTATTCTACGACCCTCACCAGTTCTGGCTGAATTTCCGCCCTCTCCACGGCCGCCCGGATGGCAATGGAGCCGAGTTTGGTCGCGGGCAGGGAAGAGAGAGCGCCACGGAAGCTACCGATGGGGGTGCGCACGGCGCTCACGATCACAACCTCATTCGGCCGGCTGCCCTTTCCGTAGTTCCTACTGGCGGTCGATGAGATAAATCGAGTGACGGAGGGCGCCAAGGTTCGTGTTCTATAGGACAGTGCAGCGGCAAAACTAGCCATCGTCTTCTCTTGGGAAGAAAGCGAATACGGAAGAATACGGAGTGAAAAGGCAGTTGAAGTGCGCAACAAATAGAGAACGGAGGAAGTTTAGCGGTTGCTGTGGACACACATGGCTGGGCAAACCACGTACGTACTCTGCATGCAAAGCAAACTCTTAGCCAGTTGTACGCTGGCTAAAATATTTATATCGCTTGAGAGATCCAGTAAGTCCGTAACTGAGATAGCTACTTCTTTCTTGTGGGTGGGATGTGAAATTTTGCAACATCTGCATGCAGCTGATCCGATGCACCTTTCCCTTCCCATTTGCAGCCCTGGGGATCATGTGATCTTCCCCACAGAGGCTGAGGCATACGTGAAAGAGCTTGCCCCGTTCAGCATAGCAGACATTGGCTCCTCAAGGTATATAGTTTCCATTGCCACCTGCCATAAACACAAATGAGGGCTTGTACTTCTCCCTACCATGTTCCTGTAGATGGTCCCTGCAGAGAGAGAGACTCGGACAACTGAACTTGCAGGTGAGACTTCAGCTAGTTTGAGCAAGAGCTGGTCCTTATTTGAACATGAAATTAAGCGGGAAAAAAGCTGTGAGGGGAGGCCTGGGTACGAGGCTAACAAAATGCTACACTGTGATAATGTTATCACAGTGTATTTTTTTGTTAGCCTCGTACCCAGGCCTCCCCTCACAGCTTTTTTCGCAGCCGTATTGGGAGGTTCCATGGCTTGGGTACGAGGCTAGCTTTATAGCAAGCAAGATTCTACATGAAATATTTGTACTGTAACCTTGTACCAAGACCTCCCACATCTTATCTCGCAGCCATGGAAAAGACCAGTATCACTTCCAGATTTTTCTCTGAGAGATAGAATCTGGTTTGTGAGAGGGCCTGGGTACGAGGTCGTGTTCTATGCTCTTCGTATCATAACTGTTGCATGTTGTTGATGTGACTGCTCTCTCTCTCATGGCCAGGCGGTGTTCAATGTCACTCACCAGAGCGATGAGTTCGTCAAGGACTTCCTCAACACTCACGACAAGGTGTGGCTGAAATAATCAGTACAAGTCGTCCATCACATCACCTGTTTACCTGTTTAAGCAATTACACTTGCTTGCTATAATTTTTCAAGTCAACTATTTAAGAATCAGATCGTTTCTAGTCATTAATCCTCCTCGCTTCCATTTTTTATCACCAAATACAGGAAATGCTAGTAACATTAACTCAAAAGAGCAATCTGTTTTTCAGTTTACATGTACTTCAGCTTCATACCAAGGGGGGGGTACAAGGCTACATGTATATGTACATAATATTATACGTGTGTACGGTGATAAGAACAATACGGCTTCTGGATCTTATAAGCCCTGCATACAATCAGTGGTGTAAGAACTAGGGAAGCAATATATGAATTCACTTCTCCTCATTGTATCACTCACCGGAAGCCCCTCCCCCTGACCCCCAACTTACCGGAAGCCCCTCCCTCTACCCCCAGATCCCCGTGCTGGTCCACGAGCTGCTGGCGGTGGAGCTGTGGAAGGAGAAAGTGCTTCCTCTAATGCTCAGAAGCTGCTTGCATCCCAAGACCAGCTTTCCGGCATACCTCGTGGTGGGTGGAAGTCCTTAAATAGTGAGGGCAAGATAGGCCTTGAATAATAAGGCTATAGCATTGGGGGGGGGTGAAAGTAGGCACTAAATGGAGAAAAATAGGAGCACATCTACTTTTCTTATATGAAACATTAGCCTTGTCTTCAGGCTAACCTCGTACCCAGGCCTTCCACGCCCAGATTTTATCTCGCAGCCGTGGAGAAAAATCGGAGAAAAAACTCCCCGATTTTTCTCCACGACTGCGAGATAAAATCTGGGCGTGGAAGGCCTGGGTATGAGGTTATCTTCAGGCCCCAGTTGCACAAAAAAAGCGATGGCCTGGGGACGAGCTCAAGGCTGTGAAAACAAGCTTGTTTGCTTGTACTTTCACCCCCATGACATGTGTACATGTACAATCAAGGCATCTTACTAATGTCAAGGGGTCCTGTTTAGAATGTTCTCTTTGTACAGCTGTACCATGAAGGAACAGTTGCAAGTCTCTTGGAGACGTCTCTCTTCTATGCGGTAGGTTCTGCATGCTGGGGTGTGTGCATAGCCTTGTTCCCGGGCTCCCCTCATGTGGTTTTTCGTACTGCAAGTGACAAACGCTGGGGTGAAGGTCTGGGTATGAGACTAGTGTAGCCATACCTTCTGTGTTTGATACATACACTTGTTTGTGTATCAAGGCTTACAGTGCAGGGGAGTATGCATACCCTCCAGTGTTTGTGTATCAAGGCTTACAGTGCAGGGGAGTATGCATACCCTCCAGTGTTTGTGTATCAAGGCTTACAGTGCAGGGGGGTCCAGTGTTTGTGTATCAAGGCTTACAGTGCAGGGGAGTATGCATACCCTCCAGTGTTTGTGTATCAAGGCTTACAGTGCAGGGGGGTCCAGTGTTTGTGTATCAAGGCTTACAGTGCAGGGGAGTATGCATACCCTCCAGTGTTTGATTGCTTGTGTATCAAGAACGTATCTAGGCTGGGCCCTACTGGCAAGTTTTACTAGCGGGTTTAGCAGCTACAGGTATACAAAGCTTGCCTACTGCTCCTCTGCTCAGTAGCTCAGTGGGTAAGCGCATCTGACTAGTAATCAGAAGGTCCTGGGTTCAATCTCCAGCTGGGGCTAGACTTTTTTTTACTCTTTCAATGTTTTTTCTTCCATCTTGATGATGAATTTGCAGGTGTAATTATGATTCCAGCTTCTTATGTTGCATTGCTAACAGCTGTTCTTGACAGCATGAGTGTTGTATAAATAAGGCTGCACACACACACACACACACACACACGCACACACACAACAGGAATCTTGCGAGAGTGCTGAAGACTGCATTCTAGATCTTGTGGACTATTGTCAGAGAAAGATCATGGCATTGTTGGTGGAGGGAGGGGGAGAGGGAGGGGGGAGTGACAGTAGTGAGGAGAGTGACAGTGGAGAGGATCAGACCACACCCTCCAGGAAGGAGCTTGTCAAGGTCAGCTGCTGAAGTATGTGTGTGATGTAATGATGATGTATGTATATGATGTAATGATGATGTAATGATGATGATGCATATTATGATACTACAATCAGCTAATCTTTCTTTTAGATATAGCAGTTAAGCATTTTAGTCAATTTTGGATCCACATTTGATTGTATTCCTTCATGTCACTCTCTCTCCCCAACCCAGGAGTTGCTTGGCCAGCAGAAGACGCTGGAGTTTGGCATAGCCATGAAGGCCATCTCCATCCTCAGATACATCACTGACCATCTCTCAGAGTGAGGAGCTGTACAGTGATGTCGTAATGACGTAATGATGATATCAGAATGGCTGATGTAATGATTATTATTTGATCAGGTGATGATGATGTAATGCATTCATGTCCTGTGCAGGCTGCCACTAAGTGTGACCACTAGGCTCCTGAACACACATGGTACGTTGGTGTGTGGATTGTCTCAAATAAACGCCCATGTGTTTTTAATCAAGGTATATTATGTTTTTCTCTTATCAAGACATTCCTTGTTTGCTGGTGAGTCTAGTCGAGAGAGCACCGTGGATCAGAACTGGAGAGAAAGGTGTGTTGCGTAGCCTCGTCCCGGGCCCATTCCACTGTGAGTCTGGGACCAAGGCTAGTGTGCCAATAGCCTCGTCCCAGGCCCACTCTGCTGTGAGTCTGGATCTGACGCTAGTGTGCCAATAGCCTCCACGTAATAATTAAACTTCAGGTGAATGTCTTCGCTATGAGGACGGGCAGTGGGGCGAGGCGGGCCCTGAGGGCAGACTGAAGCTCACCAAACTGGAGGGCCAGGTGTGGCTGACTCTCTACCGCCTTCTCATGAGTCCGGACTGCCAGCAGAAGTATCAGCTCAACCAGCACAACAAAGCCACCATTCTCAAGGTGAGACTGCAAATCAAGGTGAACCCGAAAAAAAGCTGCGAGGGGAACGAGGCTACATGTAAACTACTCTGAACACCATTTGAACTGCCTCTGATACTAAATTAACTGTAGTTTGTCTATCATCCTCCCTCTAGCTGCGGACCTACCTCTCTGAGCCCCTGCTGGAGCAAATCCCTAACCTGGCCGCCCTCCAGCGCTACCTCGAGCACCTATCGTTCATGGACCCTCCCCCGACCAAGAGCGAGCTCATCCTGGAACAGGTTCGTGGCAAATCTCATTCCCATTCCTCAATCCGCACCTACTTGCAGGAGCTGCTACGTACCGCCTACATATATTGTCTGTGATTTCTTAGCTGCAGGGAATAATGTGTAGCTTAATACTGCAGACCATGAGTACAAGTTATGTCAGTTTAGGTGTCCTGCATCAATCTCCCTTAGGCAAACTGTGCTTGTGTCAATCTCCCTTAGGCAAACTGTGCTTGTGTCAATCTCCCTTAGGCAAACTGTGCTTGAATCAATCTCCCTTAGGCAAACTGTGCTTGTATCAAACTCCCTTAGGCAAACTGTGTATTACATGTATATAATTGTGTAACGATGTAAATTTGCATTACAGAAAATACACTTGTGTTTTGCGCTAGCAATTCAATCCATTCCTGCTTCACATTCATCCATTGTTTTCCCATCATGCACACAGTGGTTTGTGCAATGATACACCAGTATCCAGGCAGCAGAGCTGCCGTAAATAAGATGTTTGCAAGTCTAACTGAATACAACTGTTACCCCTAGCAACCCAATTTATCATAGTACTTAAGAAAACTCCCAACTTTGGAAAACAAGATAACGGTGTTCAATTGACTCCCAGGAGTTACTTGGGTACCTTCACTGTTAGCAAAACAGCTGCAAATAATCAAAAATTGGGTTGCTAAGGGCAACCGGTGTCATTCTCCTTTCCACTACCCTTCCTCCAGGTACCTGCTATCTATGAGAAGCTGGTGAAGGATCATTCGGGCAAGTGGGCGGCCATTGCCAAGAAGCACTCCAAGTTACTTCTAGAGCCGAGCACAGAGGAGATACAGGCGCAGGCTAAGAGGTGATTGGCTGTCTTGTCCGTGCTGATTGTGTGTGGGTGGTCAGGGTACAGGATGATGTCATTGGATTGGAAGGATGATGGCATTGGATTTGTAGGGTGTGGTTTCCTAAGTTAGCAATGTTCTCTCACGTACACACACACACACACACACACACACACACACATGCTCACCACATAAACTGCATGTACACGTACACATACTCATTGTATATGTACATGTATGTGTCATACATGTGTACATGCACACCCACATACACATACAACACACACACACATGCTCACCACATAAACTGCATGTACACGTACACATACTCATTGTATATGTACATGTATGTGTCATACATGTGTACACACACACACACACACACACACACACACACACACACATGCTCACCACATAAACTGCATGTACACGTACACATACTCATTGTATATGTACATGTATGTGTCATACATGTGTACACACACACACATACACATACAACACACACACACATGCTCACCACATAAACTGCATGTACACGTACACATACTCATTGTATATGTACATGTATGTGTCATACATGTGTACATGCACACCCACATACACATACAACACACACACACATGCTCACCACATAAACTGCATGTACACGTACACATACTCATTGTATATGTACATGTATGTGTCATACATGTGTACATGCACACACATGCACACCCACATACACATACAACACACACACACACACACACACACTAAAACGCACACACACACACACACACACTCACACAAACACTCACACACACTCACACACACACACACACACACACACTAAAACGCACACACACACACACACACACACACACACACTCACACAAACACTCACACACACACACACACACACACTCACACACACACACACACACACACACACACACACACACACACACACAAGATGGGTAGACACATACAACCTTGATATTCTAGAGTCTCTCGTGTCGGGGCCACCAACGTGTGTCCTCTGTGGACGAGAGGCTTGTAAGAGATGCTCCAGATGTAAGAACGAGTGGTACTGTGGCAGGTAAAGTCCCATTCCCAGACTCCATTCCACAGAATCTGGGGTGAACTGGGAACGAGCATGTACTATGTACTAGCTATACACCTATGTACAGCAGAACCTCTATAATGCAGTGACTCTATAGAGTAGACACCTCTCTATTCAGGCCACCTAATGTGCATATTATATGGACCTCTGTAATACAGCACACTCTATAGTGCAGTGGAGCCATAAGGATGACCACAGTGTAGAGGTTGCACTGTACTACCATGTACTTTATGCCTAGCCTCGTTCCCCGGCTCTCCCGGCTCAAATGGAACGGGGAAAGCCTGGTATATTTGGGACGTAATTACATGAAAACATGGACGCGATATTACGTGAATGGACACGATGGCCTGCGGTGCCGGAAATATAAACAACTTGCCCACACATCTTGCACTCGATCGATCCAGCAGAGGAGCTCCCTTGTGGCTGCTGGGCAGTGCTGCGTGTCAGACGAGCTGGAATAGAGGCAAGTAAGCTGATATCACGTCCATGTTTCCATGTAATTACGTCACAAAACATACCAGGCGGGGCTCTCCCGTTCCGTTTGAGTTGGGAGAGCCTCCCCCTCCACCCCCTCCGCCCCAGGAAAAGCTTGAATTTTAGACCCTCTGTGATCACTTTTGGTCCATTTTCAAGTAAATCTACACGACCGATGAGTGGACCACATTAGATCATATTAAAAAACCGACAGACAGTGCCTTCGAAGATATCGTAGATACATGGAACAGAACGTGTAGAATAGCTCTTTAGGTTGAACCATTCGTTACCGTGTTGCATTGTGTTGGTTTGGTTTTATTACACTCAATAGAAAAACAAATTGGCAACCTAAGTTCCAAGGAGGGGGGGGGGGGGGGGTGAATGCCCCTCCCCTCCCCCTAAATGACCCCCTGCTAGTTCAATGTTACATAATATACAATAATTATCAAAGGACTTGGGACAATTCACACCCTCTACATCAAAAGCTGTTGTATGCTAACATCTTTTGAACTGAACTGATCTTTTGTGACAAAAGAAGTTGTGAATCATAACTTGGGGATTAAAGTGCCACTGTTTGACTACAGTGTGTCCAGTCATCATCAATTACAGTGCCTCGGGTGCTCATATAAGCTGCCAATTTCTGAGTGCAGTACGGTTGTTACACGTTCCAAAGGTTTTACACAAGCTTACGTAGCTACAGTTGGCTGCTGTGCACGTACTCGGTCCTAATAAATGTATGTAGCCACGTCCATGTATCAAAGTTCTTGTTTTTGTAGCCATTAGTATTAGAAGTGACAGTAGCACTGTTGTGTGAAGCAAGCAATAGCCTTATTTTCATGTCCCCCCCCCCCCACCCCCCGGGGATGGTCGGGATTTGGATAAAACAACTTCTGATTGAAAACTGGGAGTTAAGGCTGACATTAATAAACCAACTCCCAGCAGAAACAACTAGTTATCTATTACAGCCATCAACAAAATGTTCATGGAAGTACCTAATACTCACAAGCTGAACTCTATATATAGCTACATACAAAAAATTGTAAATTGTACTACCGAGCATAAAGATGTGTTTTAGGAAGTAGTTGCTTATTCAAGCTAGTGACTCTAGCAACTGATATATTCGTAAAAACACCTAATGTTGGTGGGGCCACACGGCTACATGCAGCTGAATACATTACCTTAAAAAAACAAAAAAAACTGAGAAGAGGTGATGATTTTCAAGCATAAAGGAAGCCTTTCTCTTGATATCCCTTGATGTTCTCAGAATCAAAGAGCACTTGAGCGCATCAACAGCTGCATACAGTGTTTGTGAATAGATTTTCCCATGTTGACTGAGGACTGGAATTAAACTTGATGTATACATTGATTGTGAATAGATTTTCCCATGTCGACTGAGGACTGGAATTAAACTTGATGTATTCATTTTCTGTGCTGTTGCCAAGACAACCAAGAGGGCCTCTTGCCTTGCCTTTCGTCCCTTATTTCTAACGCGGTGGGACTCATCAGTTAACTACTGCACTAGTGGTTTGGCAGTCCTGATTGTTGGTTGTGGTCACTGCTACCAGTAGTATAACATATGCAACCACGCTCAGTTGTTTTGACTAGTGTTACAGTTGCTGACAGAGCGTGGTAGCCAATTGATGAGTCCCACCGCCTTGGAAGTAAGGGACGAACGGCCGGTCTATTGGCTGCCTGAAGCCTGATCTGCCTGGGGGGCGCGGGGGGGGGGGGTTGGAGAACTCAGTTATTCTGGGAATTTTTTATGCGACACGCAGCACTGCTAGCAAACTAGGCAGCCGTGAAGGGAGCTACTCTGTTGGATCGATCGAGTGTGAGATGCGTGGGTGAGTTGTTTATATTTCCGGCTCTACTGCAGGCCTTCGTGTCCATTCACGTGATGTCGCGTCCATGTTTTCATGTAATTACAGCACAAAATATACCAGGCTCTCCCGTTCCGTTTGAGCCGCTCTTGACGTAAGCCATATGTGCTATTGTGCATTGCTGATTATCATTTAGAGTTTGAAATCACAGCTCAAGATGAACCATGTTTTAGGTGGTTTTTTTTTGCAAAGCAAAACGTTGCAAAGGCCATAGGCTCTGAAAACATTATTTTAGATTTAGGTAGCTAGGTAGAGAGGTTTCTGGTATACTGTACGAAATTCTACCCACATGTACTTGGAAATGGTGGGTTACTATATAATTATGGCAAACATTAATCATTACAAAATTGTCCTTGCTTCCTCCGAATTCTAGAGAGTGCCAAGTGAAGCACTGGAAGACACACAAAACTTTGTGTGATGTAATCGCTGCTAATCCTCCAGACTCCTAGTCTCAGAATGCTAGCAAGTATATGTTTTTTCTGTTGCTTCTGCCATACTCCTGTGATCTTCTTACATAATTATAATTTTCAATGGACGCTTTGTTTCTAGGAATACATTTTGTCTTTATTAAATATCCATTATTCCTCACTATAAATGGATTGAAGTCAAAGTGTGTAACAGTATATAGTATTACACACCACAAAGTAAACGAGAGCTGTCTTTTCAGACTCACAAAGCAGGACTAATTTGGTGATAATGTTAGCATGAGAAGAACAGTTGCTCTACTCTTTTGAAGTTCATAAAGCATAATTATTTGATAATTATACAGTCACGCTTTGCCTTTTGTCTTGGATATGCGAAAACTGGCACCATAGCACAACGCACACGCACAAAGTAGGTGCTATAAACAAGATTGGTGGGTTGAAGGGCGGGAAATACCCAAATTAACCGCCTTTCCTGCTGAGCCAGCATGATTTTTGTTATGGAAGAGGAAGAGACGACGACAATTCGGCATCCCGCCAGTGAAAGCCAGCTCAGCCCCACGGACGAGCCTGCAAGTCCCCCGATTATTCCAGATTGCCTGGAGCGCGTGTTCAATTATCTGCACCCTACGGACAAGGGAAGAGCTGCACGAGTTTGTCGGCTGTGGCGCGATACTTGCTACCGGCGAAGCGTCTGGAAGGGAGTGGTGGCCAAAGTCCACCTCTCGCGCGTCTCGGAAGGCGTCTTACACTCCATTCACACAAGGGGCATCCAGAAAGTCCGCGTCAAGGAGCACAAGTGCAACCTCGAGCTTGTCACCAGAGTTTTCCGGACCCTGCGCTCGCTAGATGTCGGTGGATGCCACTATACTAGCGACGAAACGATCCAAAAGGCATTTGCTTCCGAAGTCTCCGCCGTCACTGAGCTGGACTTGAGTTTCTGCACGTCCGTAACCGACATTGGACTCAGTAGCGCTGTCGTGAAGTGCCCTGACTTGGAATCTCTCAGTTTGCGGGGTTGCACTGCTGTTCGCCTCACTGGTGCTTCAAAGATGGCGCTCAGGGGCTGCAGCAAGCTGCATACCTTATCTCTTGCTGGGTGCAAGCAGTTAAACTTTCAGGGTTTTGGAGGGGTGTTCTGTGAAGGTAACTTCTCCAACCTCAAGCATCTAGACTTGAGAGACTGTGACCTGATCTGTGATGGGTGTCTGCAACACATCAGCAACCACCTCCAATCCCTTGAATCCTTAAACCTTAGTTTCTGCATATCCATAACAGATGAGGGCCTGGCAGAAGTAGCAAAAGGCCTACCTCATCTGAAAACACTCAAACTTCGGTCTATTGACAATATATCATCTTACAGCATCGCCCAGATTGCAAGCGGATGTACCAGTCTCTGTCACTTGGATATCGGTTTCTGTGAATGGGTGGACGACAAATGCCTGGAGGAGATTGCCCGTGGGAAGATCAGGGACTCTCTGGAAGAACTGGACCTTTCCTGTGCACACATTACTGATCACGGTATCCTCAAGATTTCAGAAGCCCTGCACCAGCTAAAGCACCTCAAGATTGGTCAGTGTCTGGCACTCACTGACCGAAGCCTGGCCCACGTGGGACAGAAACTTAGGAGCCTAGTGACTATTGATTGTTATGGATGCCGTTTCAGTAGTAGAGCCATCAATAGAATCTGGGACACTCTCCCCAACCTTCTACTTGCAAACAATTTTATGATCTGTAATTTTAAACGGCGTTAAATCACAAACAACGTTAACAACTCTGTATATATGGTTATAGCTCACTGAATACTTTGATTGATCACGCATGCGTTTAGCCACGCCCACCGCATAAGCCCTGCACAGTGCATGCAGCAGCAGATGGCAGTGTGTAAAACTATAGTGTGGTTGGTTTTCCTGAGGTTTGCAGCTGCGTGGACGCAGCAGTATGGTGATGCCTTCTCCAGTAACTACGTGGACTATCAAGGCCCTGCGTACACCGGCTGGAATTACACCACGGACCCCTTTGTATCTCAGAGCTCTCCTAGTGTCAGCAGACTGAATGGGGTGATGTTTTACCCCTTGAGGGCCTATATGATAGCTTTGGCTCCAAACGGAACTGTTCTGTGGAAGACTGGAGTTGCTCCAAACGGAGAAGCCTATCTCACCAACACAGTCTATTCGGAGGTGCATGATTTGGTTGTGGTGGGTGCTTCGTGGGTGGAACAACAGACGTTCTTTCAGGTGGTGGCAGTCCGTGGCAGCAGCGGCGATGTTGCCTGGACGTCAATGCAAAATAACCTCTATCATGCAACAACCATTTCAATTTCTACAGTTGCCGATGCTGTGTACGTGGCTGGATTTGACAACAGTACGTTTTCAGGTTTACGACTGGCAGACGGAATGTTGCTGTGGAGGAAGCCGTTCATCCCAGATGTAGGGATTTTCATGCAGACCAAGGTTGGGCCAGTCCCTTCAAACTCGGCAATGGCTGATAGCAAATCCAAAGAAATGGTACTCCTTCCGACTGATCCTTGGGACGGCTTTGAAGGAAAAGGCAATCTTCTGTCTTATGGGACCTCTAAACCTGGTCTTCGCCTCTGGCATTCTGATCTAGGTTTCACAGCTGGCGGCCTCTTTGCTTTTTCAACACAGGGGATGATTTTCGGTCGGGATGGTGGAGGGGGTGGTGCCCAGGGACAGCAGATGTTCGGTATACATACACTAAATGGAAGCGTCGTCTTTAATGGAGCTGGCTACTGTGCATCTGTGAGTGGACCTGCAGTTGACTCTGAGGGATATGCATACTACAGGTGAGGACTGGCATAGGTATATAGTTCACTCCAAGGACCTTGGTAAACCCGCATGTTCTACATGTACAACGTCCAGACAAAGAGAGTGGATGGTGTGATTTTTAATTTTACAATAACTTTACTAAATATTGTATAGCCAATACAGAAGCAATACACGTACAGTACAGATTTTGTGAAAAGTGGTCTAACATTATCTTGGGGATTGGTAAGGAAGTAAGATTTCATATTTGGGTCAAATAAGGTTAGCATGCATGTCCATGAGTGATATCAATACTGGAAGTTTCAGACTTGAGAACCAATATCATTGAAGAGAAATGCTAAAAACATTATGCCATTTGAAACACCTACTGCCAAAAGTACAGGGACTTAGGCTTAGGTTACTACCCTCTTTGGAGAACTAAATAATACCTCAGTTTAGAGTCTGAATCTCCATAATCTCAAGCAAGAAGTTGTTCACCGACTGAGGATGCATTGAGTCCTGTAACTTCTTCATGCTTTAGTGTATATGGATGAAAAACTTACTGTATTGCGAATACTGTACCCTAATCTCCCCAAAGTACGCCCATGGGTGATGAAGTTAAGCAGCTCCTCAAAGAGGGGGATGGGTGCATGTATATTGAGTATTTAGATTTTTTACTCAAACGTAGGCCAGCTACAAACACTGTATATAGTGCTGTAGTTGTACACCTGCACAAGGTAGAGCTACTCACCAACGTATGAATTCCCTTGGTCAGCAGGAGCCTCTTCCAAAGTTGTAGTGTGCTACTACTGTAAGCCACTACATGCATGCAGGCAGTAACACAATAGATAGCAACGCATGCCGTTCTCATGTCATGCAGCAGTGCACAAATGATCATTACAAATGATGCTTGTGAAGCCAGCCTTCATTTGTTAGTCCCACCTCTTTCACAGTAGTTCTTCTGAGCCTCTATATACTCCAGTGCTTTCCTGTTTGCTCATACAATAATGACCCTACACAATAACTTGTAAAATAGGGGGGTTGGCCTATATTCAAAGGTGGGCTTAAGCTTATTTTCAGGAGATTATGTAGCAGATATGCATTGTTGAGATTTTCCATCTGCCTCCCCTGCATATCTCCATAACAGATCAAGCTAATTTGAAAGCCTCATTTCTGTAGCACCTTATACAATTTTTGGGTGACCAAGTTTGAATAGGGGACAAATTAGTATGTACTGATGATATCAGCGGAAAACGGTCTATTGAGTGGTCCTATAGACCTAGACCTGCACTCCATACGTGTATGCAGATAGCAGCAAATATAAATGAGTCAAAAACCTAGTTTTGAGCAGCTCGAGTTTTTGCAGTGAGAATTATTGCACACATGATAAACGTTACTAGCTGAAAATCAAAAACAAAGTATGCCTACATGCATGCCAAGTTCTTGTGTATATGGTCCTGCTGATCAATGGGAGGATTATGAGCACCAGTTCAAGCCTAGTGTCTACACTTTGAGCTTGGGGCATTCGGTTCTCATTCGAAAACTAGCTATAGCTACAGCTTTATTTTTCTACATGGGCTAAATCTTGCGCTCATGTATCTTTCTTATTTTTGTTCTTTGTCCCTGTAAATGTCTTATATTGGTCCAATAATTGCAACGTAAAGCATGAAATTTGATTTGAATATTTAATAGTCGTGATTTATTAGCCTCGTACCCAGGCCTCCCCTCACAACTTTTTTCACAGCCGTGTTTTTTTCCACGGCTGCGAAAAAAGCTGCGAGGGGAGGCTTGGGTACGAGGCTAGGGGTTTAAACGACATCAATTTCTTCCCAAATGCAGTTGTGGTAACCAGGTCTACTCCATGTTTCCCAAATGCAGTTGTGGTAACCAGGTCTACTCCATGTTTCCCAAATGCAGTTGTGGTAACCAGGTCTACTCCATGTTTCCCAAATGCAGTTGTGGTAACCAGGTCTACTCCATGTTTCCCAAATGCAGTTGTGGTAACCAGGTCTACTCCATGTTTCCCAAATGCAGTTGTGGTAACCAGGTCTACTCCATGTTTCCCAATGGAACACTGAGATGGATCTCAAAGGCCATAGGAAATGGTACCCTTAATTCTGTGAACAGTCCCTCAGTTCACCCAGCCGGACACATCTACTTCATTCACAACGATGACACCAGGGTAGTAGCTTTGTCGGCCAAGGATGGCTCCCTGTACAAAGTGTATAGCCTCACAGAGCAGCTGGGATTTCTTGAACCTCCCATCCTACTGGGCAACGAGATGATGTACCTCCTTGGCTTCAAGGGTAGTACAATTGCCATCTACACAGTGAAATTGTGACACTTGCTTCTAGTAGTCTCGCGTAGCCAGACTCTCGACCGTCAAGAGTCTGGCTACGCGAGGCTATGCTTGGCACTGCATGATCACGAGTGACAATGCACCAATGATTGACTGTACCATTTAGTATGCATACTGACGTGTGGTGTATTGCTTGTAGTTTTCATAGAATCTGATAATGAGGCCGTGTGGTTCATATTTAGGTATATCATTTTATTAGCATCACTTGCTACTCTAGTGTTCTTGCAGTATGCTAAAGGTGCTAAGGGCACGATGGTTTATGGTTTTCGCTCAGGTTGTGGGAATTGGGTGTTAGGGGTAGGATGTGGAGAGTTATTAAGAAGATGTATGACATTACAGAGAGTGCTGTGTATCTGTACTTTGTTTCGCCGTGGCTGGGAAGAGAGGCTAACATGGTGGCCTTTTTTGGGAGAGCTAGTTGCTTGTGGACGGTGCGAAGGGATTGGATCTGAACGAAGAACTGTGTACGTACTGTTCAGAGGATCAGCACATGCTGCTTCATCAAGTGGTGGAGATTGTGGATCATCAGGAAATTCTGCTTCATCAAGTGGTGGGGACTGTGGATCATTAGGAAATTCTGCTCCATCATGCGGCGGGGACCGATAACGATGTAGAATGGAATTGATAGATGGCTCGAGAGAGCTCAATGGTGGCTGGGGTGGTGGGAGAGGAGGATGGAATCGTCATCATCATTGATGGTAGGGCTTCGACTGTTGTCATCACTGTCAGAGTAGATGAGTTGAGGACGTCCTTTCTTTGCTTTGGATACGAAGTAAAACAGTATAAATGCTCCACAGCTGCAAAAAAAATCTGGGAAAGAGTCGGGTTTTTCGCGCGGAATTTTTGAAGCCTTGAGCCACACCCACTAAATTGCTCACGCGATAACCTCGTGCAAAAGTATAGTACACCGTAAACCAGTCGCTCTCTATCTCTCTGCCATGACTACTAACGCGGGTGTACCCTCTTCGGCCAACCGGCAACGCGGGGAGGCGGTAAGGGACATACGGACGCTGTCCTCTGAATTTGGGGAGAGCCGGGGGAGAAGCGAGGGGGAGGAAGAAACGCCCCCGGAGGAGCAATTCATCGAGGGGGCCAGGAATTTCTTCGGGCTGGATAATAAAAAGAACCAAAAGGATAAGCAAGACGATGGCGTGCTTTCTCACATTATGAGGGCCATCGTGAACGTCCCTGTGTACCCAATCCGATTCGTTCAGGTTCTCATCCAGCTAGGCTACGAGCCCAACCCACCTCAAAAACGCTACAGCATTTTATTCCGGCAACATCTGTACTACTACCCGGGCCTTTTCAGCTATGCCAGAGCAATCATGCGAGAGGAGGGCTGGAGGGCACTTTATCGCGGCGTTGGTGCCTCTGTCGTCAATGAAGTGGTCCACCTCACAGCAATGAGCATCCTAGCGCCCCGCGTGAGCCAAGCCGTGAAATGGCTACCTCTGAATGTGGTGGAAAATGGCGATGACGTCCCGGACACCGAAGAAAACCTCCAGACTTCTCGGGCAGTCGTCGTACGACACACCAGAAATTTCATCTACAGTGTTACCTTGGAGACGCTGGTGGAGCTAGCGTCTCACCCCTTTCACGTGATTACAATTCGAGCGATGGCGCAGCACATTGGCAGGGAAGACATCTTCAGCTCTGTCTGGGGCTCGATGAAGGAGATCTATCGCGAGGAGGGAATCTCCGGTTTCTACGCCGGAATAGTCCCGGCAGTCCTGAACCACGTCTGCAGCCTCTTTATTTACAACTTTCTACGAGTTGCGTTTGAGTTGGTCGTCATGCGAGTCTCCTCCAACTGGGGCAAGCTCGTGATCCAAGGGTTGATCGAGGTACCCCTGCTCATGTATCTTCCCCGGACTTACTCGTATCCGTTTGACCTCATGACAAACATGATGGCGGTTAATAACTGTCGCTTGAAAGCTGGTCTCCCGCCCAACATGCCTGCGTTCGGTGGCTGGCGAGATTGCTACCGATACCTCAAATCGAGTGGCACTCTCTATCGCGGTTCAGTGATCTTCTTTCCTCGTTTTGTGTACAAAACACCACCAAACTGACCCGGTGAACAGGTATCGTATTTCATATTATTGGTAGTGGTAGTAGCTTCCAATCTGACAGAGTTGTGTCTTCTTAGTGCGGCTGTCTACAAAATTTGCATGTAGCTGTACCCGACACATTTAGTCCTTTTTTTTCTTTGACACAGATCATGCATAATTTTTCCGAGTTTTCATGTGATCGCATAATGTTATTTTGTCTTGTATCAAGAGTGCATTATGCTCTTGTTTGTGTATATATAGCAATTAGTGTGTGGCACTTTATCTGAACATTAGTATTGGTAATAGGTTGGTTGGTTGGTTAAGTTTGAAATTAGGGGAAGATGGGTTCTGAATTTGGTATTTGGTTGGCAGTGACTTGGAGGAAAAAAAGAACCCTATATATATACCTTATTGGATGGGTAGCCGTCCAATATCACTGGATATTGGACGAGTCTGCAGTATTTGGGTGAGTCCGAAGGACGAGCCAAATACAAGCAAGACGAGTCCAATGTCCAGTGATATTGGATGGCTACCCATCCAATGAGGAATTTATTGTACATTGTACACACCACTCGTGATCCTGTTTATTAAGTTGATAACACAAGCCGTCCAATATCACTGGATATTGGACAGTTCGCCTTACAGTAAATACTACAGTGGTAGTACGAGTGTACAATAAATATAATTATACCAACCACAAACATAAATATGCCGACGTTTCAACCGCTGGCTGCAGTTTTCTTTAAGGCAAACATCAGCAAATTGAATGACAATAATATTATTCATGTCAAAGTGTGCATGTTGTGAGCTCTCAGCGTTGGTACATCTCTCTCAAGACTCCCAGACTGTCAGCATATCTCCTTTGGTTTGCAGCTGACGCTTGTTTCCACCTGTCAATACAATGACGATGGAGATACGGATAATTAGAATATACAGTGTCACAGTAGCAGACCGACAGCCTATTTTTGGCAGGTGCACATACATAATGGCCCCCTAAAAGACGCAGCGGTAAGAGCAGACGATCTCGGTTGGTTGGTTCTCTGTATTCATGTTCATCGGGTTGTCTTTCTACCAACCACAAATCGGCTCACAAGCACATCATTTGATGATGTGTTTGTGAGCCAATTTGTGATTGGTAGACAGAGAATCTGATCAACGAAACCAGACCCCTTTCACTGATGCCATCAGCACTGGGCTAATACATCAACCTTATTACAGTATTGCTATATATAGGCATACATGTATCCAAAGGGGGGGTACCAGGGTGCTCCCCTCCCCTTTCCTAACTTGGTTTCCTTTGATGTGGTCATTGGAATGTTTGAATTCATGGAAAAGTTGTATGTTCCCCCCCCCTTCTTGACTTGGGGGAAACACGGATGTATACTTGTAGTAGTAATGAAAAACTTGACTGCAATAGCTTTGCCACGCTGCACAGCCCACCTTGATCTGACCTCCCTCCACCTCGTCACGTGCTGTTCCTTGTAAGCCTCGATGACCTCCGCCGTTGCCTCTCCCTCCCTCTCCCTGTCCATTGCCTGCTGGGGAGGAGGATGCCGTAAAACTTCCAAGAAGTTCTCTTCTGAGTAACTGAACAGTAGGAGCTGATCTTGTTCCCCTAGCCTCGTTCCCAGGTTCCACCTAGCCTCGTTCCCAGGTTCCACCTAGCCTCGTTCCCAGGTTCCACCTAGCCTTGTTCCCAGGTTCCACCTAGCCTTGTTCCCAGGTTCAACCTAGCCTCGTTCCCAGGTTCCACCTAGCCTCATTCCCAGGTTCCACCTAGCCACATTCCCAGGTTCTATCTAGCCTCGTTCCCAGGTTCCACCTAGCCTCGTTCCCAGGCTCCCCTCCCATGTGCTCAAAACGTCTTTGAGTGTGTGGGAGGGGACCCTGGGAATGGGGCTAGGTTCTTCCCCCCCTCCCCCCTAAATTTCAGACAAGTATGTGTTAAAACTACTGCAAATATTGTTAATACAGCAAATATATTATTACTTTTAGGAGAAAATTATGTAAGCATAAATTTGACTCAACAATGGCTTTAGAATCAATCTTAGCGAACGTAAAAACTGAAGTTTTCTGGGAAGGCATGCCCCCAGACCCCCCTAGCAAGCACAGGTCACGGATCCCCACCCCTCCCCCAATTTAAATTTCAAATCCTGTATGAAACCCTTCCATGGGTTACCGAGGCTAGCATAGCACCCCCCGCATCGCGTCCTACCGTTCTCAGGTCCTCTCGCAGCTCCTGCATGCTGCCGTGAGGTGGGAGGGGCTGGGGGATGTCCAATCGGATTGCAGCTCCACTCTCATCCATTGGGAGGGGTACCGGGCCTGGAAAACTGAAATTGTTCACTGTGAGCCTACTTCTGTCCACATTTCAGTAAACTATCCATAAACTGTTTACTACTGTGATAAAATCTTTAACACCAAATACATCAAATACATGTACAAATTAGTACCTGTTCTCTTCCATGTCCCGAGTCTGTTCCTACCAAACCAGAAAGGGCAAAGCAATAAATTGTTTTGAACAGCAGAACCAATCACTTCCCTGGAAATATTGCCATACAGGCTCTTCTCTAGGGGTGGAAAAGATATATGTTGCATGTGGAGTCATGCCCCCTAGGGGGGGTCTGGAATTTAGATGCTCTGCGGTTACTTCTGGGGCCCTGGAATATTTGCTACTAATAATTACTTAGCTTTAAAAAAAAAATCAACTTTGAGAATTTTGGGGGGACCCCAGGGCACCTCCCCCCTCCTTTGTACGAAACCCCGTGGAACTTCCATTTAACAAACACTTGGGACTTGAAAATTCTTCCTTATACAGAGGGGTCCTTAAATTAGAGGTAAATCGGGGAACTATAAGAAGACAGATGTCCTTACAGTTGTGTTACTTTATACTCACTTCAGGGGCTGGAAGGTGGTTAAAGGTGGGTGGGGCATTGTGGGCGGGGTCACCTCCCAGTTTCTCGGGGTTGTTACACATCCACTCCCGGCACATGACGTAGAGCGACGTGGTTGGCGTGAACCACGCCAAGTCCACCTTGCGGTCAAACAGTGTCATCACGTGCGGGATGTGCCTATAGACCAAGAAGGAACGTTTTAAGAGACCCGATAGTATTAATCTAGTATCACAGTAATATCAACCTAGTATCACAATAATATCGGTCTAGTATCACCATAGTATCAGACCATCATTTCCAGTACGGGCTAGGCCTGGTATTACTCATCACATGATATGTATTCACGGGATAAAAGGTGGATACACGGTGGGCAGTGCCCGATATAAACAGTGAGCGATAAAAACCAAGGGAGCTGTGAGCAAACTGCAGTATCAGCCCTCACCTCTCTTCGTCTTGGTCATGGTTACTGTCACTCCCTGTGGAGCAATGGAGGAAGACACACCGTAACTGCTAGCCTAGGTGGTGAGGTCTTGTGATGGTAGCAGAGGTACTGAGCTGGCTGACCTTCTGGTGACGGGAGGTAATCTTTTCTCTGTCTCTTTCTCCTCCTCTTCATCGGAGATGATGACGTTCTCACTGGTGTGTGTGTGTGTGTGTGTGTGCATGCAAGTTAGTGTTTGTGGAGTGTCGTGATAGTGTGTGTGTATGTACATGTATGTGTGTGTGTATGTACATGTATGCAGGTTTGGGTGTGTGCATGTGTTTAGTGATGTGATTGTGTGTGTGTGTACATGTACATGTACGTGTGTGTGTGTGTGTGTACATGTATGCAGGTTTGGGTGTGTGCATGTGTTTAGTGTTTGTGGGAATGTGATGTGATTGTGTGTGTGTGTGTATGCAAGTTTAGGAGTGTGTGAAGTGATTGTGAGTGTGCATGCAAACATGCGTATGTGGGAGGGTGAGTGTGTGTATGTGTGGGGGGGGGGGGGGGGAGGTTTGGTAGGTTCGGTCCTTACAAACACATTCCTTAACAGAGAGAGCTAAAAAAAGCAGTAGGGGGGCGGATAAGGGGATGGAGTGTACTCCAAGTGTGGGAGCTACAGACACAGAGAAGCAGTCTCCGTACGTTTCATTCTGGAGCTTTTCCTCAACCGGTGAGTACCATCGTCCACACCACCTCCCGATCCCCTGCACATGTGGAGGAGAGGAGAGTGGTGAGTTAGAACAAAAATCGCTCAGTCTCATCCCCAGTCTCCATTCCACGGCGTATATGGAATGTAGACTGGGAATGAGGCTAGCAACTGCTATTAAAGTACGAGCATAGTCCTTGATGGGAATGGGACCATAAAAGAAGCATGGAGTGGATGCACGGAGCTAGCAAGCTGGACCATACGAGACTGGGATCTGACCTGTTGGGCAGCTCCATGAGGTCCCTTGCTCCTTCTTCTACATCATCGTCAACGACTATCAACTCGTCCCTGGAGGGGTGGTCAGGGGAGCCACAGGAGAGAGAGGATGAAGGACAAGGGTGCAGAGGGGTGAGGATGGAGGATGAGGGTCGAGAGGGGAGAGGATGGAGGATGAGGGTGGAGAGGGGAGAGGGGAGAGGATGGAGGACGAGGGTGGAGAGGGGTGAGGATGGAGGATGAGGGTGGAGAGGGGAGGATGAGGGTGGAGAGGGGAGAGGGGAGAGGATGGAGGACGAGGGTGGAGAGGGGTGAGGATGGAGGATGAGGGTGGAGAGGGGAGAGGATGGAGGATGAGGGTGGAGAGGGGAGAGAAAGAGGGAGAGATGTAGTGGTGTGATGGTGAGCAAGTCACCCACACTCACCCACTATCCTACAAGAGAGCTAATGTCTCTTCCACGCTCTGAGCTAACCTCTCTTCCTTGCTCTGTTGTACCAGTCCATCCAGCACCCCCTTCAGCTGTGTCCTGCCTGGGAACCAGAACAAGATGCAGTATGGACATGCAACCATAGATAGAATAACACGGTAGGTAAGCGTTTCCAGAAACAATCCCGTGCCATGCCCTAAACCTATCCCATCGATTCAGGCCAAGAAACTGTATGTTCCCAGTCTCAGTTTTTTTTTACTTTTTAGTAAAAAAAACATTTTTTTACTACATGCAAAAGAAAGATGGGAGCGGAGACTGGGAACAAAGTAAGGGTTGATATAATTTGTGAGTAGGGTTAGAATTAGTAATATTTCGTAATTGTGTGAGTTCATAAGCTTGTGAAGGTAAGTACAGAATTGTGAGGCTTTACAGTCAGATCATATTATGCAGAAATTTAGTCACACTTTAATTGTAGTAGACCTAATCAACCCAGCACCGTGATCGCTTGCAGTATTCTTACAGGCAACCATCCACTCACCCGTAGCCCCCTTCTGCCGGTTCTTGTCTTCCTGGTTTTCACTCATGGTTGCACGCGAAATCAAAGTTGACACTTTTGACTCCAGTAGTTGGCAGTTTCACGAGTTTGTAAAAACCGCCATGACCATGTTGTTCGCAAAATACACTCGTGCAATATTACTTGACCAGTCATGACGGATAAAAAGAGAAAACGCAGAACGGCATGAGCAGCAATGAGCAGCGGCCGGCAAGCTCTTTTGGCAAGGTAAAAATAAATGGCAAAATGCACGCTTTCTGTCAGGCTTTCAGCTGTCTAAAACTGGGGCAATTAAAACCTGCTAGGCAAACTGCAAGCAAGGGCAGATAAGAACATCTGCCCTTGCTGCAAGTTATTGGTCAACTCCTCCCATCAGTAAAATAACTAGGGAATGTCTTTCTGCAGGTTGCCTTTACCCCTGAGGAACAGGCGGCAGTGCAGTCTGCTTTGGAGCAACAGCTGGGTCCGGAATACATCAGCCAGCGGTCCGGAGCCGGGGGACAGAAGGCTAGTGGAGTGATGTAATGATGATGTTAGGCGTACGTGTCCCTAGTGGAGTGATGTAATGATGATGTAATGCATGTGCCTAGTGGAGTGATGTAATGATGATGTAATGCATGGCCTGCATATATATATATATATGTATATTATTGTGATATTTTGTACCTACAGCTAGCATACGTAGAGGGACACAGATTGATCCAACTGGCGAATGAGACATTTGGATTTAACGGATGGTCACACTCAGTTACACACCAGTCCATAGGTATGTTAGCATCATACCCCAGTTCCACCAAAATATCTTCACGTGACATGAGAGTCTCGGGGAAAACGTGATCCTCACATGACTACGTTAGCAACTACTAATTAATAATTACATACCGACTCTGCCCCTAGCTGGTTGGTTAAACAACGTGTAGCTACTGTAGTAGCATCCTTAGGCATCCTTCTTGTCGATTTCCTTGAACGTCATCGCTTTTGAGTATCGGATTTAGACAGCAGACTGCACAGCGAAACTGATGAAGTTAAGTAACTATTAATAATTGCATTTTCCCAAAAATTTCTCATTGCTATGCGTACCTCGCGTTCGGATATTTTGGTGAAACTGTACCCACGCCTCCCACGCCCAGACTTGACCGTGCAGCCCTGCGAGATAAAGTCTGGGTGAGGGAGACCTGGGGAGGAGACTGGAGGTATGTTCCCACCTTAGATTGTCACTCCAAAGAATAAAACACATGGTATCATTGTTATCTCAGTACTGGTGGTTTAGAATAATTAAGAAATGCCATTGGGCAAGAGGGGGTTCCGTAGCTATTGGCTGTGAGCTAAAATCTGAGAGTGGAAGACCTTAATTCAAGCTTACTCCATATTGCCTCATTGCAGCAAGGGTTCTGGCTAGGCCAGACCCTACTTGATTTTAGTACAAAAGACCCCGGTGACAGGAGGAATAGGTGTCCTTAATGTCCACTTTCTCCCTGCAGACTGTTCTTCTAGAAAAAAATTCTGAAAATTTCCAGCTCACAATTTGTAGTCACGTAGCTCACGTGTTCTGATCAGTAGCAAGTGTCTCTTGAGACAATTGACTTCTGTTTTTTTTTTGGAAAATTGCAAAATTTGATTCACCGGGCTCAAGCAACAGAAAATCAAGTATGTCTGGCCCTAGGTAGCCAGCAGCAGTTCATTTAGGGGGGGGGCAAAAGCACATCAGAAGATATTTTGGGGGGTTGTGCCGTATAGTGAGCAGTATTCAATTTTAAAAGGTTGAAATTTCCAAGGGGGGACACAAAGTTCCCAAGGGGGGGGGTGAATCCTCCCCTTCCCCCCCCCCCCCCCAAATGAAGCCCTGATAGGCAGGGAACAAGGATGTTAGTATGTTTACCTGAAAGGGTTTTCAGTGTAGCTAAACAGCCATGGCTTCACATAGCAGAGCAGTGTTCTAGCCAGAAGCAATTGCAAAGAGTGGTGCTTGCTTAAAGATCAAAGCATAGTTGTGGTTATAACTACATTCTTACAACCACATCAAAGAAAAGCGATCCATTGATATATATTATAACTACATTCTTACAACCACATCAAAGAAAAGCGATCCATTGAAGAGTGGAGGAGCGCCACTCTTCCACTCTTTAGCTAGAACGCTGCAGGGGTATGTTTTTTTTTTGCTGGTTTCTCACCGTTGCACTGATGATACCAACACTGCAGACTTCATAGACCAAATCGGGGAGAAATTCTACGTCGGTGTCAGCACGTTTGTGCGTGTACAGCTAAAGGACGGGACGTTCCACGAGGACATCGGCTACGGGGTGTCGGAGGGGATGCGATCCAAGGCTCTGTCCATCGAGAAGGCCAGGAAAGAAGGGGTCACTGATGGGCTGAAGAGAGCTCTGAGGTAAGTACTATTTGCTGCTAGTTGGGGCGAGCCTGAGCGAGCCCCACACTAGTGTGTATAGTGGAACAATTTTATTGTGCGTAGTACATCTGTACGTCCACCATACCGCTTATGCTCCAAATATCCGACAACACTTCACATGTTGAGCTCACGTGCGTATTCAAGTTTACTTGCACTAGTAGCACTTGACTTCGATCGTATTATCCTTGATGGCTAACTGACAGCAAGAAAGAAGAGAAGACAGCAGAAGATACTATCGCAGCTAGGGTACGTGCTAGGTGACAACGTAGTACCCGGAGACCCCAGTGAGGCTCCAGTGGAAGAGAAAGGTCAGGTGCTAACGGGATAGAGAGGGCCAACGAGAGAGAAGGGTAGCAGGTACCCCGAAAGAGAGAGAGAGGCAAGGCCTCAACGGGAGAGGAACCGTCAGTGAGAGAGAAGGGGAGTAGGCATCCTGGAGGAGAGGGAAGCCAGGCACCAACAGGATAAGGAGCGCCAACGAGAGTGAAGGATAGCAGGTACTCAGTCTTAGAAATTAGCTGGCTGCTTAGTGGCCAGCTGGAAATTCTAAAGCTCCTGAAATAAATACTGCAGGTACCCCAGATGGAGGCCAGACGCCCAACAGGAGAGTGAGTGCCAGTGGGAGAGAAGTGTAGCAGGTACCCTGGCCTGGAGGAGAGAGAGCACCAACAAGAGAGAAGAGCAGCACAAACCTCAAGACGAAGACAGGGCATGCAGGCTCCAGCAGGATCGGGAGCATCACTGGCAACATACATGTCACAGGATCCATGCACTCTTTAACCATAGATAATGTAAACGGTAGTCGCACAAAAACGGAGTAAAAAGCATGACCAAACTTCTGATTTTTATCAGCTCTAAAGCACATTCTAGGACCGGAAATCCCTCCACCAGATCTATGTCATATTCCTGTGACAGCTAGTTATTGAAAAGTCCCAAGGAAAAGAATTGTATTAACGGGAGACCGAGGAGAAGGTGAAAGTGGGTGGGCTGGCTCTGACGGCAGGGCAGATGGAATGGATGTGGAATATTCACCTGTGTGTGTATTCCTGTCTCGTGCCCAGTTCTTTCATAATGAATGTCCTGGGTGTGAGGTTTTTTATTTCTTGGCTGAGAAGTTAGGATACAGGACATACAACTTGCAGCCGTCAGCCTGTCAGACTTGCAAAAAATTCTTCCCAGGCTCAGTAGTGATAGATAGATGGCTATTTGTGGTATTTCTATACAGAGAAACAACTTAACTTAGAGAAGAAAAAAAGAAGCCTATAGCTCCTGGTCGGTCAAACAATTCTTCCCAGGCTTAGTACTGATAGATAGATGACTATTTGTGGTATTTCTATCAAGAGAAACAAATTACAATGTAAGTTGGAGGGAAAAAGCCTAGCAGCCAATAGCATATCTATTAAATGTTATAAAATTCAAATAAAAATTTTAAAATTATTTTTGTGGTATTTCCATAAAGAGAACAACTTAACTTGGAGGAAAAAAAGGAGGGGGAAAAAGAAACTTGGAGGAAAAAAAAAACTTGAGAAGAAAAAAAACAAAAAACAAAAGCCTAGGGAGCCTCCCATCCCTCCTGGAGTGTTAGACACCCGGAGCGCTGGATAGGCGATGGCTGGGAATTACAGGAGCCGCTGCTGTAACGTACCCAGTCATCCTTTTAGCTTCGGAGTTCTTCCGGAGAAGAAAGTTACCGGCATATTGGCTATAGGCTTAGAAAGTCAAGAATCAGATATGTACGCGGGGGGCATTCGAACCCGCGACCCGATTAATGGGGAGGCCACGTTCCGACCCCAGTCTGAAACGAACGCGCCACCTTGACTTCCCGTCAGACGTGTGCAAAATTTAGGCTTATAGACCTGTAGGTGATGTGCGTTAAATGGAATTGTTCCTAGAACGTCTGAATGAGCGCACAACTGCACATCAGGATGGCTAGAGCGTCCCGCTATAGTACAAGCACTTGGGATAAAGGTTAGGTAGCTACAGATAGCGCTATGAACCTAGCTACCGGGCTAGCCGATCACCTCGCATGGGTGGGGCTAGCCCGGTAAACATAAACAGCCTCATGGCCTTGCAAATGATTGTTCTATGCATGTATATCTCTGTGAACTGTTGACAATAGCAGTACAGACTGTGCAGGGTAGAAAGTGGATTCATCATCCAGTCACCCACAATACTAAAAGCCCATGACACAGTTACAAAGCTACTACAGTGGTGTGGCAATCCTGCTCATCATCCAGCACTCTGCTCATTTTCATTAGAGCTTGCACATGAGTTATACGCCTGTAAGATATATAAACCGTATGCTTTATGGTCTAGTACTTGATTTTGGATTTTGGATTAGTCCACTATAGTTTCGACCCCTTCAACTCCTAAGCAATCTTGTACCTATTCTGCTCAACATTATGCTGGTATAATTTCCTCATGCCTACAACCATGTACACCATCACTTGCATGGGTAAGGTTTTAGTCCTGAATGTGTATCATTCATTTGAGTGGATGCATCACGCTTGATCAGGCACGCCCCTCGATGATTACCAGCATCTTAGTAATTGTCTGATCACAATCTAACATCCTGTCATTCCATGTAACAAGCATAAGACCTGGTTGAAAAAATGTCAAAAGATATAGGGATGGGAGTCCGTAAAGGTACTGTGGTGTCGTTCGTTGTTTGGTAGCTTTTGGGGGATTCCATCCCTATATGTCTTTTCATTTTTTAAATGTTTTTTTGTGACTTGTGTCATAATAATTATGACATACGTAGCTTACTGGTATCTGATGTCATTAGCAGGTGAAGTGTCATAATCATGCACATTAGTGGCTCCACTCTGCTAGTGCATTTCCCCTGATGTCATCTGCACGGGCTAATTTGCCAATTTTTCTTAATCTAGCCAAAATTCTCCCAAAGTGGTAGCTACAAAGGTGCTATGCGTGTCAGAGATGGTGTAGAATGTTCCAAGCTCAGCAGGGATTAAGTTCAGGGGGAAAATTAGGCCACTCCAACGAATTAGTGAGCAGTGATGTCGTCGTGATGACATCACACGGAAAATGCTATGCTATTGTATCGAAACAATGCCATCCATATAAAGGGTGGTGTCCCCAAGACCTACACGACATTCCCTGCGCTCTGGAATGGCAACAACGCCGACTGCTATGGAGCTTCACCGCTCCACCAGTCTGGCTTCAGTGTGTGTGTTTATCAGCTTCTTGTCCACGTTGTGTTTACCTCCCTCTCTTTGCAGGAGCTTCGGAAACCTGTTGGGCAACTGCATCAGCAACAAGGACTACCTCCGGTACATTCAGAGACAGCCAAAAGGGGTTAGTTAGCCGACCTCTGACCTCAAAGTTTTAATTAATTAATTAATTAATTAATTGGGACATTATACCCTGACCCTAATTCCCTGTAGGTGTACAGGATAATATGGCTTGTGGTATGCTCATACAATCAATCAATCAATCTTTAATGTCACCTGTAAGAAAGGTATAGCCAGCTCATGCGAGCTTATGAGACAGTATAGGATATAAAAACAAAATCACAGTACATGAACATGTAGCACGTGTACCACTGTGTACGTGTAGTATTAGGTGATAGCCTCAGACCCACAGATTTTTTTTTGCAGCCGGGAAAAAACACTCATCCACACTTTGTTGTTTAGCTAATAGCCAGGGCTCCACAGAACAAAAGAGCTGGGGCCAATGGCTTCTTTCATTTCTGTAGCACCCAGCTGTTAAACGTGAAAAGCAAGGAAATTTTATTTCCTAGCCATGCTTCATGTCCTGGTTTGCAATAGCTAGTGGGAATAATTGCATTGCTATAGGCGACTATTCCTTGTATGGTTACTTGAGTGGTTACTTACCGTTTGTGTAACTGTTTCCAAATTCCACTTGATTACCACTTGTTTACTTGAGTGTGGTCAGGGCTGACACAGCCCTGCTGCTTTGTGTAGCACCGCTTCAATGGCGTTCAATGGCGTACACAGCGATGGATTACTGTGGCTATTGTTTCTTTTAATGTGCTTCTTTGGGGCTCTGATTGTCGGCTTGGCTACCAGAGCAGCTCCTTCTGTGAGCTCTGTGCATTTGACTTGTCCACATTGTGCCAGCTGTAATTGTTGAGCACAATGGGTGTGGCCACAATGGGTGTGGCCTAGCATACGCTAGCATAATAGGTTAAAACACTGAACATGCTGAACACATGTGATTTTTTTATTCTAGAATAGAGAACGAAACTTGATTTGATTTTGGAGTCAAGCTCAACAATAGATGAACCTAGTAGATTGCATTGAGGCAGTCATGAGCGTGTATGCAAATTGGGTTGTGAGTGTAATGGGCAGACGTTAAGGCATAATTGGTAAACTCATCATGTGCATAATCTACTATGCGAGAGTCTGTGCGATTTTGGTAACAGCACGTTCTGCACTGCCTCCCATGTGTGACCCATACACGGCACTTGCGTTTTGTAAACTTCTCGCAAGCTTGAGAAAGTTTGGAGACGGGTTAGTAGTCTCGTGACACCCCTCACCCATGTAAGACAGACATTAGTATCCTGACCAGATCTAGGCTCTGAGGGGTAGAGACGAGGTCTGGTCACCGGTTAGGTGAGTAGAAGCTGGTCACAGCTGTCTTACACTTAAGATGTTCATGCAAAGAATGATGCCTACATTTAAGAGAGTAAATGTGCAGTTACTTTTTTGCGGGGGGGGGGGGGGGGGGGGTTGGGGGCTAACAATTATGCTGCCCCCAAGCTAGTCTGCTCCTGCCAGGAGGCTTTAGTAGGCGCTGACAAGTGTGCTCCACTCGCTGTGCAAGAGAGATATCTACTTAGCTATTGCAACTCATGCATGTAATGGAGTAGTCTCGCCCGCCAGCGGACGGGGGCTGGCACGTGAGACTAATAATGAAGCTGTTTCTTTATGCACTCTCTGTCTCTCGCAGTCTGTGGCGCCCATCGATGCCAAAGAACTCAAGCACATAGGAGAAGTGAATCCCGCAGTCCTGGAGTTCAGAATGCAGAGGTGCTCTCAGGCAGCAAACTCTCCCAGTGGCGGACCGTCTGCGCTACTGCAAGCCATCGCTCTGGCGGACGGTGGACAGTCTCCTTCTCCCGTGACCCCCAACTTAAACCTGAGAACAGAAAGCCGTACCAGAGCTCAATCATCTTCCAACGACACGGCTTCCAAGAATGTGAATCCCAAATGTGACAGACCCATGCATACCCCAGCCCATGCACAGATCACCATGGCAACACCTCATCTAAGGGGCGGGCAAAGTGCTCCGGCGGAATTACACTCTCACCCACAAAACACCGGTACCCCACAAACAGATAGCTCATCCCCTGTGAGTACCACTAGTACCGGAAATTGCGCCAATAAGAATAATTATCCAGGGCAAAGCCACCCTCTTACAATCATTGCTAGTAGTACTTCTTCAAAGTGCTGCGTACAGAGCCAGAGCGGACATCCCGGAAAACCTGCAAATCCTGAAGTCGGTGGCCGAGATTCTACAGGGCAGAAGAGTGTTAAGAGCAGTCATCAGGATCAGAAACAGTCTGAAGTTGCTGGGAGTTTTGGAAGCACTAGTGATGAAACCAGCTCTGGGGCTGCTGCTCAATTGAGCTCTGAAGAAGCCAGAAAACTTAGACAGACACAGCAGAGACTGCAGAAGGAGGAGTGGCAGAGGAAGTACGGACTGGGGACCAAGCGACACTCCGAGGGGAGTGTGCCGGTTCCAGAACACAGTGAAGCGGCTAGAAACCCTGTCGCAAAGGAGGCCTGTAAATCTGACGATGGTTTCCAAGTTGATGAATTGATTACGGATGGTATGTTCAGCTTTCTTCACAGTGCTACTATGTTGCTATTACCCTACAGGGAGCTTTGTTCATACACAATACAGGTCTTGATTTTCAGTTTATTTGCAGTGGTATGTATGTATGCATGCATGATGGTAGCTACTTTCAAGTACTGCTACCAGACCCTCGATTTTCTGACGGGTCTGGGTACCCGAGACTAGATGGTCGCCTTGTTCCCACTCTTCCCCCGGAAAAATCAGCCGCTTTTCGTACTACAAGTAACAAAGCTGGGTGGAGGCCTGGAAATGAGGCTAGCATGTTCGTACGTATGCTAAAATTTCGTGTCTTTGATATAAAATTTTTGTGTTTTGATTTTCCCTCTCTTTTTTATTGCAGATGATCCGAATTTTTGGGGGCGGGTTCTCTGCAGCCAGGACTGTAGTGTGGCACCAGCACCAAGGCAGGAGAACCGAGATGACGCGCCTCACCAGGCAAAGAGATTCCGGGCTTCTCAATGAACTTACATTCAAACCCCACCCTCTGACCCTTCCCGTCCTAGCAACGCCCCGCCTAGTTACCAGTTTCCGTAGCGGGCGTTTCGACACTTAAATACTCGCATTCTCACCATTCCTGCATTCATGGAACGAGTATCGCCATAGAATAATTTATAATTTTGCTCTGCTAAAGAGGACTAGAGAATGTCCTTCAGGTACAAGAACTTGAAGAACGGCCCTCGAGGCGAGGGCTATCCCTATCGCGTATCCACCTCGCTACCCCGCAACGGTAGCTATGAGGGCACGCCGAGAGGACTACCTTTAAGCATGCCCCGATGGAGTACGCTTGGGGAGCTGCCTACTACTAGGGAAGACAGCTTACACACCCAAGGCCAACAAGGAAAGCTGCACTGCGTTTTGCAGAAGATGGCGGCTCACCGTAGGAGCCAACGGGGCTCTAAAAAGACCCATAGTTTGGATAAAGAAAATAATCCATCATCGCTCCGAGGTTACAACTGCACGTATCAACCAGGGGATATGGAAATGTACAGCAACCCTTCACGGTTTTGCTACTCCAGTGACTCGCTGTCGAGTTTGGGAGCCGTGAGTGACACGAGCAGCTGTGAGCTGTCTCGCAACGAGTCCAGAGATGTCATTCACTTCAAGAAGCACGCAGCCCAGCCATTAGAGCATCAAGCTGAGCACAAGAACCAGGAACAGCTTCCTAGTGCTAATAGGACTTTGAATGCACACTCTGAGAGTGGAGACTGTGCCGCGGCGAGCTCGAGAAGGAAAGAAAGAAGCGATGTTGAAAATGAGGGACCACTGCCATCACGAAGGGTTCCCTTGCGCTCACTACACCGAAGAGATTTCCACAAGAGCCCTCGGTCTGACGACGAGCCTGCGTCATTATGAGACAGCATGTCGTTCGTAATTAGCCTCATTTGTGTCCTTTTGTTGTCATGCACTTCCATGCCAGGTCACCAGATCATTCATCTCACTGCAGCCATATAATGGGATTCCTTATTTGGCGAGCCGACGTATGCTGCAAACATCATAATCAGAAGGAATTCCGAATATCCATTTGCATTTCCGTGTTTGTTGCATTGCTTCATATTGTCGACATTCTGTCTGTGTATATCAGAGTCTGCTGCAATTATCACACTACATCATGATAACCTGAGATGATTTTAAAATTGTATTCCATAAAGTAATGCATGTGGAGTCATTATACCGCCTACTTGTCACTCAGTAAAAAAAAAGTGGAATTTCCTGAAGGAATGAGATTGACATTTGCAGGTATACAGAATACTATATAGAGCATAAAAAAATAGTATCGAAGCTTGTAAATGTATGAGGAAGTGTAACTAATTTAGCGCAGAATTTTCTTTAAATTCTGATACTACATATACCTACCTTGCACATGTACTTAAAATGTCATATACTGTCGTTGTAATGCATGACGCGCCTAGCTACTATTGCTTAATCCCAGCAGTCCCTGTAGTGATGGGACACCCGGCCAGACTCAGTGTCTGGTCCCTTGGACTGCAAGTGGAAGGCTAGCCATCATGTAAGTTAGTTACATGTTGATTGTTGATGTAGCTTGAGTGAATTCAGAGAATGCAATTGGGCCATAGTAATTCCCACAATACTCTGCAGACAGTACATTCAGTTGTTACAACTAGTTGTGGTTGATTCAGGCATGCTTCATTGCATGATAACGCGCATGGTGGGTGCTCAACAATAGTTATTGAACAACCGACTATAGTGAGCCTTGCTGGATGGATGTTTATAACATCACGCATGGTATGATTCATGCATGCACTATTAATTAACCCACTAAGTATTGTGTTACAGACTCTTGTCGCTGTTACATTTTGGACTTATAATTGTTAGGTGCTACAGTCACGTACTGGAGGAAGCCATTCCAAAGCGGTGCAACCCTATCATATTAATGGAAGAATCACAAGAATTTCCTCTCTAGCTCTTTAAACCTCAACTTACATTAATTTTGTAGAAGGTCTGTCAACTAAAGGATAAAGTCTGAATGTGACAATGGAGAACGCTTACAATTTCCTCTCAAGACTTGTTTTTGTATGTCATCCTCATCAGTCACCTCTTATGTAAAGTTACTGTGGTATGCTCACTATTACAGACATGCATCCTTTAATTAGAGCCTCCTTCCCTTGTAGGATCCATTTTAATTATTGCGCTGTAAACGATTTTGGTGCCCCCAAGGCAATTTAATGGTCCCCCCAGACCAATATTCCTCGATAGATTTGGTTCCCCAGACCAAATATTTCTGAGAAAATGGTCAGCGCATGCGTAATTTAGTCCCCCCTATCTAGTCCCCACTGTGTAGCCCAGCTCTTTCATAATGAATGGTCTGGTTTTATTTCCTGGCAGAGAAGTTTAATAGGATACAGGACATACAACTTGTCCTGTTGCATTATTCATACAAACTGCATCTCCAGTCACTTGCATGTAGGATGCAAAATTAACTTGGAAAAGAAAAACAGCTTGGTGAAACAAAAGTTAAGCCAGCATATTGGCTACTAGGCTTAGAAAGTCAAGAATTGATACGGGGGTGGGGGCGATCCCTGACTCGATTACATTGGGGGAGGAAACGCTCAGATTCCAGTCTCCTAACAAATGCGCCATCTCAACAATCCGCCAAATGTTTGTCAAATTCAGTATTATATTCAACCCCAACCGGCTGAGAGTTGAACCTCAATAGGTTACACCTGTAACGCTCACACGGGCTGAGAGGTGAACCTCAATAGGTTACACCTGCACAGAGGTGAACCTCAATAGGTTATACCCACCGGCTGAGAGGTGAACCTCAATAGGTTACACCTGTAAAGCATTGACCAACCTGTCAAGGTAATATGGTGCTTAACTCTACTGTCTCATGTTAATTATTTAGGTAGTCCAGCTAGTCTATCAATTGAAGGGCTCAGTGGTCTAACCCACAGCACTTGATAACATATCTTTCAGGAGCTGAAAGAATTAGTCTCGGGTTTGTTCTGACGTCATGTAATTGATTTCTGTGTTACGTTAATTAAACCCATAAGCAAAACGTAAGCTTTTTTCAAACTTAATAAATATGCTAACATAAGTATAGTGGGTGGAGCAGTTAGCTCTGGGCTGTGACCGTGTGTGTTCAGGTAGAGGGTAACGTGGTTTGGCAACTGCCACGGTGGTCTCGGACAGTACGGCCTAGGATCCGTCCGTGTTCCTCCCTTGATTCCCAAAGCCTGGCACACTAAACAGACCCGATGACGATCCCTGTACCATAGCGGACAGGCGCCCGAAAGGCTGAAGGCTCGGTCAGCCGGAACGACCTGCCCGTTCACCCCTTAACGCGGCAGTGTCACATGGCCTAGGGTTCCGTTGGGAGAAGAGGGTTGCCCTTTTTTTTCTTTCCATTTTCTACAATATGTATACTCTGGGGGAGGGTGGGGGCAAGCTCAATATCTGTGGGTTAGACCACTCTGGTTCTGAGACTACAAATTCAAGCTAGACCCTCTCTGCGCCCACCGCTGGAAAGGCTTTAGAAAAAAAATTAATGCTAACCCTCTAAAAATAGAACTCCCACCCCTTCCTCCCCTACAACTTTAAATGAAACTTTCTGATGAAACAATGACAGGCAACATGCACGTGTCTCAAATGACTTGTACAAAAACAACAAAATGTAAAACACTTTCTCCAACAGCAGCAAGGATATAAAAGTTAGTTGTAAGGTAGATAAAAAGCATATGATGGTCAAATGCACATGTAGGTGATGCAATACTGTGTTCTGTCAGCAGAGGCTTGAGGATGGTGTGCTGCACTTAGCAGCACGCGCAAGTGAGTGTAAAAAAAGTTAAACGATTTGTAATCCTTGCCGGATATGTGACCTTGGTATGCTAATTAAGGGTAAATGAACTTATGACTGTACTGGAAGCTACAAGCGTGACCTACATCTTGAGCACTATGAGTTTTCTTAGTCTGATGTTATAGACTGCAGTGTGTCTTGGGAGGGAAGTACTTGCGCACTCGAGGTCGGCTCAGTTTGAAAAGCCTCGCTCTCGGCAATCGACTGGATTATATTATCTTCCGCAGAGGCAGTTCCCATGGTGACCTCATCCACGAGGGCCTGCACATCGGCCTCGAGGTCTCCGCTCTCGATGGTATTAAGGATGGAGCCACTGATGCCGAGGGCGTCGGCCTTCTCGCGGTGCTCCTGACTGCGGTAGTGGGCGACGAGGTTGCTCGGGTGCTGGAAGCTCTGCTCACAAAGCTGGCACTGGTACTGGTTCTTCTTGGGACGGTGGTACTCGGGGTGAACCTTTGCAGGGGGTACAGACTATACCGATAATCATATACTCGTTCAGGAGTGCAATAACTGTATTAGTAATACCCATATTAACAAGAGTGTGATTATTTCCATAATCACCAGGGGTTCAGTTAGGAAAATCCCAAGGGGGAGGGGCAGGCGTGCATATAGTGCGCAATATTTAATTTTGAAGAGTTAAAATCCCGGGGGGGGGGGGGGGTGAATGGCCCCCCCCCCCCCCCTTAAAGGAAGCCCTGAATTTAGTTGAATAAAGGCTGTAGCTATGGGGGCTATGATTAACATGGAATCACATGGATTCTCGTGCAGTTAGGGAATAGTTGCACTCACAACAGGCAAAATCGCCCTCGTTTCCCTCATGCAATTACCTTACCTATTGCTCATGCAGGTACCCAACCCTAACCTTGATGTGCTGTTTGTAGGCGTACTCGGTATCGAATCCCGAGTTGCAGACTCTACAGTTGAAGAGGTGGTCTCCCTCGTGGACCTCCACGTGCGCCTGGAGATAGGCCAGCCGGGCGAAGGTCTTGCCGCACAGCTCACACTCCAGTCGGTGCTCCAGCTGGCGATGCTGCTCGAGACTGGCCACGTCGGGAAACAGCTTGTAGCAGTCGGAGCACCGGAGGTCTTGTGTATCGGCATGGTTCTCGCGCATGTGCTGTTTGTACTCGTTTAGGAGGACGAAGGAACTATCGCACTCCATGCACTTGTATGGCTTCCCATCCATGTGGGTCCGGAGGTGGTGTACGAGGGCGGAGTGGGACCCGAACGCCTTCTGGCAACCCTCGACGCTGCAGTTGAAGGGGCGATCGTCGGAATGGATACAGCGCATGTGGTTCTGGAGGGTATCCAGGCGGGTGAAGGAACGGTCGCAGATCTGGCAGGTGACGCGCGGGCGATTGGGGTTGTGGATCTGCATGTGTCGCTGAAGCCGGTACGGGCGGTCGAAGCTCTTGGTACAGAATGAGCAAGGAAACGTCTTGTCCTTGTCCCCTTCCTCCCCGTCCTCCGCCCCGCCCACTTCCTCCTTCCCGGCTCCGACTTCTTCGGCTTCCTGGGCGGACAGCTCTGCCAATGCCACCCCTCCGGAGGTGACCTCCTGCGATATTTCCCTGTTGGGATCGATGCTTGTTTGCTCCGTGAGACTCTTCTCCAGCGCGGTCCCAACCTGGAGATCGTCTTGGGTGTTAGATGGCTGCTCGCTGGTGTTGGCCGTGGTGTCCATCCTCTCCGTGTCGTCGAGGCTGTTAGCGGAGGCGATCTCTGACCCTACTGTCACGTTCAGACTGGAAGTCTGGGAGATGTCAGATGCTTTGTCGTCAGGCACTGCAACAGTAATGGTGCCTTGTTCCACATACCTGAGGGTTTGGGAGGATGAGAGCAGGTCAAGCACATGTACTGAAATTAAGGCTTCATAGAGCAGCCTCATTCCCAGGCCTCCCCGCTACGTGCGTGTTAAGTAATGCGAGTGAGAGGAAAAGCGGGGAAGGCCTGGTATCATTTATCATGTAGGGTAAACTTCAGGCTCCCCTCCCACACGCGTGGAAGGGGAGCCTGGGGACGTGTGTAGGAGGGGAGCCTGGGGACGCATGTGGGAGGGGAGCCTGGGGACACGTGTGGGAGGGGAACCCGGAGAAGAGGCTGTATTAGCCATAGAGCAGCTCGACACTATGATGTCCTCATTATTCAAGGTATGTATGAGCACGTCATTGTCCTTTTTATCCTCAACTCAGACTCCTTTTAAACAGTTCACTGATCTACATGTAGCTCTAACCTGAAAATGTCATTGATGTCCACTTCGCTGTGCGTCTCTCTCACGTGGCGGAGGAGGCAGCGTCGATAGATGAAAGTCACTCCACATAGCTTGCATGTGAGGGGAGGCAGTTTGGTCCGTCTTCCCGTATGCGGGACCTGCTTCGTCTTTGCCGGCGTTGAGCTAGACACTGGTATAGCACTGGCACCCACGGACGTACGGAGACCCATGGAGTGAATAGAGGGCTGGGGCGGTCCCCCCGACCCCCGGCACTTTCGACAGAGGGAGGTGGGGCTTTCCGAGGAGCGCTGTGTAGCAAACTTACGGCTGCAGACGGTACATGTCGTCACAGTGACTCCCAGGGTTCTGCAGATATGAAGACATATGCCAGGGGTTCATTTAGGAAAATCCCCAAGGGGGCAAAAGCACGTTGGAAGACATTTTGGGGGGGGGGGGGCAGAAAGTTTCCAAGGGGGGGCAAATGGCCCACCCCCCTAAATGAAGCCCTGTATACCGTCGATTCGATTTAGTAATCTTTGCAACATCAACAGTAAACAGCACAAGCATGGATCAATTTGGAACTCCTTGATCTGGACCCCACTAGTAACCTCGTACCCAGGCCTTCCATGCTGTATAGAAGTTTATTATAATCTCTACAAAGATCCCTTTACAAGTAGCTATACAGAATAACGAAGTGCGGGGACTTTCCTTTCCAAGCTCATACTGTGACTGATCTTTTCATAAACCCTGCTTTCACCAAGATTACAGTTATCTAAACGTCTAAGTTGCATACAGCATCGCTACCTGGTTCAAACCACGGCCAAACCTACCAACGTCGCCACTTTCTCAGACTGTAATAGCATTCTTCGGCGTAATAATTACAAATCCTGCGATCTTATTGGATCCACCTGGAATGTAAGCGGGTGAAGCAAGCTTTTGGATTTCACCAGAGTGTCCTCTGAAGGGGAGGAGCCAATTTCTGGGCACGAGACTACAACAAGGCAGTGGAGAAAAACGATTTTTCTCGACGACTACAAGCAGTCTTTCTCCACGGCTGCGAAATAAAATCTGTAAAATCTGGGCTGCGAGATAAAATCTGGGCGAGGAAAGCTGGTACAAGGCTAACAACAGGTACTGCACTCTTGTAGGTTCAACCCACGGCTGCGAAATAAAATCTGTCAAATCTGTCAAATCTGGGCTGCAGAGATAAAACTGGTACAAGGCTAACAACAGGTACTGCACTCTTGTAGGTTCAAAAGTATATGCACGCCCACTTACGAACAAGAGAAGGCTGTACTTGTTCATGTCAGTTGAAGGCAGGAAAAACTAAGGCTGGACAAACTGGTTGAATTAAATTATTTCTTTGTGTTATCCAGAGTCACCAGTCTGTCGGGCTGTTATCTTTCAATCATCTACAGCATTTGGTGATTTGCACAAGGTGATTATGGAAATGAGCCACTTTAGAACACACCCAGTACAGTGGTGGTTAAGAGTGTACATCCTGTTACTGAAGCAGCTCAAAGACAGCCAGCACGCTTTACTGTTCCTAGAGGGCTTCTCAGTTGGCTCTTGCATAAGAAAGAAGGGCTCTCTGAATACCAACTTTAATTCGGAAAGAAACTTTGCCAACGTTTCGACTACATGTAGATGCTTCAGGGCAGAAGTGAAGTTAACATCAGAACAGCTGCTATTTAATAGCCTCGCACGTCACAAGATTCACGATGTTCCTAGAGCTGCTGAACAAAAGAAAGTTCCACAGCGGCTAACCGAAAGAAGTCTTGGAGCTGTAAAGCCAGAGTGCTGTTGCAGTTACTCTTAGACTAGTTCGTGCATGTGGTTAGCTGCATGTGGCACTACATGTAGCTAGCTATCTAGTAAACCTTTGTACCTGTTTATGACTCTAAATAGCCAAGAGCTGTTGTAGTACGATTTTACACCATACTTTCACCAAAAACTACGCTTATAAAAATAGTGAAATTGGTTGCGTAATACGATCGCACTACGAATACGGAACGTAAACTTTTTATTGACCCCTACGGTACATTGGGATGTGCAGTGGGGGAGCCTATATTCAAGCAAACGATTCTCACATCTGAAAAAATGCCACTTTGCCTTTGAGAAGTCACGGAAGTTCATTGCCATGAACAAACTATTTTGGGGACATTTACAGTAAAAAAACACACAAAATGCTCACATTTTCTTTGCTGGGGGCATTCCGTCATTGCCAGCGGAAGAGTTCCCCTCTCCCGTTCCCACGAAGCCCATCTCCTCCCCCGACAGCTCCACCTCGTCCTGTGTCCCGCCGAGGGAGAGTCCCGCCTCCCCCAGGATGGGCATGAGCGAGGAGAGGCCTCCGCTGCCCCCTTGCTTATCGAAATCCTGCAGGAGAGAGATTGCAGCTGAGCAATGGATCCTTGACCCAAATTTTATTTTGCAGACAGCTACGAGATACATGTAGATATGGGTGAGGGAGTCCAGGAACAAGGTTAAGCAAAAGTGAACATGCATGTTGGGGGCGCTGGGGGTCCCCCCCCTCCAAGAATTTTAAAGTTGATATCTATTAGTAGCTAATTTTGGGGCCCCAGAAGCCACCAGAAGCAACCTGAGAGTGTATAAATTCACTAAAAACTTTCCAACCCCATGCCCCCCTAGGGGTGTGTGGCTCCGTGCCCATCATTAAAAACTTTCCTACCCCCATGCCCCCCTAGGGGTGTGTGGCTCCGTGCCCATCATTAAAAACTTTCCTACCCCCATGCCCCCTAGGGGTGTGTGGCTCCGTGCCCATCATTAAAAACTTTCCTACCCCCATGCCCCCCTAGGGGTGTGTGGCTCCAAGCCCATCATTAGAAACTTTCCTACCCCCATGCCCCCCTAGGGGTGTGTGGCTCCAAGCCCCATCCCCACCACAAATCCCTTACAATATCCTGCACGTAAATCCTGTGGCCGTGTCCATAATACCTTTTTCCCCCTCTAGTTGTACCTGTAAGCTCTGTAGTCCAATCTCGGTGAGATAGACTGTCTGGAGCAGCGTAGCGGCGTCACTACGGATGGTCCGGATCTGCTCCAATGCGTTTTTGATCCCCTCGGTGGTGTGAGTCCCGCCCCCTGCCCCACGGGATGGGGATATGTTCCTTATGACGTCAAAGTAGGACTGCACTCGATGGAGGTTGGAGAGCACGCTGGTTGCCTTCTCGAGGGACTCCCTGATTGAGAGAGTGACCTGTTCTCGTAAACGCTCGTGCAGCAGACCTGGTTCCTGTGAATCCCCAGAGGCCATTATTTCGGAAAAATTCTTTGTCAATAAATATTCTGTTGCGAGGGTTGTGGCAGGGTTGATTTTCTTCCGAAGTCTTATATCTTCCGTCCGTTCAAATCTGCACCGGAGGCCGGAATGCAAAGAAACATGCATTTTATGCAGGTAAAATGCTGTCGTAATTGATGGTTGGGCAAACTCTTGCCTAGATGTCCTGGAGATATCAAATGCCCTTTAAGGCTTTATCCCATTACGGAATCTCTCGCCTAAAAGAACTAAAAAAGGGCCCGCATTATCCCGCTTTTAATAAGCGGCCAATTACAAGAAGTGCTGAATTCTCACGACACTTTAAAAATGGAGGACCCCCATAACGGGACCGAATTATTTACAAATCTACTGCAATTCGTCGCTAACAGCGCCTGTTTTTCAAAACAAAGCTTGCAGGAGAAAAAGAAAGAAAAAGGACTTACGCAAAGCCGAGGTTCTCCCGTGGCTAGTCTTCCAGCGCTAAGCTGCCCTCGCCATTTTCTTGAGTTGGGTTTCAAAAACTCCCCAGTCTCCGCCCCCCGTGCGTAACCACAACATTTTTTCGAGGGATTGCCCGAGTAAAATTTATCCCCAAGGGAGATTCGAACATGAAGTTGACTGACGAAGTTTTTCGCTCTTTTCGCGTAGCGAAAGTGTTCAGAGAGAACACAGACCGCATCAACTGCGTCGATTTCTCTGCCAATGGCGAGCACATGATTTCGAGCAGTAACGACGACTCCATAGTGATTTATTGCTGCCAAGAGGGAAGGTGCGCTATAATTAGAGTACTCAGCCACCCACACACTTAAATCTTGTATCATGATGCATGTTGTACGTAAAGGTTTTTTTGAGGGCTCCTTTTTCTTTGTGTGACAGGTCCAAGAGAACCCTCTACAGCAAGAAATATGGCTGTGACCTCCTGTGCTATACTCATGCACCGAACACCATTATCTATTCCTCCAATAAAGTGGATGGTATGTTTGTATACATATCAATGCCTACATGTATGGTTGATCTACTTATTAGTGAAGGGAGGGGGGGGGGGGATCACTCCCTAGTCTCAATACCCAGACCCTCGGGGAACATCAGAAGGAGAGTCTGGGCGATCGGCTGGGGCGGAAGTGTACTGGTATGCAGGCACACCTCCAATTGGCTTAAGAATGACCCAAGTACTGTGTGGTCACAGTGTTGTACATATTCATGTATGTGGGAGTGACCCAAGTACAGATACAGATATTACTGTATTTCTTAATACGCAGATACCATTCGCTATCTCTCGCTGCATGACAACAAGTTCCTGAGGTACTTTCCCGGGCATACAAAAAGGTAACATCAACTGTTCTAATTAACCCCCACCCCCACCCCCACCCCTAAGAGAGATTGTTATGGACCCTCCATAATATACAACTGTTTCAGATAGTCAATGTCATATTTTGGGTTTCTGCTTGTGCTGGTACATTGTATGCGTTCCTACAGCTGTGTTTTAGCCTTGTTCCCAGGCTAGCTAAGTTATAACCGCTTCTGACAGTGGCACCCCTTCACAATATCATTCTATAACTCAGATGGCTGAGACTAGCCTCGTTCCCAGTCTCCACTCCCAGCTTTTTTTACACCGTGCGGAAAAAAAAGCTGGGAGTGGAGACTGGGAAGTAAGTGGTCTTTGCAGTATATATTGCAATGTATGAGACCATGCTCTACTGCTTGGTTGCTACATGTAGTATTGCTATGACAACAAGCCCCTCCCCTTGCTTCCCAGAGTGGTCAGCCTGATGATGTCACCGACCAACGACAGCTTCCTCTCCGGCTCTCTGGATCGCACCCTTCGTCTCTGGGACCTCCGCTCCCCCAACTGTCAAGGGGTCATGCACCTCAATGGACGGCCGGTAGCCAGCTTCGACCCAGAGGGACTCATCTTCGCTGCTGGGATTGACTCACGACAACTCAAGCTCTATGACTTAAGAACTTTTGACAAGGTAGACCTTTTGATGCATGTATTATATAGGGTTTAATAGAGTGGAGGGTGGGGGGTGGTGGGGGTTGGGGCGGGGGGGGACATCAGACATCTCCCCTAGTGGATTTTAGTGCATCCCTTTGTTAGGAGATCATCTGAAAGTGGAATTTGGAGGGTTGGTTGCTATAGCTGTGACTTCAGTTATAAAGTTTCCAAGGAGGGTTCTGTGATGGGAGGCAAATTCTGTGCCTGGCCTTCTGAATGAAACTAAACAAACTGCATATCATGTGTAGTACAGTACTGACAAAAAGAAACTTGACAACGCATGTGCTACACATGCATAATGCAAACACACGCAATGCACACGCATGTGCACCGGAAACGCAATGCATGCGTAACGCAAGTACAAGTTTCTTTTTGTCAGAATACTGTACTCCCCTTCCATGCTTATAGCCTTATCAATCTGAGGGTTAGCCTTGTCCTTATTATTCAAGGAATCAATCTGAGGGTTAGCCTTGTCCTTATTATTCAAGGAATCAATCTGAGGGTTAGCCTTGTCCTTATTATTCAAGGAATCAATCTGAGGGTTAGCCTTGTCCTTATTATTCAATAAATCAGTCTGAGGGTTATAGCCTTGTCCTTATTATTCAAGGAATCAATCTGCTGAGGGTTAGCCTTGTCCTTATTATCCAAAGAATTGATTGCTAAATATGAGTACATTCAAGGAAATCATCACGGAGCCAATCTCTCTTCCCCCAGGGCCCCTTTGCCACCTTCCACGTCCGTCAGGACTACGCCAGCTGTGAGTGGACGGGGCTGAAGTTCAGTGGAGATGGCAAGCGGATCCTCGTGCCCACCAACATCGGCCAGATCAAACTCATTGATGCCTTCCAGGGACACGAGCTGAACACCCTCACTGTGAGTGAGCAGTCGGAGGAGGTTTGGGCAAGGCTGTGTATATGCACATACATTTGAAATCTTTACAACGACTCCTACTATCCCTTACTATACAGTAAACCTCAAACACCTTAGTTACTGCTGGATGCCTGACCTTGAGAATCAGGAATGGCGGGTTAAAAAGCTTTTTTGATGGCATGCCAGCTCTCCCCACCCGTCCAGTATTTATACCAGTTTAGCCAACCTCCTTTTATCGTCAAAAGAAGGTTGTAGAAGTCCTTTTATCATCCACCTTATACTGTAATGTTAGCTTCGTCCCTGGACTCTCGTGTGTGTGTTTCTCAAAGACGGTTGCACTTCTCTACCGTTTGCTAGTGGCATTGTTTCAGTGCTCTGTCTGTGGTACAAATGGGAAGCTTTCATTGTCTGAGAACTGCAGCTGTCCTTGTCTATGCAAGAATTCACTCTTCTACCGCCCGTCTACCCTACGTGTCACACATGTTAGTAAATGTACCAAGCCCACAGCTAACTAAAGTGCCTGGGAATGAGGCGATGCGTGTGTGGCACCCAATTTCAGCGTCTGCCGTGGATCAGTCTTAGCTGCCGTGGATCAGTCTTAGCTGCCGTGGATCAGTCTTAGCTGCCGTGGATCAGTCTTTCTAGGTTCAATGCCGTACTGAATGGGATACTGAATGGGATACTTGAATGGGATACTTGTAGGTGGATATTGACTTGTCCGTTTCCCTCTGTTTTCCAGGGCCACGTGAACAACAGTGGGTCGGTCCTGGAGGCCTCCTTCACTCCAGACTGCAAGTACATCCTCTCAGGTAGCTCACACTCACACCACACATACACACACATACATACACACACATACACACACATCACACATGCATACACACACACACCACACATACACACACACATCATACATGCATACACACACACACACCACACATACACACACATACACACACACACATACACACACATCACACATGCATACACACACACACACCACACATACACACACATACATACACACACACACATACACACACATCACACACATCACACACACTATACTTTAATACACGTACACTATCATATACATGACATTAATAGTAGGCACACACACACACACACACATGCACATACACACACACACACACACACACACACACACACACAGGCTCACAAGATGGCACGGTCCATGTCTGGTCAGCTGACACAGGAGAGAAGGTGACCATCCTGGACGGGGGTCACCCAGGCCCCACCAACTGTGTGCAGTTCAACCCAAAGTTCACAATGTTGGCGAGCTCGTGCTCCTCCATGGTAGGTACTCGTGATGCACTGCCTCTATGGCACTACTGCATGTGTGCGTTATTAATTCCCCATTTCGGAAACTATCACGTGCGCTATGTGTAACATCATTTGGAGGACAGTCCTGGTAGCAATCTTCTACAAATATGAAGGCTTTTCACGAAGACTGAAGGCTCAACAGAGGGTCTTGTCAAGGCCATATGCCTCTAAAAGTAAGCAAAGTCCTTAGTCGAGAATATAAAATTCAGGCATGCCCATTCAGCTGATTACCATATTTTTACCTTTCCAGCTAGCTTAGCATACTGCTAGGCATTTTTATACCTTCTCACGAGTTTTCCTCGAAATGACGTCACAACAATGCACGTGATAGTTTCCGAAATGGACTATTACTGTAGCTGTTGTTGCAGAATGTATCGTGTTATAATATTCCTTTGAAATGTATGTGTGTGGGTAATTCATACAAGGTTTATTAAATTTTATGCCTTTTGGATGTTACCACTAGTTCATTTGACTGTTAACTTGAGCAGTACAAGGCCATTCTAATATTCACTGTAGGACGTGCGCTATACTAGACATAATACTTTGCAAGAATAATGAAGCTTATGGAATCAGGCAAGGGGGTGGGGTGGGGGTACCCCCTTTATCCTCCCCCTATATGAAACCCTGCTATAGTGTGTACCGTAGACTATACTGTTGCCATTGAGTGCTGAGGTTCCATAGTGTGTACCATAGACTATACTGTTGCAATTGAGTGCTGAGGTTCCATAGTGTGTACCATAGACTATACTGTTGCAATTGAGTGCTGAGGTTCCATAGTGTGTACCATAGACTATACTGTTGCAATTGAGTGCTGAGGTTCCATAGGGTGTACCTAAGCTCAAGTGCTGAATGTCTATAGGGTGGCACTGCACGGTACACACCAAAATTTAGAGTGGACGTTTCGGAGGTGGTGGGTGTTTATTACAGGTGGTGTTTCTTTGTACAGGCATTTTGGCTCCCGAGCGTGGAAGAGTGGCAGCAACAGGAGGCGAACAGTGAACAGTAGCAGACATACACACACACACACACACATACACACATACACACAAAATCACCCATTAACACCATTTCATACATCATGGTCTTGCATTTCAATCTCAACCAAACCACATCACAGTGATACTACTGGCTAGCCATCTTGCCTGGGGCTAAGCCGGAGTATCTTCCTCGGGACGCTGCTATCAATCGTCCAACAAGTGAACACCTCAAAGTACCCGTCTGTCTCCACCAGTTCTAGAAACTGCTGCACAGAGCCACCGACTCCAAAGTAGTGGTTCTTTGCCGCTACAAACGCAATGCCTGTTTCCGGACGGAGCAGAAGCTTCAGTGCGGCCAGGAGCTTGGGTTGGGAGGACGTGGAATAGATAGTCTCTGATGTCAGGATGATGTCATAGGGAGCCTGTTCACAGCGGCTAGACGTTGAGGCAAGAGCAGCAAATTCGTTCCAGTCTCCAGAAAAGAACCGACACTTTGAGACCAGACCAGCTGCTGAGCCACTCTGACTGTGTTCTGTGTTTAGCAGTACCGTTGGCATGGTGATACAGTTGATCACTTCAGGGTTGTAGTCTTGAAAGTGAACACGTTCTGCGCCATTCAGCAGAGCACAGAGGCCAGGAAGGCCGGCTCCACAGCCGAGTTCAAGGACCCCCATTCCTGAAAATTGGACCCCTGACTCTGTAAGGTAGCTCACAAGGTCAAATGCACATTCCCATACTTTCATACCACCTTCATACACCCCTGGAATGAGATCAGAGTGTTGTGAATTGGAAAATCGGAGGAGTGATTCTAGTTCAGTTTGAACTGCAGATGGAATGAGATTTTTCTTTCCCCCTACAGCGACTTGAGAACTAGCAATTGCATCAGCTGGAAAGGATTCAGAGCTCTTCCCATGGGCAGAAACGCATTCCTGCAGGCTTCCCAAGCTGACGTAACATAATGTAGTCCCATTCCCAGGTGTCCTATACTCTGAGGGATGCAGGCTCTTAGCTAGCTTGTGGTGAAAAGCCTGGAGGGAAATTTCAGCCGCATCGGGACGCGAGACTGGAGTTACGGAAACTTTGGAATGGGAACCAACAGATTCGGTGGGCTGGCTTTTGCGCGTAATTTCTGGTAGCGATATCCTCCGTATTGCGTCCGTTTCAGTAGCAAGCGCGTCGCCGCTTCTTCCATTTACTGCAAAATCAAACTTAAATTCAGCCATTTTTAATATTGAAGTCAAAGCACGTGGGCGAAAAGCGCAAAATTTTTTTTTTTGCAGAAGGGGGGCTGGTACGCGAGACTATAAGTACCCTGCCTTGGTCTCGTCCCTTGACGTAGTCTCGACCCCAGACCCTCCCCGCGTGCTCCGTTACTAATAAAAATCGCGAGTAGTAATTCAAACACACACACACGAACATTTATGTACAATACACCACAAAATAAACACACAAAGTGAAGCAAATACTCCAAACTGAAACACAAAATTAAGGACCTTCAAAATAACAAAAATAACTGCAACTAAAATAAATTATAGTGCTTGCAGCGCATTAAAAAAATGTCAATAATTTATTTGCGCTGTACACATGCAATGCATAAAGCTACCTTGCCCATAAACTAGCTAGTTAAACAACACTTGTGCTTAGAAGACGGTACGATGTTAGTGATGGCCGGTCGTTTCCTTCTCAGCAATTCTGTGGCGAGGGACATAAAAACCTTCTTTACATTGTCTCCCGACTTTGCACTACACTCAATGGGCTTAAGAAATCCGTAGGCGTTTGCAATCTCTTGGACCTGCCGGAAATTAACCGTCTTCTGTTCCTCGTCGTTCTTGTCGATTAAGTCTTTCTTGTTTCCAACGAAGAGAACGGGCATGCCATCGTCCAGCTCCTGGGGGAGGTAGTACTGGACCTCTCGTACCCAGAAGTCGACGTCATGGAAACTCTCCTCTGATATGACATCATAAATTATCATTACCGCATGGGTGTCCTGGTAGAATCTGTTGGTTATGGACTGAAATCTCTCCTGTCCTGCGTGTGTGTGTGTGTGCATGTGACAGCACTTAAGATTGCATTCCTGTCAACGTGCAGTGTACAACGTGATACAAGCATGCCTAGACAGTTTCACCAAAATATCCGAACATGAAATTTTTTAAATAGAGATTATTAATAGTTATTTAACTATTAGTTTCGGTACGTGCAGCCCGCTATCGAAATTCAATACTTAAAAGCAACCATGTTCAAGGTTTACGCCGACAGGAAGGATGGCTAAGCTAGCTGCATGGTTTAAACAGCTAGGGGCGGGGGCACTATGTAATTATTAATAGCTGTTGGTAACGTAGTCATGTGAGGATCACGTTTCGACCCGAGTCTCTCGTGTCACGTGCGGACATTTTGGTGAAACTGTAGAGGGATGTGGGTATGCTTCGAGGTTGCTACTGAGTGTCAAAGAAATGTCAACTTTAAAGGGGAGGGCTCCCAGCTCACCTTGGCCCCTCCTCTGTATAAACATCACAGAGACCCCAAAGTATAGTGGGGAAGAACCCCAAAAGAGCGTGAGGGGCTATAAAACTGCTAAAGGCTGATACTACACAAAACGTGACAGCATGGTAAAACAGAGAGGGGGCTCAGAACTGAAAGGAGATAGAGTAGAGCACCCACTTGTGGTTTGCTCATGTAAACAATGATGCAGCTGCTTCATAAACATAACAATGATGTAAATTTCTTGAATCAACTATGGAGTTTGTTAAGACTGCTACCTACACACGCCCTATATATGGTCTGTTCTCTCCCTAAGGTGACGTTGATAAAAGAGCATAAATAAATCTTCCTACCCCAAAAGCCTGAGATAACATAAACTACACCAACAGCCATGAGAGGGTAAACCACACTGAAAGCGATCAACAAAACAGCACACAGTGATACAATGGCCATTCCACTAAAGAAATCCAAGGAAACGTAATGATGTAATCAGCTGCAGTCCATGATACCGTGTGATATAACGAATACTGGTCTGATAATCATATCAATTAATAGCCACACACACACACACAAACCCTGCCACCCAACAGCTGTGCTGAACCCAACTGCGTATGGATCTTAGCCTCGTCCCCAAGCTCTCCCCTTGAAAAATTGTAAAACGGGAAAGACCCTGGTATTCAACTTAATCACTTAAGCGTCGGTGGGAATCGATGTAAAAATGGCTGCATTTCTCACTAATACTTTTTGGCTCCAAACTAAATTTCACACTCAAAATAGAGATTTAGCTAAAACTACATTGTACAACTAAATTATGTGAAGCCATACAAACAACACTGAAGCTGTATGGTACGAAATTACGGCACACTCGCCCTACAATATTACAATAATTATTAGAGGAAACACAGAATATCGTAAACATGTTTGAGGAGCTCATAATATTACAGCAGCTGGATTGGGAATACTGTTTTCAGGGGTTCATTTGGGGGAAGCCCCCCTTGCCAGACTTTCGCCCCCTCTTGAAACTTGGGTTGGCAATTTTTTTCTGAGTGTATTAAATGCAAATTAACCACAACACAGTAACAAATGGTTCGACCTAAACAGCTATTTCCACACTTCAATATCTTCAGGGTCTAAAATTTAAAATTTTCCTGGGGGGCATGGCCTCAAACTCCCCTAGCATCAGGTGTGTTACTGTACATCACCCTCCCCCCCCCCCCCAAAAGTCGTCAACATTCCACTTTTTGCCCCCCCCCCCCTCGATAATTTTTCTAAGTGAACGCCTGGTTTTCTTTGTATTGCAACATAAGTCGTCAAACGTGTTTATGATATTACACGTTTCCTCTGTTTCCTCTACTAAATGGTTGCTGGGAAGAGTGTGAGTAATCTCGTGCTACACAGCTTGTCAACATGTGTACAGTAAACCTTTGCTCCATTGTTGCAACGGCATAGATAAGTAATATAGGAGGATAAACCCTACATTGCTGCCTCTGATAATCTAGAGGTTCCGTGTTTGAGCTAGTACATGTAGTCCAACACACCAGTACTGAGACCTATTACTGAGAAAATAATTTGATTAGTGGTACCTGCAAAATGCCCTGGTTTTTAGATACGAAATATCAACCTTGTTAGTCAGTAGTGGGATAAACGCCCTTGGCATTCTTGCCCTAAGGCTAGGGGAGGCATTAACACTTGAAGGACTATTGTCACAGATATCAACTGCCCAGACTTTATTTAAGCCGACCAGCTGGACTAACTGGCCTGTCCCCTAAGGATTATTAAGAGTGGCGAGTTTAAATAAACCATGGCCAGTTCTAATACTGCATTAAGACAGAAGCGGCTTTAGCTACAAAAGGGTTTAGAATTACATCCTGTCCACTGACATGTACATGTAGTCAAAAACAAATGGGTAAACCTGAAGTTGAAAGCAAATAATGTAGTAGTAAAGCTCTATAGTTAATGTACACTGGAATTTAAAAATATAGTGGAAATTACATACCGTGGCCAAAATTTTATGGCTGCAATATAGAGGGTCATAGCGGAATGGTAAGAGGGCTTCTTCAGCCTGTTTACAATTATATTGTAGTGTATTATAGGCACCACCGCTCAGCCACGAAGGCAGCCTCATTCCCACGGTGTGGCCTGGGATTGAGGCTACCACGAAGGGTATTTGTTCCATTCTAAACGAAGCGCCAAGCAATCCAAGTCAATATTTTTCTGGTGGCACTGTAATTACAACGAATACCCTAGTACATACTACAGTCCAGCGATCAACCGTGCCCAGATTTACTCATCTTTTTCCATTAAAGATATAATTAGCTAGTGCGAGCTTCTGGGAGATGCAGGTCCAGAAAGACAGACAGAGGTCTTGAGTAAACTTAAGTTGTACCTACCTCTTTTATCTTGCAACTGTGGTGAAAAATGGGGACTGAAAACCATGGTGAATAATCCCCAATTATCTCTAGTGGAAGATAAGATGTGTGTGATGAGGTGAACCTTACAGCTTTTGACAATCATTGACTACACGGCTCTGAGACTGAAGCTACAAAGGTCGGGGTTCACCTCATCGCTCCTGGCGACCACGTCTACCGTCCACTCCATAAAAGCTGGGGCAGGAACCCCCCCCCCCCCCCCGGATTCGAGGCTAATCCACTCATCTCACATCTTATCACTCCTGGCAATCACTTCCACACGAGACATCCTTCCTCCACCACAAATGCAAGTGTGTGGGCAGTACACCTTTGACAGGTGCTGAGTGGGCTGATAGCGCTACACACGAAGCACTCTGGCTACAGTTCTAGAACACACTACATGAACAACAAATAATACGGCTAGCCTCTCATGACATGTTTTACTAAGCTAAGCTACTAGAGAGTCTGGTACATTTTCTCGAGTGATTTACCTTACTCAGTTTCACCAAAATATCTGAGCGTAATTTTAAAAAAATACAATTATTAATAGTTATTTAACTATTAGTTTTGCTACATGTAGCCCGCTGTCGAAATTCGATACTCAAAAGCGATCATGTTCAAGGTTTAGGCCAACAACACTGGGACAAGAAGGATGGCTAAGCTAGCTGCATGGTTTAAACAGCTAGGGGCGGGGTCGCTATGTAATTATTAATAGCTGTTGCTAACGTAGTCATGCGAGGATCACGTTTCGACCCGAGTCTCTCACGTCACGTGTGGACATTTTGGTGAAACTGTACTTAAATATGTGTGGGCAGAGATTGATTGAAATACGGCTGCACCTAGCCTCATTCCCAGGCCACACCGGGGGGGGTGTCCTGGGTACGAGGCTAGGCCGCACCTCTCTCTCTTTTGCTGGTGATATCGTTTCAGTGACTCAGTCTGTGTCCATCTTCCTTCACCGCCGGAGAACTGCAACTGTCCCTCGCCCACACCAAAAAAATAAAAATAAAATCCCATACACCACGCACGTGAAAAAATGTACCAGGCCCACAGATAGCTAAAGTATATGCGAGTCTGGGAATGAGACCAACCCTTACCGGCCTGGGAATGAGACTAACCCTTACCGGCCTGGGAATGAGACTAACCCTTACCTGCGGTATCCCAGATATCCAAGACAATCTCCTTCCCGTTGACCGTTACTGTCTTCTTCTCCTCGCTGACGAATCTCGAAACACGGTCTTCAAACATGTCGTGTACAAACCGCAGAAGCATACTGGTCTTCCCCACGGAGAGTGCCCCAATAATGATGACCTTGTATTCATCAGGCTGTAGTACTGTCGCCATATTGTCTGCTCGGTCACTGCGCCTATTGCTCATCGTCTTCCACACACAATCGGCCGCTTTTAGCTCACGCCAAATGTTCAGGATTGATTTCAACCAGCAGAGCCACAATTCCTATACACACACTTAAATATTGTTCGGCTGTCAACTGTACACAAACTAAGGAGGAGTCTGATGTGACTTATCTATTCTTTCTCAGTTCTATGAAAGCTACGCCAAACGGTGACTTCCAGTTTGCTACAAACAGATGGAATTCTGCCTCACTCAATAGCAATCGTGAGGATACGCTTGTGGTCTGTACATACGTACACATGTACCTACAAAATTTAGAGTCGTCGCAGCAGTATGTGCTGGGCAGTTTATCAGGTATCGGAACTTTGGTTTTAGTAGCTATAAATTCAGTCAAGAGTTGGTGTTGTAGTAACCGGAAAATATCCGATTTGTTTCCCCCCGTTCTTGATGAGTCCGTTTTGTGGGTTCCTGATCCTGGGAGCGTTCGATAGGTGGCCTGCACTGTATCAAAACCAGCTGACTGCCCGCTGTGTCTGCTCCGACACCCTCGGAGAACTTTGCTTAGCTACTTTTCACCGATCTTTGGATTTTGAACGAGTTCTCTTCGCTGCAGCATAACATTACTAGTACTAACTGCCAACTGTGCCGAACGCCCGAGACCTTGTCATATGACTATCACGTGGCAATATAAAAGATATTGACGTAATCATTAAGCACCAGCTAAAAAGATGGCCGAGTCGTGAAGGTGCTTAGCCTCGAGTACATGTCAAGTGCTCCAACTTACAAGCCACAGTCTTGCGTAGCTGCGAAGGACGTAACTTGGAAAGCTCGAAGAACCATCTTTTGGTGTGTTTACACGGGGAAAGCGCCGGGATTGCGTTATACCTTCTGCAAATTTGGTGACAAGATCTGGAAAAGGATTTTTTTTGGGGCGGTGAAGGCGACGGCTTCAACCATTGCAGGCCGTTCAGGTGAGTACTCTGTCTGCCTTACCAAAAAGCAGACCTGAAAACTGTTCTTTAATAACCAGTGGCTTTCCTTAATACACAAATCACGCATTCACACCACCCAGTACAGGATCCAACCATTTAGCACTGTTGTACGTATTCTACAGCGGTGAAAGGAAGGAATTTTTCTGTGCAGCTGCTATTCATTAGCTGGGGTAGTTTGTCTTGTGAGCACCTACACATACCCCCTGCACTAGAAGACATTCACTTTTGAATATCTCCGTAGGAACTACATTCTATCGTTTACGTGGGAGCCAATAAAAAAAACTGCCAACATGCATGGGAACCGGACCCGACTCAAGATGGAGCTGCAGAAGCAGCGCATGGAACTGGACCGGAGAAGGGAGGACGACGACGCCAGAAGAAAGAGAGAGATGGTCGGCATTCAGCAGTCCGCCTCCATGGAAGTACCGTCCTCCCAGGAACAGACCACACCCACTGTCACAGTGGAGGTCCCCCCCACCATCTTGGAGGTATGCCACTTTTATCTCTGTTCTTCCGTTTCTGAATTTTTTTTTAATGGCGACAGAGGATATTCTGTGTCCACTATCTACATACACTGTATACATGGTGATCGCAGGAGCGTTTCATTGTAATTAGTAGTGTTAGCATCAACCCATACTTTACATAAAGGATTGCACGTTGTATGCCTTGGGCTTTGGTAGTGCTTCTATCGGAAATTTTTAAATTTTTTTTAAAGAAAAGTGCTGGGCTGCTGGGGGAGGTGCATGTACATTTATGTTGCCTGGAGGGTGGAATTTACTTACAATCTGCAAAATATCCAAACACGAACTACGCATAACAGCGAGACAGTTGTGAATAGATACTTAACAATTTCAGTTGCCAGTATACCGTCTAATTTAAATTTTACGAGTGCTGATTTTTTTTTTCCAAGGCCTTGGCAGCTTCCTGGTACGTACATGGGACAGGCGAGAATGGAAATGCCTCATGCCCAGACCTTGGCTCCACCCCCTAAGTCTCATGCCCAGACCTTGGCTCCTCCCTCTAGGTCATCTTGTGCCAAGATTTTGGCTCCACTCCCTAGGTCTCATGCCCTAACCTTGGCTCCACCCCCTAGGTCTCATGCCCTAACCTTGGCTCCACCCCCCTATGTCTAGGACCGAGACTGAAGGGATCTCACACACCATCAAACTATGGGTAGAGTGCTTCATACATAGTCATCGTGTGAAATCATGTTTCTTCCCCCCCTGTAAGAACAATTTGGGGAAATTGATCCCATTCCCAGTCGCCTGCTACCAAAGAATGGTCTGGAGACAATGAACATGCTGTTCGGTCCTACGATGTAGATGTCTGGTATGTAGGATGACCAATCAGAGCAAAGATAGGAAAATAATTACCTCATAGCACCCTTGTGCAGTAGTACAGTACATGTACATGGCTGATGTCAACAATCGATATAGAGTCATTGCAGAACTGAGCAACTGAAAAACACATTAGCTATCCATATGATTTGTTTGCAATTACTGTGCTGTGTCGTTCGGTTACGTCCCTCGAAGGTTGAGCAGCCTGTCCTATGGTCGCCAGACTGCTTTTCGGTGACAGGCAAGTAGAGCATGATTCTCAGGAGCTATAACTGTGATAGAAGCTAGAAGCAGTGTTCACGGCAGCCCTACTTGTATGGGAGTAAATTGAATTAGGAAGTCAGGACTTACCACACTGTAAACATGGCGAGGTGCTGCATGGCTATCTGGAATCAGTGGAATGGAGGAATTAATATCTGGAGTGACCTGAACTACACATAATGTTGTGTAGCAGAAGTCACGTGCAAGAGTCCGATAGGTGATCGACCGTCAATCGTCGACTCAGCCTCGTTCCCAGGCCCACGTGTGCATTTCACTTTAGCTATTTGTGGGCCTGGTATATATTTTTTTCACGTTATGGGCTCCTGGTAACACGTAGGGTAGAAGGGTGAATTTTTGTGTGGGTGAGGACGGCTGAAGTGACTTACTGAGATATATTCTAGTGGTTCAAGCGTAAGTGTTGACCATACGTACATGTATATGGACTCTAAGAAGAGGATATGATGCAACCTCCATGATGGCGCGACCCTCAGCTATAGTCTCGTTCCCAGGTTCCACTCCACAGCTGTAGTCCCGTTCCCAGGCTCCACTCCACAGCTATTTTTCGCACCGTGGAGAAAACTCGTACTGGAAGCAACAAAACCTGCACGGGGCGTAGGCCTTGGGCTGAGGCTGCTTCACCTGGGGATGGGTCGACCTCGAGTGCAGTGTTACTGTAGTTAGACATTTGTGGTGGTTACTATACTTTTAAAATTTCCAAATTTCTTGTGTAACAGCCCTGTACAGCATGGTGTACGTATGTTCCAATAATCCACTTCCCTCTTTCAATCTGTCTTCCTTACCGCCATGTACGCATTTGAAGCTGATGCTTGTAATCTTGGTGCTGGCCCTTACAACTTTAGAAAACTCTGCCCTTGCGAGTGTGCTTTTGGCATAAGTAGTAATTTAGAGAGTAGTACTTGAGAAAATTGTGAAACTAGAACTGCAGTTGGTTTACTTAGAGGTTGTAGAGTCTCTCTACTGCCACCCGTCTGCCAGCCCTTCTGTCAAAACCAGCTTCAGGGTGCCTTGTTTGATAAGAGATTGAAAGAAGGGTCGAAACATGCAACAGTACCTTCTGTCATTGTTGTAGATTGTCTCTAGATTGGTGCTTTGTGTGTGTGAATCACAGCCTGTCTATAGAGGGTAGCAGCTTCACTTTTGATTGTTGTTCTACACGAAGGCTTTCGTACGGGGAGGGGAGGGGGGCAGGGATTCCCCTCCCCCCCCCCCACCTCAGAATTTTGATACTCATTAATTTATTAGTAGCTGATTTTCAATTTTCGAGGTCCCAGAATCAGAGCATGTAAATTTTGAAAATTACGTTGTACACCAAATGCTTCTTTGCCGACGAGGGCATAGCTTATCTGGGCGTGAGACTATACTGGTTCATGATATGGAGTCTAGGAACCATTCTGACCAGTGGGAAGTAGTGCATTGTTGTCTCATCCACCCACAATATTGAGTCTGGAGATAAGCCTGATTGGGGTCACATCATACTGGTAATTAAATGTGAAGTACAAAAGCATGGTGCACTGAAGTAGCTTACTCAAAAGAAGGGGGTGGGTTGATACCTATGCATGCTCTTGTGGGTTTTAGATCTGTAATCAGCACTAGCTGGGGAAGAGGGCTTTCTCTCCCACAACTGGTAGGCTCTGTGGTTTTGTTAAAAGCGGCTGAATCAGCCTTACCCGCTGTCAGTGAACCTCCCGCCGATGTTCTCTCCTCTCCTCGCTATATACCACTACTTTTGTGTATACATGTATATGACATGTATAGTCTGATGCAGCTTGAGTGCCTTACGAGAGCTTATCGGACATGTATAGTCTGATGCAGCTTGAGTGCCTTACGAGAGCTTATCGGACATGTATAGCATTCTTTGCAGCTTGAGTGCCTTACGAGAGCTTATCGGACATGTATAGCATTCTTTGCAGCTTGAGTGCCTTACGAGAGCTTGTCGGACATGTATAGCATTCTTTGCAGCTTGAGTGCCTTACGAGAGCTTATCGGACATGTATAGTCTGATGCAGCTTGAGTGCCTTACGAGAGCTTATCGGACATGTATAGTCTGATGCAGCTTGAGTGCCTTACGAGAGCTTATCGGACATGTATAGTATTCTGTGCAGCTTGAGTGCCTTACGAGAGCTTATCGGACATGTATAGTCTGATGCAGCTTGAGTGCCTTATGAGAGCTTGTCGGACATGCGAGAGCTTGTCGGACATGTATAGTCTGATGCAGCTTGAGTGCCTTACGAGAGCTTGTCGGACATGTATAGCATTCTTTGCAGCTTGAGTGCCTTACGAGAGCTTATCGGACATGTATAGCATTCTTTGCAGCTTGAGTGCCTTACGAGAGCTTATCGGACATGTATAGTCTGATGCAGCTTGAGTGCCTTACGAGAGCTTATCGGACATGTATAGTCTGATGCAGCTTGAGTGCCTTACGAGAGCTTATCGGACATGTATAGTCTGATGCAGCTTGAGTGCCTTATGAGAGCTTATCGGACATGTATAGTCTGATGCAGCTTGAGTGCCTTACGAGAGCTTATCGGACATGTATAGTCTGATGCAGCTTGAGTGCCTTGCAAGCAGTTAGGGATGATTGCAGCGGATGGCCTTTACTAGTACAATGTATTCATCCTTAGATAGTTGTTCCTGCCTTGGAGGAAGCAGCGAGGAAGCATCATGCCTTATTTGTACAAGTTTGTTGGTAATCTGCCAACCAAGAAGTGTACGTCTGCCTTCCATATATGGGCATGTTGAAAACTTTCTAGGTGAGTGGTCCCAAAATCAACTCCCTTTCCTCTTCGTTTCACGCCAGCTTAGCATCTCAGTCGAGCTCAGGCGAGCCAAGGGCCCAAATTTCCGTGGGGAGAGGCGACAGACTTGAATTCTTTCGCTGCATGTGACGGGTGTCCTTAATATTGCATTGTTCCGTTTCAATGGGTCCAGGAAGTGATTAGGTGACCTCAAACACTAAGTGTTGATTGTGGTTGACTTTGTTGCTGGGGTGACATAAAACAGTCCTGTGTGTGTGTGTGTGTGTGTGTGTGTGTGTGTGTGTGTGTGTGTGGAAACCGCTGCAAGAAGGCTTCTGTTGGTCTTCAGCCTTGTGTATCTTGAGGAGTGTGTGGGTCATATGTCTTAACCACCAAATTGTAGGGCTTGGATACGATTAGCCCAGGTAGTGACCGAAATAGATCTCTTTCTCTGCGATGTCGTCAGCTTGTACACAGTAGTCAAGTCTAATTATTGGGTATGTACACATGTGGCACTTGTGTATTTCAATCTCTTTGCTGCATTTGAAGCACTGTATCTTGAATTTCCAGTAAGTCTGGGGCTCTTATACGAGTGACTAATGTGACGCACAGTTGCTGCAGTATCCATAACAACTATATGCAGTGCGACACAGCTATGCGATCGAAAAACTAGTTTTTTTCTACCTGGAACTGTCACGTACATGTAGACTGTAGAGTTGTAGGTGCAGTAGAACATACCACGGACTGGTTCCACATTCTCAGGACCCTCCCTCGTTGTTTTTTTACTGATTTAGGAGCCTCTTAAGGTGCTCTGAGTTTCCATAGAATCCATACTGACTCGAGAAAAGTAGCAAAAATGTGAGACACATCGATAGAAATGAGAGAAATTGGGGTATTACATTAAATTAGACTATGCAGAATGACGTACATACCACACCTATGTACATGCATGTAATGCAGATCATTGCAATGACTAGTGTATACCTGCAAGGCTTGCCCCAATAATTCTTAGCCCAAAACAGCCTTGATTTATTTATTTCACACATGTACCACACGCATACACACAAACGTACTGTACCCACACACACACACACACACAGGTCCATACCAAGCTTGCCCACCCAACCTCCTACCACGTAAACGCAGTCAAGAGCCGTCAAGTCAACCAGTTCCTCTCAAACCAAGGCGTCCCCTTTCCTCAGTCCCGCAGTGCCCCCGCACAACACACCGGTGGTCTCGGGGGGCGGCCCACCAGCGCCCCCTTGCAAAATTCCGCCACCCTTGGGGGGCGACCCGCCATGACCAGTCTCAGTATGCATAAAGACCCTCTGCTCAGCGGAGCCATTAATACTTCACCGATTAAGCTCAGTCCGCTGAGTGCGGGGGGCCCCATGTTTACCAGTCAGCCAAACTCACTGGTTCTGAAGCCCGATAGTCCGACGATGATGGTGACAGACCAGACGCCCGAGGATGTGAGTGCCGTGTCGGTTAGTCTCGAGTGGTTAAGGTTTAATAGCAGTTGCTATTGGTAGGGAACTGCTACACTACAATGTATATTTAAGGGAGCATTTTTCGCTATGATGTAATTGGGGGTAACAATGCACTAACACTGCACTAGAGCTAGAGGTAGGTAGAAACTACACGTACATGAAAACATGCATGTTTTTGTGCTTTCGTGTATAAACGTTACATAAAAGCATAAAAATATGCATGTTTTCATTAATTTCTTCAATAATAGGGGCCTATTCCCCCCCCCCCCCCCCCATTACATCATAGTGGAAAAGGATCTATTGTATTGATGTTTCTATTTGCATATAATCACAGGGATACGGGCTGTCAAGCACCATGCCTTTGACTGATATTCTGTCCATTTGTGATCTCAATGACATTAGTAATCTTCGATTCTTTAACTCTGCGTGGTTTCAGGCTAGGTGGCTTCTGTTTTTTGTTTTTTTTCTGGTCCCCTGTTCCTTTTGGTTCCACCCTTTATATAGCCTTATTTCCAGGCTTCTGCCCAGCGTTTCTACCAACCACAAAATTGGCTTCACAAACGCATCATCAAATGCAGAGTTTCAACTGCTGGGGCTATAGGGCCTCTAAACACCAGAGTATCTAGCGTTAGCCTAAACTAGCATACTACAAAAATAACAGAGGCTAGAAACCAAGAGTGCTTAGTCATCCTGAGTCAGTAATTAGCTTTATTGCTGTGGCTTCAGAGTCTTGACGGTATCCACCCAGCTCCCACTTGGAGAGGGGTAGGACTGTGTTCGGCTCATCCTATAAATTACATAACCCCTTGTGGTGGTGTACATGTAGTGTAACCTAAATTGTTCCTAGTCTTGCGAGCCAGACCACGTTTCATGGAGCAATTCATCCCCGAGTGTAGCCCAATCACAGAGCAGCATTCTACTGCGTAATGGCACCGTGCTGTGCTGAATTATTCCAAGCTACTACGTACTTTCCAGTAGAATGTCCTGCTCTATGGGAAGTCCCCAGACCACTTCTCTCTTTGCGGAACGGGGTCTGGTTCCCAAGACTAATTTATTTCCAGGCTCCACTCCTCATACACACACACACACACACACACATACACTCCCACCCTCACACACTCCCACTCTCATAGATTCAGGAACAGATCATTGAGGATATCATGAGTCTGGAAGAGAAGTTTGGAGACACTCTTGGAGGCATGCCCTACCTCGAATCCGGCATGGTGGTACCACAGACAGTAAGTTGCTGGGAGTAGTCAGTGAGTGGTTTGCAAACACACAACTTGTACTGTACCATCAGTGTGTCAAGTATGCTAAGGGTTAATTTACTGACCTCAGTGAACTCTAGCCCCAGTCCCAGGTCACATGCTGTATGGGAATGTGACTAAAAAGAACTCAGCCCCTTATTCTTTCCCTTACCTCCCTCTCCCCATCCCCTACCTCCCACCCTCACCTCCCTCCCTCTCTCCCTCCTTCCCGCCCCCTCTCTTTCGCCCATCCATCCCTCTCTCCCTCCCGCTAGCTACCCGTAAACACTAATCTATTTGAGTTTGGTGTGAGTTCCAGCACCGCCAGTCCCGTGATCGTGCCCCAGATCTCAGCTTCCTGTCCTGCGAACATTAAGGACGAGGGAATGGTGAACCCGGGTGAGTATGGAGGGGACTACGGAGGGGAGTATGGAGGAGAGTATGGAGGAGAGTATGGAGGCGAGTATGCAAGCGACTTCCCAGGTGAACGTTCATATGTGTCTGTAGTATCCAAGAGTATAGAGTTTACCTGCATACCCTGGTAGGTAAAAGTACATGTACATGTAAAATGAGTATGGAAGAGATTGAGTGAGCCTTACATGCAATGAACCCCTGCTGCATGTACATGTACATGTATAGTGTCCTGGAATACATGTAAGTATCCTCCCCCTCCCCCTCTCTCCTCCTCCCCCGCCCACCTCCCCTCCCCTCCCCTCCTCCCTTCCTCTCCAGCCACAGGTCTGGACTTTAAGATGATGGAAAAGGAAAGACAGAAGAAGAACAACCACAACATGAGTGAGTGTCACCCCTGATTTGATAGGTCAAAGTTCACTGCCTCAGAGACTAGTCCCATGCCCAGTGAGCATCACCCCTGAGTTGATAGGTCAAAGTTTAGCTGTAGCACAGGCCACTCACTGCCTCAGAGGCTGATCCCTTGCCCAGACCTTCACATCCCACACGTAAAGGAACACCTGGCAGGGATTCGTTTAGAAAAATCTCCAAGGGGGGGGGGGGGGCAAAAGCACGTCAGAAGACATTTTGGGGGGGGGGGTGCGTACAGTGGGCAGTATTCAATTTTGAAGGGTTGCAATTCCCAAGGAGGGGGGGGGGAACGTTTTCATTAGGGGGTGAATGCTCCCCCCCCCCCGCCCCTCAAATGAAGCCCTGCCCGGAGCAGTAGCAACGAATCGTTTGGTTAGGATCAAGCGGAAGACATGATCAATGATTCATACTAACTAGCCGCACCCACATGTGATAGCTTCTTGGCCACTCCTACTAAATACGGTGACGTGTGTACTCCCTCCCCTTCTGGCAGTTGAGAGAAGACGCAGATTTAACATCAACGACAGAATCAAAGAGCTAGGGACTTTGCTGCCGCCTTCAGAGTCGTGAGTAGCATGGATGTGTTTAGCATTGTTGGATCCCTTACCATCATGCCTTCTCCCTAACCCCCGCAGTGAGGCTCGGCAGAACAAGGGTACCATCCTGAAGGCCAGCGTGGACTACATCAAGAAGATGCAGAGAGATGTGCATAAGTTGAAGGTAGCGGAAGCCAAGCATAGACAGATGGAGGACACCAATAGACAAATGAGACTTAGAATACAGGTGAGTGGGGAGGGGAGGGGATGGGAGGGAGTGGAGGAGGGAGGGAGGGAAGCAAGCGAGCTGTATGGTCTGGTCCGATTAATCGGCCGGTTTATGCCAGAAAGGGGAGTGGGAGAGAAGAGGGGAGTGAGAGAGGGGAGGGGAGGGGAAGGGAGGGGAGGGGAGTGGGGGAGGGGGAGTGAGAAGAGGGGAGGGGAGGGGAGGGGAGTGGAGGAGAAGGGAGGGGAGGGGAGTGAGAAGGAGGGGAGTGAGAAGAGGAGAGGGGAGGGGAGGGGAGCTGTATGGTCCAATCGGTCAGTCGTCTTGAAAGGTATGGGAGGTAGGAAAAAACAGAAGGGGTGGAGGGGGGAAAATAATCTAGTTAATCATATGGCATTTTAATATACCTGCAACACACATACACACACACACACACAGGAGCTAGAACTGACAGCCCGTGCCCACGGCATCCCCACCCCCTCCCTCAACCCCGAGACACAGAAGCTGGCAGACGCCGCAGAGCAGGCACTAGGTAACAGACCGACCCACTCCCGTTTGCAACTGCTGTGTCACTGACACACCCACAGTGCCTCCACACTAAGCGTGTAGTAGTTGAGAATGTGTCCTATCGTGTGTGTGTGATACTGAAGCCGAGAGAGTGTCGTGCGTAGAAGTAACCTCGTCCGCTAGTCCATCTTTTTATCCAATTGGCTTCCTGAAGCATTACCTGGGTGTATCATCATGCATTTCTTGTGTAGCTACTATTCAAGGGCGGAGGGCAGCATATAGGATACCGTAGCGAGTGCACGCTTGTGCAAGTGCATGTACGTGTACAAAGTACACACATGTATACAGTATTCACATATCCATCGCGAGTGTTATGCGTGCCAGTGTTTGAATATATGTGTGTGTGTGCATGTTAGAGTATTCACACGTGCGTGTTAGAATACTCGCGTGGACACACGTATGTGTGTGATCCGCGTGCGCATTCAAGTTGCTCATGAGTAGTACTGTGAGCTCCGTGCGGGCTGAGACTGGCGTTCTTGTATCACACGTTGCCTCTTCTCTTGTGCCAGGTTCTGTCACCCCTCGCAGCAAGTCCCCCGGCAGCACCAGTGTCACGCCCGTGGGACAAATATTCGGGACTGATGAGTTGGCAGATATCCTGCGCTCGAGCCCGGGCATCGACCTGTCCAAGCTGAATATCAAACAGGAGCAGGTGTGTGTGTGTGTGTGTGTGTGTGAGTATCTGTGTGTCTGTGTGTGTGTGTGTGACATCAAAGAGGTTCTAAGCGGTTTATGGGTGCATGCTAGCCTCATCCCCAGGCTCTCTGCGTGTTTCACACTGGGGAGAGCCTGGTACTTTTTCTCATGTGATTTAACTTACATACTTGTGCGTGGGCTGGACCACTCGAAAGACTGTTGCTCTTCTCTACCTTTTGCTGGTGACAGTGTTTGTCTGTGGTACAAACAGGCTCCGAAGAGTAGCTACAAGAAGTGTAGATTCGCTGCCTTCCTTCGTTGTCTGAGAACTGCAGCTGTCCTCACCCACGCAAAATTTTACCCTTCGGCCTCCCTTCTACCCTCCACGTCACACACATGAGAAAAAGTACCAGGCCCACAGCTGCGCTAAAGTGAAACACACACGTGGGCCTGGGAACGGGGCTACCTGCACGCTTGACACTTTTCATATTTTAGCGTTCCAAGGTTTACTAAAACTGCAGTATCACATTCTCATGCCTGACCTCTATCCCCCCCCCAACAGATGGAGTCCCCCTCCCCCGGCATGGGCGACACCCTCTCCCCCTCGCCACGCCCCCTCAGCAGCGGCATGGAGCAGCACAGCGCAACGTCAACCGGCAGAGTAATGTTCTCCTTTAATGTTCCTCTCACCACGAGTCCGTCCCATTTAGCGCCCACTCACAGTACAGACAGTTCCGTTCATCTCTATGGCAATACATGAAATATAAAATCATAAGTTATTGGTTACTGAATATTGTTGCTGCACCACGAAATGACCCCATAATCATTAATAATTGTTGTAGCCCCACCCAATACGCCTTGAGGGCTCTCCAGCGTTGGCTACTGTATGGCAGGTGTTGTACTCAAAATTTGAATGGTGGAAAAAATGTTAACGTTTTTGTATGTCTTTTAGCTTTTCGCTTTCACTAACCATTTCCATTTTTCTGAAGCAATTTTCAATTTATTTGTTTTTTTACTAGCATTGCCTCTATAGTAGTGTACTCTGTTAGGTTTGATATTTTGTTTAATACAATGTCAAGTATGTCTGTCGATATTGCTGTTGCATTACAGTCTACATTGATATTATACAAAGATGTAGGAGAGCTTGCATACTATAATCGAAGGGCTCCTAACCCAAAATCTAGTACTAGCAATTGCAGCCCCTCCATTGCATGCTATAAGTAATACACAGACTATACCAAGGAGTAGGTTATGCACTCATATAACCGCCGAGTGTGTGGTTACTAGTTAACCTGAGGCACAGTCGAGGGTTAACCACAAGTGGGTGGAGTCTATCATTATTATACTACTTTCAATTCATTGATAGGCACACAGCAACAAGCTTTGGAATAGCCTCGTACCCAGGCCACACACCCCCTCTTTCGGGGGGTGTGGCCTGGGTACGAGGCTAGCTTTGGTAGCTGGAGCCTACCTGCGTAGCATCAGTTTGTCTTCAGACCAAGAGTAGGTTATGTCACTATACAACCTACTGTCAATAATGAATGATATAATGTGGTATAAGTGCATTTATGTAGCTCGATAATGCCATAACAAGCTCTAACACCAATCCAAACCCTTCCCTAATCCTAACAATCAGACCACGGGATAATGCCATAACAAGCTCTAACACCAATCCAAACCCTTCCCTAATCCTAACAATCAGACCACGGGATAATGCCATAACAAGCTCTAACACCAATCCAAACCCTTCCTTAATCCTAACAATCAGACCACGAGATCGACCAATACCCACTTGATATGGACAAATTCCTGGAATCATAAAAACTATTACACATCAGCCAGCAATCATCCTTACACCAGGACTTTACACTGCAGGCATCATACAGGCTTACAATTCCAAAATTAAAGAATTAATAGCAGCTATAATTATTGTCACATTAAGACTGTTCATGTTATCTCATGGGTGAGTTATATAGCTAGTTATGTCCTGCACGTTGTTCAATGAATGACAGCAGCTCCTCAACACTTGGTCGCTGGTTGTACGAGCGCTGTTTCAAAGCATACACGAGCTTTCCATCTTTCTGCACAATGAAATTACCTCCCATGATGCACAAATCATCGTCGGCATAGGTGAGCTGAGGAAGTGGCAGTCCTCTGACAAGACCCTCCCCGTATGCACTCATGACTTCTGTTGTAAGAAAGTCGATGTAACGTCGCAGACCAAGCTTACGATACAGCAGCCACTCCGAATCAGTCAGCGTAGGACACTTATAGGGATGGTTCTGCTGCCACACTAACCCTTCTTCCCTCGACCCGTTTGCAACGATGACGACCTGACAACCTAGCCGTTGGAACTCCTCCAAGTCGTTCTCAACAGCCCGGCTGTGGCTCATACACGGGGGTCAGGCGTAGTGGCGCTCCAGAATGAAGAGGGTGTAGGGAGACTGCTCCCAGAAGCTCTTCAAGCTGACAGGCTTTCCTGAGCTGAGGTCTGTCAGATTGAAGTCACCTGGTAGAATTGACCCCACATTCAAAGGATCACCAGGAACAAGCTGTAAGTGTGAATGATAGCTAGCTTGAAAACAGCATACACTGGCTATAAAACACCCCATTTTAAAATTATACTTTGGTCACAGTAAACAGAAAGTGAAGAAACCTCAGGTCAGGCTTCTTAGCTTCTTAGCTTTCACCCATGCAACACTGACTCAATGGTATAATGTGTTTTGCTCTCCTGCAACCCAAAGTCAAACCATAGCTATGCATATAGCATTATTAAACACTGCTAAGCAGGAAATGAGGCTAGTAGAAGTTTGTGGATAGCTACCGCTGCAGGAATGTGATTATGCTTTACACAATGCCACGACACAACAGCTCATGACAGGGTTTGTGGGACATTCCTGCAGTACGCGGTAGCTATCTACAAACGTCTACTCATTTCCTGCTTAGCCATTAATACATTCACCACCACCTAACGAACTGAGCTAAGGGACGCTTTCAGTCTCTCTCTATCTCAGCATTATCAAGCCGATGAAAAGCTGGAGTGAGAGACGAGATCTGAGGATAAAAGGAGCTACTCCTAAGGTACAGAGCACATAGCGTGCTGTCTAATATATGCCTACATAGTCTGGGTACCCGAGACTAAGCAAAGAGGCGGGTATGCAAGTGGCACGCGCATACAAAATCAAGGGTCCTTTATAAAGATAAAAAATTACTAACCGTATTCTCACGCTGTTGTATCTCCACGTCAACCTTCTTTGTGAATGCATTGTACGCTTCTTCTGCTTGTAGTAGCTCCCGCCCGCAGCGTTGCACATCTTCGTCCGGTTCGAAGCTCTTGAGTAGCTGCTCCGCTTCACTCCGCGACTTCACACCGAGTGAAACGAACCAATCGTGGTAGGCTTGCCATACAGGTTCCATCAGACGGCGCATGCCCCTTTCAGGCGATCCAGAGTTACGTGAGAATTGCACCGCGCCAACTTCTCCGTACTGTTTTTCGCTCTCCTCAACTGCGAGCTTTAACACGCCGATCATTTTTTGAGTCTCGGCAACAAACTGTCGCTGCTTCTTATCCATATTGCGTTCAGTCTCCATAAATTATACCACACTCAGACTCAGCCAGCGAGTGCAGTTAGCTATGTATATGGCGCACGCCAAAATACTCATATTACAATGTCATGTGTTTGATCACCCCCGCTTCCGGCATGCAGCCCTGGCCCGTATGCTAAATGAAATAATTTAGACCACAAAAGTGGGTGAACACATATATAGTCTCGCCCTGGTCCCTGGAGTAGGTTGCACGCGAGACTTGGTGAACACCATTGTATGAAAACCTATGCTCATGCATCTCAAATGATATAATTTGTACTACAGCAGCCATAGTCTCGTGGACCAGACTCACGCGCGCAGAGCGGAAGAGTGAGTCTGGTCAAATTCCCATCACCTAACACGCCAAGAATTTCTTGGCGTGTTAATTGGGTATTCAAAGGACGTGATGTCAAAACATGCGGGCGGTGCCTCTCAGGCTGCTTGTTGCTGATTGTCAATGTTACTACACACACGTCCCAATTATGTTCGCACCCACTTAGTTAGCCAGCCTACTGCTGATTGTGCTGCACGAAAGCCATATGGAAATTTGACCACTTCCGCTCTGCATGTGCGAGTATGCTACAGCAGCCATGATTAGAGGTACCACTGTATAGAAGTGCAAATGCCATATACTTATGATATGTGTACTGTAGTATATAGGTGCCAGACAATTTTGTTATAACAGACATAACAGTCATGCTGTAGTCCCATAGCCAAAGCATAGATTATAGAGTAGAAGGAAAGGGATGGGAAACGCCTGTATTTTGCGTACCCATCCGTGTTTCGCTGGTACTAAAATCTATCGCGTCAACACCTATCCATACTTATTAGCACTTTACTTACTCAAAGAAGTATTCTTGGTCTTTGCATACACGTGTCAAAATGGCAGTAGTTTTAAACCGTTATCTACGATCAACTCAGGTGTAAACGAAGTTAATTGCAGATTGGAATGTTAAATACCGAAACGCGGATAGGTACGCTGCAAGTACACGGCTTCTAGCATATAGTCACGTACAAAAGGTGAGAATCGCGCCTTCCGTTTCCCATCCCTTTCCTTCTACTCTATAATCTATGGCCAAAGGCAAGGGCATGAAATCTGCTGTGATACAAATGCTCCCACTCTCGTTCCCAATGCTTTTGCATGGAGTAAAAATTTTACGTCGTGCGATAGCAGATACTACACAGTGATACTTTGCGTGTACGTACACAAATCATTCCCAGGCTCCACTCCCCAGCTTTTTTATGGTGAACTATACATGACAGTCCATGGCCTGTTCTATCAACTATTGAGTTGATGAACAGGCCATTTAAGATCACAGGTATAGTGTACACAACGTACATGTATACAACCACATGCTTATTGCATGGAGTAAAAATTTTACGTCGTGCGATAGCAGATACTACACAGTGACTCATCTTTTGGTGTATTTGCCTCATCCTTCAGGCTCCACTCCCCAGACTTTTTATTATGGTGCACAGCTATACATTCGTACATGTACACATGGGACCTGTTCTATTCAACTATTGAGTTGAAATTACATCAGGCCAATCATCTAAGATCACTAGGTATAGTGTACACAACGTACATGTATACAACCACATCTTATTGGATGGGTAGCCGGCCAATACAACTGGTCATCGGACTCATCTTGCTTGGTGTATTTGCCTCATCCTTCAGGCTCACCCAATCGCCGCACAGACTCATCCGATATCAAGTATTATCGCACAGCTACTCATTCGTACATGTATACACATTAAAAAAAAGGGACAAGAATATTCTGGATTCACGAAAGGAAATTACATCAGCCCGCAATCATCTATACACTAGATTTACACTGCAGGCTTCATGTCAACTTTACGAACCCAGTCAGTATAAAGATGCTGATGTCAAGTAGTCTATACCATGAACGTTGTGGAACAGTTTCAGATCGCTTTCTTATGTTGCTCAAGAAATGATAGCAGCTCCTCCACACTTGGTCGCTGGTCGAAGTGTCGTTGTTTCAAAGCGTACACGAGCTTTCCATCCTCCTGGGCGATGAAGTTACCAGCCATCATAAAGAAATCATCGTCATTATAGACGCCAGTAAGATCTGGAAGAGGTGCTCCTCCAACAATCTTCTCAGCAATTAAATATATGCATGCATGTATATATGTCAATGTAACGACGTAGGCCAAGTCTACGATATAGCAACCACTCAGAGTCGACAATTACCGGAAGCTTGTAAGGTTTATTTTTACGCCAAATCGACCCATCCCTTTCACTCCCATTTGCAATGAGAACGACCCGACATCCTAGCTGTTGAAACTTCTCCAAATCCTTCTCAACAGCCTCGATGTGGCCGTTGCACGGAGGTCACATGTAATGACGCACCAGAATGAAGAGGGTGTAGGGGGCTTGTCTCCAAAAGCTATCCAGGGTGACTGACTTTCCAGAGTCAAGATCTGTAAAACTGACATCGGTCGGTAGAGTTGACCCCAGTACCAGAGGATTACTAGAAAGAATCTGAATAGAAACAGAGGACTGAAGTAATTAAATACATGCATGTATATATAAGTATAGCTTCAACCCCAGGGCCTCCCAAAAAATTAAATGAGAGAGAGAGAGTGGTATCTTTTCTCACGTGAGTGATGTTTAGGGTAGAAAGGGTTTGTGGTGAGTGCGAGCACAGCTGTAGCTTTCAGACACCCAGCAAATCAATGCTTCTTATACATGTAGCTAATCTCTATAGCCTGTGGCCTGATGGTGCCACAGACTGAGCGCCAAAGTTGTGCCTTGTTTTGGATTTTTCAAGGAGAGAGCCCGGGCTACTGGGATCAACTGAAGGATACGATTGGGCATAGGATTAGGATTAGGGTTAGGGTCAAGATCACGTTCTTCAGTTGACCCAGCTCTATGCTAGGACCATAGATAGTATAGTAGAGTAGAAGGCTACTCTACTATCTATGCTACAGGACCGTAGGAGCAGGTCCGGCAGGTGCGGCGGCCGCCGGACCAAATTTCGGCGCACCAACCAAAAAAAATGGCTGTAGCAGATAGTCTTTCAACATGCAAATTTAGCAAAAATTCCGCTGCTTCCTTGACTTGGTATGTGAAAAAACCGCCAACAGTGCATCATACTCCTCTTCCGCCTTCTGTAGCTTCTGCACGCAACGCTGCACATCTTCGTCTTCTCCGAAGCTCTTCCATAGCTGCTCCGCCTCACTTCGCGTCTTCACGCCGAGAGAAACCAACCAATCCTGGTAGGCCTCCCAGACGGGCTTCATCATTCGACGAATGCCCTTTTCGCTAGAGTTTGCGCAGAACTGCACGTTGTCTGACTCTTGCTATTTCACCCCAAGATTGCACCAGAAATGATCTCAGATGGTCGAAAATCCAAACTTTTCCTGGGGGGGCATGCCCCCAGACCCCCCTAGCGGACACGCTTCGCGCACAGTGCCTACAATCCATCCGGCCCTACCCCACTGGATCAATTGAAAATTGCTTCCTACGGGCCTGTGCTAGGAGCAGTATAATTGTAGTAAGTGGAGAGTGCCTCGTCCCTGATCTTTATTACCATGCACATATACCAAAAAGGTTAAGTAGAAGGAGGTCCTCCCTGTTTTTTGGACCTACCCTCAATAAAATTTCTCACATTTTTGGTAGATGGGATTAGATAGCCCCCCCCCCCCCCAGGCAGTACATAATATGCATATTAAATTGCATAGCAGCACAAATCATCTGTACCATATCTTCCTGTTTCTGGACATCCACTTCAACCTTCTTCAACAGTGCATCATACTCCTCTTCCGCCTTCTGTAGCTTCTGCACGCAACGCTGCACATCTTCGTCTTCTCCGAAGCTCTTCCATAGCTGCTCCGCCTCACTTCGCGTCTTCACGCCGAGAGAAACCAACCAATCCTGGTAGGCCTCCCAGACGGGCTTCATCATTCGACGAATGCCCTTTTCGACCGTTAATCCCGAGTTGCGCGAGAACTGCACCCCGCCTAGTTCATCATACTCTTTTGCACCGCTCTCCACAACGGATGTTAGCAAGCTGGATAGCTTCTGCGTCTCAGAAAGAAATCTGCCACTCATAATTCGTGATCGCAAACCGCTGGAATGTATTAATTGTCTCCATATCAAATTTTATCACCACGCCGCAGCCGGGCGCGCGCGAAGCCGTAGTGCAACCGGATGTCCGGTTACGCTATGCGGTTGCGCAACGGGGCGCCGGTTGCGTATCTGTGCGGAACATATACATGTATACGCGCGATATGGGGACCCCCAAAATGGGGACCCCCGATACCATAAGCACACATATATCCTGGGTATATTTATATCTATGCTATAACTCCAGAGATATGGGGGTCCCGAAATGGTCCTTCTATGGTGACAAATATCTATGTACATATATACGTTAGCAGAGATTTCTACTCACAAAGCAGCCACCATTCATATGCATGAATTTCACTGTACGTCCATAGCTTGCTCTCTGGCTCATCCATCCCTCTTTATGTGCATGCACTCATGTCATGGCGTATTATATCGCAGGAGCACATGATCTGCTCATGTGTAGCTATAGCTATGATAGACAAATTTCAGGAATCATAGAGTATTATAATATCAGCCAGCAATCATCCTTAGATAAGGATTTTACACTGCAGGCATCATATCAGCTTACAATTCCAAAGATTTAACAGCTGCAGCTAAGTTAAACGTGCATGTTCATTATAGCTAAACATCGGGACTGTTCAATGTTCTGATGGCAGTTTCAGCTAGTTATCATCGCGGCCTGCATGTTGTTCAATAAATGACACTAGCTCCTCGATGCTTGGTTGCTGGTTGTACGAGCGCTGTTTCAGAGCGTACAGGAGCTTTCCTCCTTTCTGGACGATGAAATTACCTCCCATGATGCACAAATCATCGTCGTCATAAATGAGCTGAGGCAGGGGGTCTCCTTTGGCATGAAGCTCTCCAAATGCACTTATGACTTCGGTTGTAAGAAAGTAGATGTAACGCCGCAGACCAAGCTTACGATACAGCAGCCACTCCGAATCAATCAGCGCAGAAGAAAAATTGTAGGGCTGGTTCTGCTGCCACACTAACCCATCTTCCCTCGACCCGTTTGCAATGATGACGACCTGACAACCCAGCCGTTGGAACTTTTCCAAGTCCTTCTCAACAGCCTTGTTGTGGCCGTCACACGGGGGTCAGGCATAGTGGCGCTCCAGAAGGAAGAGGGTGTAGGGAGACTGCTCCCAGACGCTCTCCAAGCTGACAGGCTTTCCTGAGCTGAGGTCTGTCAGATTGAGGTTGCCTGGTAGAATTGACCCCACATTCAAAGGATCATCAGGAACAAGCTGTAAGTGTGAATGATAATGGATTGAAAACAGCATGCACCTACTAGCTATAGCTAACAACACACATTTTGTTTTGGTCGTATCTTCTCACAGTAAATAAGAACTTTCTGGTCACCTCTATATTAATGTCAGGCACTCAATTGACATGCATTGTTTAAGTTACATAATTACGTGATAGCAGGGGGACGTTAAACTAAAAATAATGTTTTCCTGTACTTTAAAAGCAATTAATTCAGCGCAGCCGTTTCCCATTCTGACTCTTCTAATTCGTTTCAACAACACTCTTAGTCATGTGACTTGCAGCCATGGACATGATAGCTAATGATGCCATGTGATGCATGACAAATTTAAAGTTGTCCAGATATGTCAGTTATAGCTTATCTCTAGTGTAATAGCTAATTATGAAGTTTCTTCAATTCCAAGCAGATTTTCCCTTCACAAAGTATATATCATCAAACAGCCAACATTTCGACTTCTTCAGGGGGCTCTGTTTCAACACTGTGTTCGCATTATTTTGGTTTTGTAGTCTCTTAGGCCAGTTTTTGGCCTGCTGCCCATGTCGTGGGACGTTATAATATATCTATCTACACTGAAACAAATGAGGGATTATTTTAACCACAATTGGTTGTCAAAAAGAAAAGGTTACCTTAGTTGCATCAAAGAGTACTAGTGTGCATGCAAGAAGGTCAATTATATTGCTTGACCACTATAGGTAGTAAACAATTAAGCTATGTCACATGTTACAGGTACCGGTAGCTACTATTGAGGAGTGCTAGAAGTGCAGCTGCACTTGTGACTTACTTAATTGCAGGAGCCACAGAAATACTATCTCAATTGTAGCTACCTGTAGCTACGGCAACCATGCATGTGACCTAGCTTAATTGTTTACTATACTGCTGGTAGTGGTCAAGCTCGCAGCTGCACTTGTGACGTTAAGGTTTCTTAATCGCAGGAGCCACAGAAAAGCTATCTCAATAATATTATTGCAGCTACCTGTAACATCTGGCCTATATAGCTTAATTCAAGCTTGCAACTCAGGTAACCTGAGCTGGGCTAAAGCCTTGTAGCTAGCTAGGGTGGAACAAGGTTTTCTATTCACAATTTTGCTGAAATGTGAATGATGAATCTTATTTTACCTCTCTGGATTGTTATTAAGCCATTTTTGCAATTCAGACGACCAAACCGTGGTTAAAACAAACCCTCACTTTTTTCAGTGTGAGAAAACATTTAACATACTGGAGTGCACAACTGACAATCTGGACTAAGGGACGCTCCTAGTCTCTCCCTCACTGCAGGCATCATATCAGCTTCCAAGTAAGCAATACTAGAAAAAGCTGGAGCGAGAGATGAGAAGTGAGGCGATTACTAATAGAAGGGATCGAGCTAATTTCCTAACTAGCGGGCGTGGTTAAACCGTTCCGGCCTTGTAAATTGTGTAGCCGCTACAGTGACGCATACAAATTTAAATCAAGGAAGAATACTAACCGTATCTTCACGCTGTTGCATCTCCGTGTCGAGCTTCTTTGTGAATGCATTGTACGCCTCCTCGGCCTGTAGTAGCTCCCGCCCGCAGCGTTGCACATCTTTGTCCGGTTCGAAGCTCTTTAGCAGCTGCTCGGCTTCACTCCTCGACTTCACCCCGATAGAAACGAACCAGTCGTAGTAGGCCTCCCATATAGGGTCCATCAGGCGACGCATGCCCATTTCAGGCGATCCGGAGTTGCGCGTGAATTTCGCTGCGCCAACTTCTTCGTACTGTTTTTCGCTCTCTTCCACTGCGAGCTTCAGCACGTCAATCATTTTTTGAGTCTCGGCAACACACACTCGCTTCTTCTCATCCATATTGTGTTCAGTCTCCATAAATTATATTACACTCAAGATATACAGCCGGCGAGTGCAGTTAGCTATATGGCGCAGGCCAAATATATAATAGTTTTAGATCACCCCCGCTTCCGGCATGCAAATTAGTCTAAGTACATGTATTAAACATCGAATCACTCGGACCACAGATACGTATAGTACATGTCAATCCATGGCCTGTTCTACCAACTTGATGAACAGGCCATTTAAGATCACAGGTATAGTGTACACAGTGTACATGTATATAAATTTCTTATTGGAAAAGTAGCCTTCCAATATCACTGGACCCAAATACTGCACTCCAGGGACTCGAACATTAGAGGGCTACTCATTCGCGTGCAACTATTAAGCTAGTATGCCTGCTGTCATGATTGTATTTCCAGCTGCTACAATGGGTCTTGTCCTAGAGCTGATTTTAAATCAGTCATGCACGATCACAGCAACCATTCACCAGGACCATATATTAATGCTTAAAATGTTCTGTATTTTGTGAATCAAAGAATTATCAGTTCCTCAGAAGTAGCTATATAATGAAGAAAGGTTCTCTGAATACGAACTTTGCTGACGTTTCAACTGGATGCTCTAGTCTTCTTCAGGGTATTCAGAGAGCCTTTCCTTGTCATGCAAGAGCCAACTGAGAAGCTGCTTCTTCATTCCTAACAAGCTCTAGCTACCTTGCATCTATTTATTGGTTCCTGCAAGTTTCATCTTACATCTAATATCAATTCCTACAAGCTTTTTTACCTTACATATATTATAATAATTGGTTCCTGCAAGTTTTACCTTACATGTAAGATAAACTTGCAGGAACCAATTAATAACAGACGTAAGATGAAGCTTGTAGTTTGTTTTATATTTTCAATAGCCCCTCCCCTTGCAGTTTTTTTTTCACAGCCGTGCTGCGAAAAAAAGCTGGCCTGGATCTGAGGATATATTACCAGTTCCTGCAGCTGCTTGGGCAGAGTATTGAGCGACCACTGGAGAGGAATCTGACCCTGTCCTTTGAGTGATGCTGCTCCACTTCAGACGTCAGTGCTGGATCACATCCTGGCCCACCAAGGAGAGGAGCTGTCCCTGGAGTCTGGGCTGGACTACCACAAGCTAGTGCACATGTTGGATGAACGTGGGACTTTGTATTTAAATTTAGAAATTTGTTTGTTTAATGTTATTTTGTGTGTATCATGCTTAGCTAGCTAGCTATTATTATGGGCTTTATCAATCAACTTTGACTTTGATTTCGTAGCTAGCTATATAGGAACTGGCAGCAAGAAATGCAAATGAATACTTAATAAAAAGTATACGCGTATGGGCGAAGCTTACGGTCAAGCTCGTCTAATCTTGAGCCCATGCAGACCACGCCTGAGGTCTGGGGATGAGACTAAGCCTGCCAGGCTGATGGACATATTTATAAGTTAAGCTACTTCAAAAAGAATTTTCTGTCACCCCAGCACCGGTGACTTCGCCATGGGGACAGGCACATTATCTCGTTCATCTCATGTATTGTCTGGTGTTCCTCAGGGCTCAATACTGGGTCCTCTTCTTTTCTTAATTTACATTGATGACATAGCTGACATGGAACTTTCTGCAGGAAGCAGCTTGGTCATATACGCCGATGACATACTACTTTATCGTCCCATCCGCACCAGTGGCGACTATTCTGCCCTACAAGATGACATTGATGCCTTAAGTAACTGGGCCACTCAGAATGTTATGACCTTCAATGCAACCAAATGTAAACATATGACAATTTCTAGAAAAAGGAATCGTCATACTCCAGCTCCACCTCTATCCCTCAATGGAAGCACTCTTGAGGATGTACCAACGTTTAAGTATCTTGGCATTCTAATTACTTCAGATTTGTCATGGTCTCAGCACATCCAGGATATGTGCAGCAAGGCGAGAAAGTTAATTGGCTTAATCTATAGGCGTTACCATCAGTATGCTGACAGCAACACTCTGCTCCACCTCTATACATCTTTAGTTCGACCTCATGTTGAATATGCTGCTCCAGTTTGGGATCCGTTTGCAATACAACTCTTGAGAGGGTGCAGAAATTCGCATTAAGGGTGTTCCAAACAATGGAACGGCGGCTATTCTGAGCTCTTGGACATGTTCAGTCTGTCTACATTGGAGAACCGTCGTTTATACCTGAAGCTTTGTCATCTATTTAAAATCGTACATGGCTTGTGCTATTTCCCAACGGACATTGTTGTTCCCAGGTTTAACCACTCGCACTTCTCCAGATCCTACCTACTTCAGCAGCCATTTGCTCGTACAAACTCCTTCTACTCCTCCTTCATCCCTGACTCTATACGAAAGTGGAACTTCCTACCTGAGGACATTGTATGTGCTCCGACATATCGTCATTTTAATCGGTCTCTCAGAGTATTCACTTAGTAATAATACTACTTTACCTTTTTTCCTTATTTCCTGTCCCCTTGCCTATCTACTTTGCATTATTGTTATAAGTTATATATCATAATTATTAAAAAGGGTATACACTTTATATTAGCACGACTGCTATTTGTATATCCATTGCTATTGCATCAAATATTATAGAGAAAAAATATATATATATATATTTTCCCATTATTCTATTCCTCAATTCTAATTTTTGCCCCTTCCATTATCACAAGCCATAGCTATGTGACAGACTGAGTTTAGGACGTGTTTCCCACACCAATTTATTTACTGTCAAAGTAGAAGTCATAGTGTATTCCTCTACTCCACCACTGGGCATTGGAATTATTGATGAAAGTCCCCTACCATCACTTTACTGCAGACTAATTTAGTGAGTATTCTGACCCAGGGGAGGCCCTGAAGACATGCTTATCAAAACAATCACCTTTTATTCTCACTCAGTATTCCGGAATGATGCACGTGTCCCTACTTCGCTGGTTTCCGTTGATCAGCGGGGTTAGCGCATGAGATTATCGTACGGTATATCGGTACGGCGTGCGCACGTGTCGGCTATTTACTAGACAGTACAGCTAACTGTGAAGCTAGTGGCTTTTAAGGGATTATCGTACGGTATATCGGTACTCAAGCCTAGGCAAGCGTGCACGTGCGCACGTGTCGGCTATTTACTAGACAGTACAGCTAACTGTGAAGCTAGTGGCTTTTAAGGTTAGAGCTACCCTCCATTTTTGTACAGCTAGCTATTGTTTTGTTGCATGAACACGCATAATTGCTTCCATGATCAGTGGCAGCTGTATTAAAACTGGAAGCTTACTATCCTATAGTCTCGTTCCAACTCTGCACTCTATCACGGGAACGAGACCAGAACTATCCCTATTCCAGTCCTTGAGCTACAGCAATGGCCCACCATACTGCTGGCATGTATTTCGGTGGCGATAGCGGGGAAGAAGATGGAGGATTTGATTTTGGAGACTCCGATACCCGGGAGTCGTTTCCAGAAGAGCCCACACTGGCCTCCATCGTCACGGGCAACAGCCCCCAAGGGCAGCGCAAGGGTAGTGCGGGAGAAGGGCGGAGCTCTGGAGATGAGGACAGGAGCGATGGGGGCACACCCTCTGTTCAGGACAGAAGTGCAGCTGTTGGTGGTAGCAGTGAAGCCAGGTGAGTTTATTTGGCAAGGAGTTATATGGCTGCGGTTACTATAGAGTGTTACATGTACTGCCTGTAGGCTTTGTTGCCATGGTTACCAGCTGCTGGAGGGCCTCTCCAAATCAGTCTGGCAAATATGTCAGAGTAGGCGCGACCCGGAAGTCATGTGATTTCTCGCCCCAACAATGTTCAACGATGCTACATTATCACGTGAATAAATTTAACCCTTTCATCAGTATTTTGTACCATGACAAAAGACATATCCGACTAACTAAAATGAGAATTGTACATTTATATAGAGCACTTGAAATGACGTCACACATGACTAAGCACTTCCGTGTGGCGAAAAGAACGTTGTGTTCAATGGCAGCTGAACAGAAGTTGTTACGATACACTGTAGTTGTCAGATGTTGTCAGAAGTCTCAGTTGGAGATGTGCCTGAAAACTGTACCAATGCCTTTCATTTTATAGGCGAACTGGTGGGTTTGGTTTGCCGCCAAGACTGGCCAATCGGAATGCAGCAGGAGGAGAAACGCTTGGGGGAGCGAGGAGGAGGAGGCGTGACGGGGGAGGGGGTTTGGGGGGCGGTGGGGACGGTGACGTGGGGAGTAGGGGAAGAGCACTGAAAGTGGGAGAGGACCTGCGACTGGCCATCACGAGGGGAAATGTGGATGAAGTCAGAAGGATCTTTGACGGAGGTAAACTCGATATCCCATTGGTCAACTCATATGATGATGTCATTGGAATGTAGTCAGCTGCTTCTCTGTACATGTGCATGAAGTATTGGCAAAATTTAGAAGTTGGAGCCAGAACTGCCCACTTCTCTCGGGTCAGGAGGCATGTCCTGTTTTCTAGGGGCCTTCCCATACACAGTAATGGACCTTATATAGCCACTGCCAATAGAGAAGACTGGTAGCCTCGTCCCCAGGCTCTCTCTCCCCTTGAAAAACCCGAAAAGTTGGGAGAGAGCCTAATATCTTTTCTCATGTCTGGGACCGGTCAAATGACAGCTGTATTTCTCTGCCTTTTGCTGGAGGCATTGCTTCAGCACTTGGTCCCCTCCCCTCCCCTCCCTTCCCCTTCAGGGTTTGACCCCAACACTCCCCTGAAATCTGGGTGGACCGCTCTCATGTATGCCTGCGATGCTGGCAATGACAAGATGGTGGAGGTACTGCTGGACCACGGAGCCAACCCCAATACTCAGAAGGGTCAGTCCCATTCCCATAATGATATTTGATATTCTGATTGGCTGTTCCTAGGAGATTGTGTCACATGACCAGTGTTCTAATCTCAATTCCATTCTCTGTGGTCCCATTCTCTATCCATTATTTTATCCAATTTATAAGTTCCACACTCCCATTCCAAATTCCCATTCGCAAACTGCAGACATGTTCACAGCCCTGATGGCGGTGTGCTGCTCACAGTACGACCGTGAGGAGGTGCTGGTGGGCTGTGCCAGGGTGCTGATGAACAAGGGTGCAAGGGTCAACGCCCACGACAGGTGTGCCTGTACATGTACTCTTGCCATCACCTCATACCCCGGCCCTCCCTGCCCCAGATGTATCACGCAGCCGTGTGAGATATGGTCTGGCCGAGGAAGGCTTGGGTATAGCTAGTTTTATGCCTCATGGTTCTGTTTACAGGATTTCGCACAGGGGGGAAGGGGAAGGGGGGGGGGGGTGCCCTGGGATTTTTCCCCCAGAATTTGCAAAAAAAAATTGATGCTATTTCCCATCCTTTTGGGGGGGCCCAGAACCAACCTCGGAGCATCAAATTTCCTGGAGGGGGGGTATCCCCAGAACCCACCAGACTCCACATACAACATCTTTCTTGCCCCTCCCCCCGCAAAAAATCCTCGGACTGAAGACTGTTGTCTTGGTCTTGCCTCCTTTCGTACTACTACATGCACACACACACACACACACACACACACACACACATGCATTCACATGTACATACATGCTCACACACTCGTACACACATAAATATACACACACACACACACACCCTCCCAGACACCACATGTCCCCACTAATGTACGCCTGCCAGAAAGGCCGCCAGTCTCTAGCTCAGCTCCTACTCTCTACCAATGCCGATATCAACAAGCAGGACACGAGGGGGTGGACCGTAAGCATTACCACCTCTTCAATTACTGAATTTAATTCCAACTCCGGGCCGCATTGTTGGTGTTTCAACTTGAATTGTGTACCGCATGCAATTAGTGTGTTGGTCACACCATTCTATCCAAGCAACTAAATAACAAAAGTAATGCTATATTTTAAAGAAATTGTGATATAATATGCATTGTGCAGTATAGCTCAGAGGGCACAGTTTAGAGAAATGGAGGGAGTTTGATACAAATGCATACGCTCATAGTACCCGCACTCTAACCTCTTTCCTACCACCCCTCCCCACCCCTCCCCTCCCCTCCCCTCCCCCCCCCCCATGCATGTAAGAGGGGAGCGTAGGGACAAAGTTTTTCATACCCCTGAGTATAAGCTCATCACCCAGTGTATAAGCCATCCCTGTATATAAACCATGCCTGTACTTACAAGCATTCCTCTTTCAAGGCACATCTTTTTTTTTTGCACTCATCACAATATCACACAGCCCTTATTCTACGCAGCCAGTCTCGGCAACGCCCGCCTCATCCAGACCCTCTTGGACGCACATGCCCACGTTGAGATAATGTGCAATCTCGGAGACACTGCCGCTAATGTAGCGTACGCCCACGGCCACACTGCCGTGGTTGACCTGCTGGAGGGTCCCAGTGTGAAGCCACAAGATGACGCCCACTCCCTTCCTCCTCACCCTTTGCTGAGCGGAGCCGGTGTGTCTGGTGACGGAGGGACTGAAGCCATGGGAGAGTCAGCTCATCAGTGAGGGTATAGTCATGTGGGGGCTTAATCCGGGCTTTGACACACACACACACATACACACACACACACACACACATGCACACACACACACACACACACACACACACATCAGATTCTCCTCAGGTAAATCCCAGCCATTCCCTGAGGCTCCTCCTCGAGCCTCTGACAGTGAGTGTGTTCGCTATGGCGATCTGGAGCTATTTCTACTAGGGCTACAACTAGGAGACCTGTTACCACAGTTTCAGGTAGGCAGGCTTTTATTTGAATACAGTGAATAGCTTTTTTTGCGATTTTAGCACAGAAATTCCAAGGATGAATGATGTACTTAGACCAACATACATTATAGCCTGAGACGTGCCGACCTCAAACTCACAAATGTGACTGCTGTTGCAGTGCAGAGTTTGTGGACACGCAGGTACAACAGGTTTGCTAGCTTTGTGGTCATTTTGAAAGAATAGTGACTGCGCTACGAAGCCATTTTTGCTGAGTTAGAGAGCTGCCTTCTTTCAGCAGTACTGCTGTGGCAGTGTCACGAGTAGACTATCTGGGTAACTTTTTACTAAAAACCTGTGATCACAGAATGTTTGTTTGTGTACGTGCATAAACAATTCCTTCATTGCAGACTCACAAGATCAAATTTGCAGACCTGCTAAGCATGACTGACCGGGATCTGGAACAGGTTTGACCACTTGCTTCACTTTACTCTATAATTAATTGTTATTACATGTACATTGCTTTTCTTAGGTGGGTGTGTCACAAGTGGGGGTCCGCAAGAGAATACTAGATGGTATACTGGAAATACACAAGAAGCAGTGGAAGATGCCCAAAGATATCCTACCCTATAATAAGAGTATTAGGTGAGGGACTGAAATTACAAGCGCATACTTGTATATAGCTGACTTGTAAACTGGTCTACAAACCGTGATGTGGTGCGTTGGTAAGGGGCTATTACTTGGTGGGGCTATTATCTCCATGAAATGACCCCACCCCCCACCTTCTGCAAAAGTTATTGTGTAGGGTCATTATTGCTCAAAATTTCAAAGTGCATTCCTGATTTCTCAAGGTCAGGCATCCAGCAGTAACTGGGGTTTATTGTATAGTAAGGGATAGTAGGAGTGGTTGTAGTCAAAAACACCTACGTATCAGCAACAGGAAACCACTGGAGTGGGCTCTGAAGGACTACTGTAAAAGAGGTGAGGGTAGCAAGTGAAGGTTAGGGTTGCATTACTTGTTGTCTGCCATTGCGTAATCATTTATGTACTGATACGTGACATGAGACTGCATGTGTTAAACACATAAACGTGCTCCCACACACACACACACGCACACATGCACGCACACACACACACACACACACACATGCACACACGCACACACACACACACACACACGCACGCACACACACACACACAGCCCTGCAGAAGCTACTGTCATCCTCGCTCATCTTGCCCAACACGCCAGGTACATCTGCGGAACGGCAACCTTCCTTCTCACACAGGCAACGGCCAGCTCCGATATGTTAGACCCAAACATGGAAGTTGAGGAGGCAGAGAAACTGACCAATGAGCTTTCAGAGGCCGTATTAGCTGTTTCTTCACTGCAGACAGAAGTGCAGGCTCTCAATTCCCACGTTCACAAGGTTAGCAGTTTTATGGCTAACTGTCGGTGCTGTTATTACAATTCTGTCTCTACCCTCTCCTCTCCTCACCAGGCCATTGGCAGGGAGCTAACTGCCAAGAAGACCACCTTTCGCTCCTCACGAGTAGCAAAGGGTCTCAAGGTGGTTGCAGTGGCGGGATCAGCCGTGGCTATAATCGTGGGTGCCTACTTCGCTGGAAGAGCTCTGATTAGAAAATGGCCGCTAGGAGCTACAACATAGTCAGGCACAATCGTGCATTCATGCTTAGGTGAACTTTAGGGAATGTGGTTTGATTGTGGTGGTGCGTACCTCTATATATAATATACACGTACATGCAACATGGATTGTTTCATGGCAATGTGCAAGTGGTTACAATCAGCATTAAGGTAATAATTTGCCGCACAGCAGCATAAGACATTGCGCAGTGGTTACAATAAGCAAAGTAGGGATTAATGCCGCACAGCAGTATTGTGACATGGTCCATAACAATCTACAACACATTATAGTCCCTGTAATATGATACTTAACTAGTTTAATGATCACTGCTACTGGGTACTAACTATAATACACAGTATACAATCAATAATTATGTTCATTTTTGTTCTGTTTCACACTTAGTCTTAGAACAGCTGTTCGTTCACTAGCTACAGGATTAAAGCAACCAGGGTAGTCAGCAGCACCACTGCCACAGTTGCCATGGTAACAACGGCACCACTGTCGTCTCCACTTGGTATCTGAATGTGGACAATTAACAGTATTAGTTATTGCTTGTACAGTAATTATACCCATCAACATGCCTGCATAGTGTTCCTGAACATTGGAGCAAATTATGGCATTTGCAAAGAGCTAACAATACCGGACGTGGCTATGCATGTGTATTGATCCAGCAGTGTACGGAATGCTTGTGCATTTGTGCGAACATTGTCTGGGCACAAGATCACTCACCACCAGTCCCTCGGGGGCACCGTTGGAAATCTGATCCCCTTCCACAAAGACATCCACCTGCTCTGTGAGAGCAGCTGCCTGGCTTTCAAGCTCCACAGGGTTCAGCTGGAGCACTGGATTTGAGGCTGCACATGTATCATGGCAAAAGAGATAGATACACTTGATTATCTGGCACAGCATTTGGTGCACTTGCTTGGCTATGTAGAGTAACAGTTTTATGCTTCACACTAGCCCCCCCCCCCCCCCCAAATCTGCTTTTGCTCTTCTTCTGTTAGGTAATTTACAAGCTTCGCATATACTCAATGAAGCCATACATGGGTATACCCTCGTGTTAATGGCCATATTTGGAAATTATTACATGGCACGTTGTGACATTGCCAGGGGATGTAAAACTACAAATGCTGGAATCCTCGCATGCTCAATATGGTTATAAAATTACCGTACATCCTCTTGTGACATCACAGCTGTATCACATGACATCCTCTTGCGACATCACAGCCGTATCACATGATAATTTCCAAATTTGGCCATAGTTACTAGCTGTAGACGATAACCCACCTTGATCCTCAATGTCTTCACCGGTAAACTCTTCAATGTCTTCAGCGATCTCCATGTCACCGTCCCAACAGTTGACACTTGCAGTGCAAACAGAATCATCATCGCAAGAACCATCCCCATCACTGTCATCATCCTCCCTGTCACGACAGAACTCAGGGCCTTCTCGACCTGAGCATACATCAGAGTGCATTGGCCATGGCATAAATCCATATAATAGTACCAATTCTTAGTACCAGGAGGCTCCTGTTAATACCAATAATTATAGTCAAACCCATGCATGGCTCATCAGTGCATTATTATAATCGGTGTCCCTGGGACAGTTACTATTAAGTGTGCTTAGTTACATATACAGCCCCCCCCCCCCCCCCACACACACACATGCATTTAGCATGGCAGTAATTCTAGTACACAGATGTAATCACTAGTGTTGAGACCCACTGTAATCAAATGCTCCATTCAGTTCGTCCAACTCTTCTGCAATGGTGCCAAGAAACATGTAGCTGTAATCATCATCAGGACTAGAACTATCTTCACTGCCATCGGTGGTTTCATCATCATCATCGGGGGTTACATCATCATCACTGGCGGTTTCATCGCCACTAGCATCATCTTCTCTGCGCTGCCTTCCGGATACGGGATTGGTCAGGACGCTTGCATTCACTCCACAGGAGATCAAATCACTGAGCTAAAGTAGAATACTTTATAAGTAATTTATGTGCTGGTCAATCAGGATATGACAATAGGCTCTGTTAGGTAAACAAACAACAACAACAACAACAACAACAACAAAACAAGCAAACAAACAATAAATAAACACCTATATTTCTAATTCTCTATTTTCTACGTCTCTCTCCTTTCCTCTTATTATTTAGTTAGTGTCTCACACACTCACTTGAATTGGGAGAACGTGTAATCTGATACAAGCAAAAATTAATGTGATGTAATTTATACGAGGCTTAAATTACATCCCTATACTGAAATTCTCCGCTATAATATATTTGCACTACGCTACACACAAAGTGCATGGGGTCTATAGTACTCTTGGTATAGCCTAAGGTTAGGCCCAAGGCAACTGGAGATGCAGAAAATCATCATCAGGCAGCTAAGGCTTTTTGCCTATACAAGGCCCAAAACACAGAGACTCAGGTAGCTAAGGCTTTTTACTTACTGCTTTACAGTATTGTGATGGATAGCCACAAGACCTATACAAGGCCCAAAACTCAGGCAGCTAAGGCTTTTTGCTTACTGCTTTACAGTATTGTGATGGATAGCCACTCAGGCAGCTAAGGCTTTTTGCTTACTGCTTTACAGTATTGTGATGGATAGCCACAAGACCTATACAAGGCCAAAAACACAGAGACTGGAAAAGGAACAGATGCAAGAAATTTATCACTGCATGCATTCATTGTGTGAAAAAGCACATTTGCTCCAAAACTAAGAAACCAACCCTACTGAGACTACAGTTATAGCTACACCTTGAAGCTGCAGTTCCAATTGGGCCTATAACCTTAATAAGCTAAATATTATCCCAACTTACTAGTTGAGCTGAATCATCGATGGCATCAGCTCCCAGAGTGTAAATATCCATAATGCTGCGATCTGTAAATCGTATCAACTGACGGGCGATGTTCCAAAGTCGGCGGTCAAATACTCGTCCTATTCCCGTATGAAAACCTGCAAAGCAACCACGAATAATGGCACCACAGACATTGCTGCACAAGGGTGGGACCCTCCTCGTGCAACGTCCACAGAAACTTCGCTCCACAAGCCCATTAATGCAAGCTGGAAGAGGCTCAAATCCACCAAGAGTGTCATTGAAGCTTTTCAAAAAGCGTAAAATCTGAAGGTTGGTCAGTATGGATTCCCTTATACGGTCAAACTCCCTAGCAATTGCTCGGATAGTGTTATCTCGAATTTGTCCTCTAATTGCTGTAACGATGCAATCTTGCAAGTCTGTGTTACCACTACTTAGGATTTCCGCCACAATATTCTCAAATGCTGCAAAGAAGCCACTGACAAAGTCTTCTGCATTGAACGTGTCTGTACCCGTAACTTCAAAGCTTCGTTCCAGTACTGCAAGCTGACTGTTAATTGGATCTCGATCAGTGATGCGATCACCGAAGGGGATCCTCGAAATGTATTCATCAGCAAAGTCACTGGACATGTCTGGGGAAAGAAGAGAAGAACACAGCCTGTTACAGTCTTGTATCAGATATTCTTTTTGCAGAAGGAGAAAATAATAAGAAACAGAACACCCAATGGCATGCAACGTTGTGACAAAATCTAGATCTGGGGTACAATTTAAGAGTATAGCATTGTACGTATCTGGATCGCATGCAGTCCTCATTGAAGTTAGACGCTCCTTCACACAGCTTCTTTGCACTCATGTACTCCTAGTGTCACGTATTGCTAGATTGATTCCTTATACAACCTTGCATGATATGTCATTATGTGTTAGTTTATCCTGACCATACACGCTAGTAGAATTGTGAGTCATAAACTGTATATTGCCTTATTTGGAATTTGTGTTTATAAAACTTTGTGCTAGTAAAGCCAAAGTGTGAATATTAGTTTAACAATAATTTTCATTATGATATGGAAGCAATTCTACTCTAGCTCCTGATGCCACTGACAGTGCTTATGAGTTTAGAAGCTGCAGCACTAGTCATATTTACATCCATTGTGCACACTGCAACAGATCACTGGAAATTTATACACTTTTAAGTTGATGCTTTGTAAAGGCTATGAAATTACAGCACATCTGTGCATGTGAACAGATGATCTATATCAAGTGATGTTAATGATATCACATTGTTCTGTTTTGGTCATTTGGATACCAGCCCACTGTCTACATAAACATTAGGTAATACTCCCATGTGCTATTTTCAGTGTGTCTGTTATATTATAGTGTCATGAGGTACATTTTACACTCTGTACATGTGAAGAACTTACATCTTATCACCCCTCTAACAACTCGCTGAAAACCTTCAACTGTTTCCTCAAATTCGTCCCTCAGACCATCCAACAACTCCTCCCTCACCTCCTCCCTCACCCGGTCGATGTACTCACTTGTGCAGCACTGGGGAGATCTCTGTGCACACACCGGAAGATCACTGCCTGGAGGTGGTATAGGGCATTTATAGTCTGCAGGTGGCAACAAGAGTCACTACAGTGTATAGCAGTATGCATGCAAGAATGTATAATATTATATCACGTACTACTGATCCTGTGTCCAATGCAGACGCAGGAAAGCATCATCTCAGGGGATAAGAATAAACCATTTCACAGATTAATACTGGTGTTTGTCTATTGCCTTATAACCCTTTGCTCTGCATTGCCCTGGTTTTCTTATTTGTTAGTCTTTTTGGACCTTTTTGTGTTTTGCATTGCCTTGCATTGCCTACTTAGCATATTATATGCATAGTGTGATCTAGAAGTGGTAGTCCGCTTAGCTGGCCCTGGGCCTTACATCATACAATTGTACAAATATGGTATGTTGCCCTGGAGACAACTTCACATAACACCAAAATATTTTGGAGATAGATAGCTATATACAGCAATCACATGACAAACAGCTCAGCATGACATCACTAAAACCTTCCATATATGTTGGCATGTATACAACTAATTCATTGTATTAGGTAAGTGAATAATATTATTCATGTTTGGGTAGCAACACTGTTGAATTCCATGCCCAATCAGAGTCACATATATATCACACTATGTGTGCAGTCATCCTCCATGCATGGATCATGCATGCACGCATCCACATGGGCCAGCTAGTACTGACTATTAATCGGCATATGACTGACACTTCTACTGAATTATAGAATAGCCTAGTTGTCCAGTTATATATATATTTATGACATCACACACTGCACCACTGATATCCAGTGACCACAGATCCTTATCTTTGTACGTTCACCCCTACAAAACAAAATATGGGTCTTAAAGGTCTACTGCGTAAATGTTTCCTGGAGTAAGGCTATGGAGGGGTAGATGCTAGGCTTTCCATCGCATATATTATTGCCCTGGAGACAATCTCATACAAACAGATCGGCACATCACTCAATCTTTCCAAATGCGTTATTGAGCTGTATTTGGAATGGCAATGGTTGTATTCATGTGGGGGCAATACAGTTGCACTCCATGTCTAATCAGTCAAGCCTGCCTGCATGGACCACACACAAGTTCAAAAACTTAGTCGATCATGCATGCACTCATCCACATGGCCCAGGCTTTTATAGTTAGTACTGGCTAGCTATAGTAGTCCATATGACTATCTGACACTTCTAGTGGGCCAGTAATCTCAGAACTGCAACAGTATCACTCCAAAAATAGATCTAGAGTTACGTCAGCATGCAGCCCCTATTCCAGAGAATGTGCAGTAAAGTGCAGATCGCTTTACTCAGGGAAATCCGGCTAGACCATTTTCTTTCGATGGGGAAAGTAACAGGTTGATATAAGATACGCATCCTAGCTAATGGACCCTTCCCTTCCTTGTGTGTAAAGTAATCACTTCTTTACACCTTGTTTTACAGACTGCAACTGAGATGACCCAAACTATAGGTGGCGGAAACTCTTCTGTTCTGCAGTGTACTTTAATTGTCATCATAGTACTAGTAGCATCCTAGCTAATGGACCCTTCCCTTCCTTGTGTAAAGTGATCACTTCTTGTTTTAAAGACTGCAACTGAGATGACCCAAACTGTAGGTGGCGGAAACTCTTTTTTCTGCAGTGTACGTACTTTAATTGTCATCATAGCACTAGCTACTCGTGTAGCTAAGTGGCCAGTCTGCATTCCAGCCTCCACTCCCATGCAGCTGTAGCTACCTCTTTTGTGCATGTAGCTAGTAAAAAAAATGATAGGGATACTCTTTTCCTGTTATGTTTTTATATATGTTGCGAACAGAAAGCTGGGAATGAGCCAAGTGGCAGTTTTATTATCAAAGGCATATAGCCTGTACCTTATACTTCTTTGTCTAACACCACTCTAGGCCTAAAATGCTAGGTTTGGATTAATAGTTGTGGTCCCCCCCGGACTGAAGCCGAAGTTCACAAACGTGTATATTTATGTAGCCATACCTTGGAAAGCTGCTCCAGTAAAGTCCACGTCCAGTTGAGAGCAGTCTTGGCACAGCGAGAACTGGCCCAGAGACAGCACGACCAGCAGCAGTGTCTGCAGCTTCAAATTCGCCATAATTTTAATCAAATAACCACCGTGTCTAGAGATCTGATATTTTCTAGCTTCGCTTTATTTATATAGCTCCCAGCCACGCAGCCCCTCCCACTCAACGCCAACGCAATTCACTTCCTCTGCGACTGCGCAAGATGGCGGCTGCTCAGACCATGTAAGTCCGCATTATGATATCAGTGAATAAAGTGTAGGCCCTCATGCAAACATGCACATTAGGTAACTAAAGTCAATTACTACAATCTTGTATGAATCGCACGAGTTAGATCAGTACTGCGTGACTCTGGTCATCTGGACCTGCAGTAGCTATTATGATCCACCTTGATCTCCATGTCACCATCCCAACAGTTGACACTTGCAATGCAAACGGAATCATCATCACAAGACCCGTCCCCATCACTGTCTTACTGTTTATAATTATCTATGCTGTCATCATCCTCCCTGTCATGACAGAACTCGGGTCCTTCCCAACCTGAGTATATTACGTATTAGTAATAATGCATCAACTGGTTTAATTATGGTTTAACCTAGCTATCAATATCAATACTGTTCTCAGTATGAAACCCAACTCCTTCTTTAAATGCCCCCATGAAAGTGCACCCATGTTTAGCATGACAACTGAATGTTATCACTATTATACCAAGAGTAGTTACATATATGCCCCCCCTCCCCGCACCACCCCCCACCCACCCACACACACACACACACACACACACACACACACACACACACACACACACACACACACACACACACACACACATACATAAGTAGCATGGTAATAATTCTAGTCACATAGCTGTATTGATACCCACTGTATTCAAATGCCCCATTCAGATCATCTAACTCTGGAGTGCCAAGAAACATGTGGTTATAGTACCTAGTCATCATCAGCACCAGTACTATCTTGCAACTAACTATAATGATCCTTGTGTCCCATCACTTTACACATACTAGATGACTTATGCTGCATTGTATAGGGGTGAGCATGTGCTAGTAGGCACATAGCTACTTTTATTCCTGAGACACACAGAACTTGAGCAGCACATGAACAGTAATGTAGTAAGGTTGAGTAGTGATACTGCACAACTTCTGTTCCTGTTGTGAAAATAGCTATTATACTCCCTGGCCTTTGGTCACATGTCACACTGTTTGTTTAAATCAATTGCCTGGAGACAATACAAAGTATGGAGATTTGGAAAAACAGCTCAGCATTACATCATCAAAATGTTCCGTATATGTTGGCATGTGTACACTGGTTGCATTATGAGAGACGTATTTGGATTAGTAGTAATATTCCCTTGTGTGCATCGATGTGTGATGCCAATCGGTTACGTTTATCATACCATATTCTAGTATTAATTTTATGTGCAGTCAAGCCTGCAAGCTAGTAGCTAATAGACTAGCTATACACACTAGTACCTGGTAGTCCCATATTATGACTCTCTGGGGGAGCCTAGTTGGCCAGTACCGCAACGCTACTTTGTCTTTTTATATTAGCTACTTGTGCACTTTATTGAAGGCATAGCTACTAACAGCCTTTAGACCATATATGAATAATTTATGAGGTAAATCCTTTGAAGTATGCCGGTTAGTAGAGGGTGTTTAAGTAGGTTAATGCCCTCAGTAGTTGCTAAGCAGTATCCAGCACTTTGATGTCTTCGCACCTCTAGATTGTTTATATAGTCTAAGTAGGATAGACACCTGGCTCTCAGGATTTAACCTACTTAAACACCCTTGGGAACCTTGGAAGTGTTAATTGAGTCTCGGGCTCCGCCCTCGACTCAATTAACACTTCCTCGGTTCCCACGGGTGTTTAAGTAGGTTAAATCCTTCTAGCCAGGTATCTATCCTATACTTATCTTCATTCTATCAGCTGCAAAGTATCACGACATTTATGTGCTGCATGGCAGTGTAATGTGTTGGTTTCTATATAGCGCTAACATATATAGCATTAGCTTGCATATACAATCACACAGTAGTTACCCAGTGATTGTCATAATAGGAAGGGTTGATGAAGTGGGGGAGAATATACCTACAAACCACTGCACTGTTCTATTCAGCAAAAGAAGCGTGAAGCATGCAGATAGAACAGCAATGGCCAGAAAGGTTGGACACCGATCAAGAAGCTAACAGTGTTGCAGCTACTGGGAGGAAGTGAGAGTGCGATGGTAGTCCGAACGAACCTCACATGTGTCAAGGCAAAGAACTTCCTCTAAATTTTGCAAGAGAAGTGGCATACTGGAAGTTTGATGGAACTCCTGGCCTACGTTTAATTTCAGACAAGGAAACACCCGCTACAGCTACCAATTGACACCATTAGCCTTAAGCCCAATAGCAAGTAGAACCCGGACTAAACTAAAAGCTGATAGCTAGTTGGATACCAGTTGTACTTATATTGGTCACATGAGCCTAATGTGCCTCGATGCCATGCATCTGGTGTGGCGTTAAAAAAGTAATTCCGATATATACAGGGGTGGGTGACAACTAAAAAGAATGTGCAAAGGGGAACAGCACACTAATGAAGGATATGATATGAAAATACCGGGTAATGCAACATTCAGCTATGTAGCTATGACATAAACATGACACCGCTATAGTTCTTACACAGTATTATGTTCTATACACGAGAACAGCTGTTTGTTCATTGCATGATCAGAGCAACCACGGTAGTAAGTAGCACGACAGCCACAGTTGCCATGGTAGTAACTGCATCGTCACCGCTTGGTATCTGCATAAAGACCAAACAACCCTAATCAGATTGTATGGGTACCTATAGCTGACATTATATTATATTGATAGTATAATAAACGGCTGAGAAGCAGTGGTCTAACACTGAATTCCCTTGACCCTCCCTCCCAACTAGTCTCACGGGCCCATTTTGCGGAAGGGGGCTGGCCCACGAGACTATATCCCCCAACTTGAGGATAATATCTCTTTAAGTGTGTTTCGGGAGCTGTTGAAAATCAACATGTGCATATATCATATGGTATGCATATTTTTCTAGTAGTTGTCAGGTTAGCCCTCTATGCTATGGAGCCCTGAAATTAAACTCTGTAAAAGCTCCAGCTGACAGTAGAATGACCAAGCAAGTACTACAATTTTAAGCCACAAAATCGATAGCCATATTCTCCGTGCTCAAGCCTCGGTATCTTCTAGCAGTGATAAAGTATGGAAAGCCATACCTTCCCCAGGCTGATGTGAATTTCTTGTGCTTGAGAACATGTTACTGGCAAAGATGTAGCTATATAATCACGTGGATCCAGAGATGCGGATAATTACGATATAGAGGTATAGCATCCAGTATATCTACCCTTGTTCCAACCCCATGTAAAGTGAGAAATAATTCAGAGATCCAATTCCCGCAAGATTATAACTCCAGCCTCATTACCAGTCCTTCCCATCGTAGCCTTTGTCTCACAGCTGTCAGCCATCTCCACAGGGAGAGACTGGGAATGAGGCTATACTCCCAAATCACTCACCACCAGTCCATCAGGGGCACCATCAGAGAGCTCTGCACTTTCAACGAACATATCCACTTGCTGTGTGAGACTAGATGCCTGGGATCGGAGCTCGGTAGGGTCTAGCTGGATCACTGGGTTTGAGGCTACACATACATACATGCAGGAAGAAGAGAATCTCAGAGCAGCATTGAGGTGATAGTAAGCAGGGCCTAAAATAAGGGTTAGTAGCAGCCAAAAAGCTAGTAGTAGTATGACCCAATTGGGCTAGTAATGGTATATTGCATATTGATTCCCGCATGCATGCTGTTGTCCAAAACACCAAATACATAATTATGTCTTCTGTGAAATGTAATGTTTTTGTGTATTGGAGTGGGAGGCATGCAAATTGACCCCTGCATGCCCTAGTGGCAGATATATATGAGCTTGCCTGTCTTTATCCAATTTTGTGCTTTAGGCCAGCAGTGAAACAGGCCCTGATAGTGAGACATAATGACAGACTTTTGCACAAGTGCAGTAGCTAATAAATCATCAAAGCAGCCACTTTCAGGACAAGATGCACTTTCAATACACATCCGACTTTGCATACTGCACATATTAATACATAACTAGCTCCAAATCCCATAAATATCATATAGGAAGAGCCTAGGTAAACAGTAATAAGTGTTTGTTGGGTAGCACTCTTATAATTACTGCTCTCATATAGCATCATTATAGACTCTAGCTCCCATGCCAAGAACTTCAGAAAAGCTTTTAAAAAACTTGTGGCGTCATGGTACAAGCTTAATTATACACTACTGCATGCATTATCTTTCCCATGGAGCATTCAGGTAGCCTTGTTCCCAGTCTCCAGTTCCCAGCCTTTTCCCCGCATGTATACAGTAAAAAACACTTTTCTATATGCCAAAAAAAAAAGTTGGGAGTGGAGACTGGGAACGAGGCAGCACTCAGGTACACAAGTCAAGTTAGTCATGCATTAAATTGCATAGCTGATAATTATCTCACCTTGCTCTGCAATGCTGTTACCGGTAAATGCTGCAATGTCTTGAGCACGCTCCATATCACCATCCCAGCAGTTGGTCGTAGCAGTGCAGATGTCATCATCATCACAAAATCCATCATCACCATCAGCATCACCATCACCATCACCATCACCATCACCATCACCATCACGACAGAATTTAGGGCCAGCTGGATCTAACATAAGATTTTACCATGCATGATTTAATTACAGTCACTAAACCCATAGCATTGACTTTCAGAATTCATGCCAAGTGATCAAATCCATGACTAAGAAAATGGCTAAAGTGCACACATGTCCCTACACGTATGGGATAAGGTTTAGGCACATTCATATGTGTGCCTGTTCTCGCACAGTGCAGAAAAATGTTTTTCTACTCCGTGCGAGAAAAGCTGGGGAGTGGAGCCTGGGAACGAGGCTAATATACATATACAGTTTTTATTCTAGCTACTGATTTAAAGAACATATTATTATGTGGTACACAACTCACCATACTGAAATGCTCCTATTTCATCCAGATTGTTCAACTCATCTGCAATGCTGCGAAGAAACATGTAGTTGAAATTATCGTCATCACTATCGTCATCACCACCTTCTTCATTATCACCATCACGATCACCATCACCGCCTTCAGCGTCATTATCTTGTCTGCGCCGCCTACCAAGACTAGCTAGAGTCGATGCATCTACTCCACAGTTAGCCAAATCCCTTCCCTGTAAAATTTAATAAGAGATATGAAGTGAAAAAGTGTACGTTTACGGTGTAGCAGGATATATACATGCAAAGATAGTTATTACATGAACAGATATTCCTATGCATGTAGGCTCCCGGTATTTATGCTGCATAGCTCATTAATTATGCATTTCACGCAGAGGGCCTCATGGGGATCGAGTTGCACTATACTGATCAGCTGACTGTTCAGCCAGTCTGAGGCTTTGAGAATGGCGGTCATCACTTTCCTTCTGCTTACCTGCTGTCGGATGTTGTCGCTACCACTACTTCTGCGTTGCTGCACATTCTCCCTAATTACCACTGCCTCTCTGCAGGCAACTCCATCATAGTGCATGCTCATCTTTCTTTGGTTTCGCACTCTATAATCCATGGTTTCACTGCACGTATAATCAATGCCATACCCACAGGAAATATGGTTGTAATAATTACATTCCTGTAGTGGTAATTCAATACTAACACCGATTTGCTTCTTGCTTGGTAACAACAGACTGTGGAGTGTGGCCATGCCTGGATCTCTTAGCCCATTACTTAGTAATGTGGGGAGATAACCATGGCTATAACTCAACTTACTACTTGAGCCAGATCACTGATATCGATGCTTCTAGCTCCCAGAGTATAAAGCTCCATAATGCTGCGATCAGTGAACTGTATCAACTGACGGGCGATGTTCCAGAGTCGGCGGTCAAATACTTGTCCTATTCCCTCTAGAAAACCTGCATAGCAACCGCGAACAATGGCACCACAGACATTGCTGCACAAGGGTGGGATCCTCCTCGTACAACGTCCACAGAAACTTCGCTCCACAAGCGCATCAATGCAAGCTGGAAGAGGCTCAAATCCACCAAGAGCGTCATTGAGGCGATTTAAAAAGGTCAATATCTCACTGCTGGTCAGTATGGATTCCCTTATACGGTCAAACTCCCTAGCAATTGCCTGGATGGTTCTATCGTCAATTAGGCTGCCAATGGCTCTAACGATGCAATCTCGCCTGTTCATGTCAGTGCCACCTAGGGTTTCTGCCACAATATTCTCAAATGCTTCAAAGAAGCCACTGACAAAGTCTTCTGCATTGAATGTGTCCGTACTCGTAACCTCAAAGCTTCGATCTAGCGTTTCGAACAGACTGTTAATTGGATCTAGATCAGTGATGCGATCAATGAAGGGAATGGTCGAAATATATTCAGCTGGAAAGTCAGTGGACATATCTGGAGAAAGAAGAAAGAACCACAGCCCGTCATAGCTAGGCTTGTGCCAGGTATTCAGAAAGCAATAAAAAACAATATCCATGCAACGTTGTGGGGTATGGGATAAATACTGTCACACACTTCTTCTGCTAGGCTAGCGTGTATGGAGAGGGTAAACTAATTAATTCCCAAGTGTGTGCGAGGACAGCTGCAGTTCTCAGACAATGAGGGCAGCGATTTTATACTTCTCGTAGCTACTCTTTGGAGTCCATTTGTACCACAGACCAAGCGCTGAAACAATGCCACCAGCAGAAGGTAGAGAAGTGCAACCGTCTTTTGAGCAGTCCCTGCCCGCGCACAATTAAGTAAGTCAAATCATGTGAGAAAATGTACCAGACTAGCGCTCCAGCAGCGTGCACGTGGGCCTGGGAACAAGGCTATATTTGTGTTTACTGTAAGTTTTTCATGAGTCGCAAGTTTTATTGCACATTTGTGAATGCATTGATTCTTAATCTGGTGATCTATATTGGGTGTCTCTGAACACTGGACTGGATTCTCCACTGGAATGTGGAACTGGAATGTTGGACTGAAATGTGGGACTGGAATTGGCTCCTGAATCAATGTCAGGAAATTAAATAAAGCTTGGCTGTTGTAGAAAGAATAGAAAATAGATGTAAATTTATGTGGCATCAAAATTTGCCATGAAGTTGCCAGAGTCACCAGTATAATATTATTACAGCAAACTCATCAGCATTCTTAAGGAGCATGAAACTTGAAGATGGTGTTCTACTTAGCGATTCGAATCATTTCTTTTGCAAGAACAAGATGGGGACCTATATTACATCTAGCTCATTATCAGTTCCTGGCTACGCTAGCCAAGCTTTAGCTTACAGTTCCTGCAAGTTAAACCGTACATCTATTATCAGTTCCCGCTACATGTACAACAGTCAACTTTATTAGAGGTATGCTGACATTGTAATATATTTTCGAGTGGCCATCCACACCAACCACATTTTCATGGATGCAAAAATGGATGCTTAAAGTGAGAGAAGGCAGCGTGCCAGAGAGCAGTGTACGTTGTACTACAAGAAAAGAAGAGTGATGGAAACTATAGAGAAGCACTAAAGAAGTCTGCATGCAAACATACCATATAGGCATATAGTGCCATGTCTATAAACTTCAGAATATGTTCTCTACCATACATCTGCATGTCATCCCACACACTCGCTCTAGCTCGCTCCCACAATGTTCTGCATTCACCTAGTAATAGTGGGCATTGCTGAATATTTATGGGATTGTACGAAAACAGGACTCTCAACACTGGACTGGATTCTCCTCTGGTATATGGGACTGGAATATGGGACTGGAATATGAGACTGGATTATTGAACGAAAAGTGTATTGGCTGCTGAACCATGTTTGTGGTGCGTGCAAGGTGTAGAAATATACTGCAAAAACATGAAGATTGATTTAACCCAGTTTGGTTACCTCCGTTGCAATTCCCGGGTTACCTCATATGCATGTAATTGAAGGAATAACAAGTGGTCAGCTTTCCCTTGTTAGCTACAAGGGAAACTACATAGTTGGTTAATTACTCGCAGCGGAGAGTATTATGTTGGGTTTGGGTTGTGTGTGTATCACCGTGGCCGCACTACGTAATACTCTTATCGACGAAAATGCATAACTACAACTTCTTCATGTTCCTTCCTTGGCAGGGAGAGTTGGTGTTTTGGCACATTACAAGGGTGCGGAGCAGAATGCTGGAGTTCGAGTTCTCTTCTGATGCTTTTTTATCAGATTTGTTTTGTAGTGGTGTATTTTTTTTGGCGCAAATATTTATTATCTGATTATATTTCTTAGCTTGTGACTGGCTTCCCTAACTGGAAGTATGTGGCTACACTGGCTAGCTTTCTGGCACAAGTCACATTTTCTGAAAGGAAGTATTTTTGTGAGTAAACACCTGGTAATCAATTGATCTGATGCCCAAGTATGCAGTTGCAGGAATAACAGAGTGGTTGAGTTTCCTTTGTAGCTAGCAACTAGTGAAACTCTATTGTAAGCACTTTGTTATTCCTGCAAAGTACATGTACGAATGAGGTGACCCAGGCCATCTAGCAAGCAGTAACCACTCAGTAGTTAAATCAATCTATTTATTTTACAGTGTAGGTATATAAAAGATTTGCGGTATATGGACCATGCAGTACGTATGGTATGCACATATGTAAGCACAGAAATTGCTGTTCACTCCACTAAAAACTAGGGCCTCACTCCGGCTCTCCCGATAATCATAGCCCATTAATCTCAACCATCAATAACTGGAATGCCGCCTCCCCACCTCTGGATTATTAACTGAAATAAATGTGTGTTTGTTGTATATTAGCTGTACGTAGCGTCATGAGTTAAATTTCTATACTCTGTGATGAACTTACATGTTATCATCCGCCCAACAACTTGCTCAAAAGCTTCGACTGTTTCCTCGAATTCCTCTCTCAGACCATCCAACAACTCCTCCTTCACGGCTTCTCTCACGCGGTTGATGTACTCACGTGTGCAGCACTGAAGTGAGGCCCTGGGCTGTGCACATATCGGAAGATCATTGCCTGCATGGAGGTTGTATAGGGTATTTGACATTGAAGGAATTTGTGGGCTAAAAATACGCGATGTGTGTATAGGTTTTGTTTTGCATATGCTTGCCTGTGCTATGGTAAGAATCACAGAGAAGTTTGTTGGAATGTAGCTATCACCCTCTCCCTAGCCAGTAATGAATGTACTTATGCCCAATCTTATGCTGCAACTGATAACCCTAGCTGGAATCCTTCTATTGTTGCAGTGTACATAGTTCCTTAGCCGGTAAGTGTTTAGCTATAACGAATGAAATTATCATATTTTCAGTATCCTGCACGTTCCAGTAGAGCACAGGCCCTTGGAGGTCATCCATCATCCTCATGCATTCTTGAGACACATGACATATTGTACTTGCGGAATGAGACATGCAGCATGAATATATTATAGCACAGTAGTACTACATGTAGTCAATACGGCATAAATTGCTCTGTTATGAGTATAGCTCCAAAGTCTTAACAACGTCGCAATGTACATGTACAAATACGGTATTTTGCCTGGAGACAACCCCACATAACACTGAAAATACAGGGTGGAGATACATAGCTATACAATCACATGACAAAATATAGTTAAGCATTCAGACATCACTACAAATAGTATTATAATTTATTCAATAGAATTAACAATAATTATATTCATGTGTGGGAAGCAATGCTCTTCATTCCCTGCCCAATCAGTCACGTATCACACTAGACTATGCCTGCATACTACATGATTATGTGCCAACAACAATCGCTAACTATACATAGGTGTAGGAAGCAATTTCACTTTGGGGGGGGGCTGAACTTGTGGGGTGCCATAGGCAGCTCCAAGCTAGGGGGGGGGGGGGTCTGGGGGCATCCCCCCCCCCCCCCCCCCGGGAAAGTGTAGGACGACCTGCTGCAAAGTGTAGTCATACTCTTTTTTAGCTGTACAGTAGCTATATATGAGAGCTTGAGAAGGCGTGGCTCGCTCCGCAATAAGTGCCTCGCGTACGTGTATAAGGCACAATGTCATAGCGCATTGCGCTTTTTTCGCGAAGGGGTTTCCGGATGAACTACACCAGTGGCAACAGTTCTGTGGAGTTGTGAAGCTACGATTGTAACTGGCAAGGTACCAACAGCTTATACTAGCTATAATAATAGAAAGCAAGGCCTCGGGAAGTGGGGTAAAAAAAACACACGGTGTTTTCGAATACAATCATGCAAAAAAAGTGGGGAACAAGGCTACAAGTTACAGCTCCATTAGCTATATGATCAAAGGCATACAGCCTGTGCCTTTTATACTCACTCAACTCCTGTTGCTCTAGGCCTGAAGATTGACGGTGATTGTGCCCCCCCCCCCCCCACCGAAGACCTAGTCTGGCGACCCAGACCCCATTCTGTGGATCTCCGGTCTGGCTCGCGAGACTAACCGAAGCCTGAGTTCACAAAATTATACATGACTATATATAGCTACCTGGGATAGCCGCTCCAGTGAAGTCCACGTCCAGTTGAGAGCAGTTTTGGCTCAGCGAGAACTGGACCAGAGACAGCACGGCCAGGAGCAGTGTCTGCAGCTTCAAATTCGCCATAATTGAAATCACCACCGCACTTTTCCCTACGGAGGGCTCCGGAAAAGTCGCCGTCTACGAGACTACCGTATCTTAGCCTCCTAAGATACCCCCACCTGAATCGATGGGATAGGTTTAGGTTGCATATTAGCCCCGCCCGCAACCCGCCTTCTCTGGCCTGCGCAGTTACTTTATTGATCCCGCGCCGTGTGTGCGACATAATTATTTTCTATACTGCTGACCGTCTATACTATGTCGACTAGCGTACTGCAAAACAGTCAGGAGATGTCACATGAAAATCCCTGATGAGAAATTATATTTAAAAATAGCCAGACCCTCGCTGAGCGAGATTAGCCAGCCCCCCCTCCAGAAACACCGCGGAGGCGTACACCACTAATCGCAAGAACATCTATATAGTTTTCTAGCCTACGGGCTACGGTACGGAGGGCGAAAAGTCGTCTGTAGCGCTGCGCTGCAGCCCCACCCCCTTACGCCAACGCAGTATAATTTTGCGGGCCAGAGGGCCAACTCGAGGCACAGTCTCGCGGGCCAGCCCACTTCTTTCAGTATCGGCACGCGTGCCGATACTGAAAGCGATCGGTGCTGTGGAAGTAAGTGGGCTGGCCCGCGAGACTACGTCGGGGTTGTGGATAATGATATTGACGGGTCTAGAGCTGGCAACCTCTGCCTATGAGCTCACTAACACACGGATGGTTTTTTACACAGTTTATATCAAAAAGTATAGCTTTGTCCCCAGCCTTTTCGGCTTATGCAAAGGCTGAAAAAAAAAGTAGGGGCCTGGGGACGAGGGTACTGTTACTTGTTTATAGTACCAATGCACAGGGCAGAGACAACACAATAAAAAAGCAGATTCTTCGAATCAGAGCCAGGCACACCTAATGAAACATAAAACATTCATAGTAGGAAAATTAGGATGTCTAAAAAACACTTCACAGTTTGATTAATGATGTCTGTGCGTGCACGGCACTTTCAATCGTCTTCCATTTCTCTTGGTTTGTCACCCTCCAGAACCGCACTCTATAAAAAAATCATCAATGGACAGTTGGTCACATAACAATCACATGACAAAAATACTATAATCACATGACAGTCACATGATCCTCACATTTGTCACCTCTTGCTCGTCCCCTCCTCCTTGGGGTCCCAGCCTGGTGGCGTCATCTCCGAGTTGCTCTCCAATGTGAGCATCTTCGCTTGGAGCTGTGATCAACCCTTTCTTATGGAGGTTTAGAATAGAGTCAGCAATCACACGAGAGTTGTTTCTCTAGATTGGGAAGCCATTACAGACAGTAGCAACACTCGAACAAGAACCATTCCCAACGAGTAAGATTATGGGTGAGTGGAGATACGGATAAGCAGAAGAGCAGAAAAAATTTAATAGAAAGGGGTAAAATAGAAAATAGTGTGTTAAAATTGTATTTCTTGCACATTTCTGTAGCGGAAGTTGCTACAGTTGCTATTAGTGAAACTAAACTAAAATTTTCTAGTTTCTTTACAAGCTTCAGAATAATGATATGTATAACAGTATTTACTCACGTGAGAAAAAATACCAGGCCCTCCCCCGTGTTAGGGAGGGTCTGGAGCCAGGGCCCTCCCCCGTGTTAGGGAGGGTCTGGAGACAGGGCTGCTTAACTGGTGTTTCACAGAAGCTTTCTAGCTACATGTAGGTTTATTAAAACTGAGTCGACAGTGAATTGCTGCAGTCCTACAGTTTATGATCAAACGGAACAATATCTCCAGAAAGACAAAACCCTTGAGGTGTAGAGGTATAATTCCGATGCTTGTACAGAAAGACAATTTTCAGTTTCAGTGGATAGAGCCCAAAAAAGTGGGTGAGCACGCCTGTATGACCTTGGTACGAAGCTAGTATATACTGTGCCACTCATTGCTATACAAATCTTTATACATGTAGCAGTATGTCTGCTCTACAGTGCGCCAGTTCTTTTCCGTTGGGCGTGCAGCTCACCTGATCTTTCAAACATTATTCTGCTACATGTCTGGTAACTTACATACCATACCTGGTAATCGCCCAATAGTCCACATACCATACCTGCTACCTGCCTTGTTACAGTCCACATACCATACCTAGTAACTGCCTTGTTATAGTCCCCATATCATACCTGGTAGCCACCTGATGTAACCATGAATATCGGTATCTGTCGCTTTCTCCGAACTTCATCAAACACAATCCGATCTCTCTCAATCACGCCCTGTGAAAAGTTAGCAATCAAATGATGTAATTGTTGAGTCATGTGACCAATAATAGTGTCACATGACAACTGACCTCTGCAGTGATATCCAATGCCCCCAGGGGGTCGCCAACAAGGATGTCCGTGCCAGCATTGTAAACCACCACATCCGGCTGGAAGTCATCCAGAGCTTGTGGCAACTTGCTGTAAATGCAAGCATAGTAACTGTGCGTAAATATGGTGGGTCCATACGACAGTTGTATGCAAGGTGGTCAGACTTTCATGCCCTCCACACTCTTACTCTCTTATATGAGTGAGGTAGGTGTCATCCTTCGTGTGTACGTCCAGTTCGATCTTCTTCTTGATGGCAGCTGAGTGTAAAAGTAGGATGTGAACAGTATGGCCCAGATAATTACCCCTCCAAATGGGATGTGAACACTAGAGTAGAGTTCAATACTATGACATTATCATGACACATGACGATGATATCATCCTAATATGGTCAAGATGTTACCTCAAGCTGGAAGGTGTCAATCCTGGGCAACATCCTGCTGTTTGATTGGTCGATTGCTACTGTGCCACTTTCAAATGTACAGTACAATAGCTAAGGCCCTTCATTCCACTAGTGGGATTAATATACTTGAGAATACAGCCCACTTTCGATTATGAAAGTGGTCCTGTTATTAACGAATAGGGGCAGACCTTTAGCTTCCCTGTCATTGGGATAGATCCAACGATTATACATGTCCATAATGTATACTCTGTCATCGCCGTTGAAGTCCCGTTCGTGACCGTTACCCTTGAATTGAAAGATGATGTAATGGTAAGGATTCCGCATGGAGGGGCTATGCAAGGAGTGATGTAATCAATTACCTGGTGGGCGTCGAAGTCCACAATCATTACTTTGCTTATTCCTTCCAAGTGCTGGAACATGAACTGTATTGTGTGTATGTGTGTGTGTGTGTGTGTGTGTATGTGTGTGTGTGTGTGTATGTGTGTATGTGTGCGTGTGTGTGTATGTGCATAATTATGTATGTGTGGAGGGAGGGCAAGGGGGAGGGATAACTCTGACAATGCTGTCCACAGTTTGCTATTCTACACTAGTGAACACTTTGTACGAGAGCAAAAAACCCATCTTCTGTGCTTTTAGAGTGATGATGAGATTTGTTTACGAAGAGAAATTACCTACTTATGTATCTACATGAGTGTGTTTGCCCAGCGATGATGCCATAGGTAGAGTGGGGTGAGGAGACCTGGGCTACCCAAGATTTAAAGCTATGTTTTCTGAACCTTTATTGAGATGGTGATGTCTGCGTATGCACAGAACCCCCCTCCTTCATCACTGGAACAGTGGTGAAATCCACCACCTGTGGGTGAGGGGAGAGGGGTGGGAGGAGAGGAGGGGAAGAGAGGGGAGGGAGGGGAGGGGCAGGGAAAGGGGAAGGAAGGGGAGGGGCAGGGGAAGGGGGAAGGGAGGGGTAGGGGGCGGGGAAGGAAGGGAGGGAGGGGAGGGGCAGGGAAAGGGGAAGGAAGGGGAGGGGCAGGGGGAGGGGGAAGGGAGGGGTAGGGGAGGGGAAGGAAGGGAGGGAGGGGAGGGGCAGGGAAAGGGAAAGGAAGGGGAGGGGCAGGGGAAGGGGGAAGGGAGGGGTAGGGGGCGGGGAAGGAAGGGAGGGAGGGGAGGGGCAGGGAAAGGGGAAGGAAGGGGAGGGGCAGGGGGAGGGGGAAGGGAGGGGTAGGGGAGGGGAAGGAAGGGAGGGAGGGGAGGGGAAGGGAAAGGGGAAGGAAGGGGAGGGGCAGGGGAAGGGGGAAGGGAGGGGTAGGGGGCGGGGAAGGAAGGGAGGGAGGGGAGGGGCAGGAAAAGGGGAAGGAAGGGGAGGGCAAGAGAGGGAGAGGGGCAGGATGGGATGAGTATCATCTTGGCAACACCATAGGTGCACGCAAGATGCTCACCAATGTTGATTGCCCAACCTCTGTCCATCGCCAGCTTTCCAGCCTGAGAAATGGAGAAGAAGGGCACAAAATCTGCAGCTGGTGATGTGTCTCATTGTTAAGAGCTAGCCTCATTCTCACACCAGGTCGACATAGCTTGGGGACGAACCTGAAGCCTACGCCTAATCCTACCACTCGCTATGAGAGCTTCATCAGAATGTCCTCACGTGGGTCGAGAGGTTCAGTAGCAAGCACGATCCTCACTTGAGGATCCTAACTTGAGTTAGCAACTACTAATTAAATACCAACCCCACCCCTAGATGATTAAATGACAATTTTCCGTGCAACTACTACATGCAGTAGCTAGCCTAGACACCCTTATTGTCAGCCTAGGCCTTGAATGTCATTGCTTTTCAATATCAAATTTTGATGGCAGGCTGCATACAACGAAACTGATGCATTAGTTAAGTAACTATTTAATTTCTCATTGCTATGTGCAGTTCACATTTGGTTAGCTCAGAGACTCACCATGATTGTTCCAGCGGTCTGGAATCGAAATGGCTTCAGCATGCGGTTTTGTACGATGAAGTTTGGAAGAATGGCCACCGGAGGAACCTCCACTACCATGGCAACGTTGTAGCTAGTCTGGAGAAAAGAAGGATAGCATCAAGCAACCGCAATGCCAAGGGAGAAGGCAAACAAACAGATAGGAGATGTCATGCATCCTTTATTTTTTTACCTTGTTAATACCTGTGAGGCTAATATTCATAGTATTTGTTGAGTTTGTATTGCAAAGACTATCACTTAAGTAGTTTCTAAGATGAAACAAAAAGCCAGAAGTTGCAGGTTTTAAAGTGGTTTGGACGTAACAGAGCCTGGGACAAGAGAGCAAGTGGAGCTTGTCACGGCAAAAATGGACCCCCCGAAATTGGTTCCCCCCCCCCCCCCCCCCCCAAAACTAATTTTTTGAAAAATATGGACCCCCGGAACTTATTTTACTGTAAAATTTGCGAGAGGGTTTGGAAACTAGGCTGTTAAAAATCAATAGGAAAGGGTGCTGTGGGTAGAAGTCTAGACGGAAGCAGGTACAAAAGTAGCAGTGGAAGTGAACCAGCTCGACCGCTCGCAGCTTCATTAGCACGTTGTATAATACCGTCTAGACACTTCCGAATTAATACAATGTTACGTACCACTTTAATAAATACATTCCAGAGTTGCAGAAGACCACTTTTTCGGCGGCTGGCACGCGAGAAGGTGTGGTGTCTATACGCGTCAGCACGAACAGAGAAAGAAAAGATCGACCATGGCGTCGGAAAAATCCGAATTACCGTTCAAGCACTGCATCGTTAACGGCGTACCTTTCCCTCCGTTCATCGATCAGAAGCGAATGGACGAAATGAAAGACTTTCGTCTTCGTCAAGGCGATCTATTTGTTGCCACCTACCCCAAATCTGGTACTACCTGGACTCGGCAGATAGTCCGGCTCATCCTGAACAACGGAGAAGACGACGGCAAAAACCTGGGCGCGGAAGCTGTTCCATGGCTGTCTGCGCTCGGTAAAATGGGGCCTCCAGTAGACTTGGCTGCAGTCACAGATGCAATGCCCTCCCCTCGAGCGTTTAGCGAGCATGCACCCTATAACATGATGCCTGGTGGTCTGCCAAGTTCCTCTCCTGCCAAGTACATTTATGTCGCCAGGAATCCCAAAGATATGATGGTTTCCAGTTATTACCACTTAATTTCAGGGAAGGAAATTTTTGGTTTCTCAGGGACGTGGGATGACTTCTTTAAACAATTCATGACTGGCGAGGTAGTCTTTGGCTCTTGGTTCGACCACGTCCTGGACTGGTGGAAACACAAGGGTGACCCCAATGTCCTCTTCTTGAAGTACGAAGACATGCACAAAGATCATCCGGGAGCTGTAAGGACCATTGCTGAGTTTATGGGTATTGATCTGCAACCTGATGTGGTGGACAAAATTACAAAGGAGTCGACTATCGACAGAATGAAAGCTAACCCCAATACCAACTTTTCCTTTATGCCGCCGAACATGTATGCAGTAAAAGAAATCAACCCATTTGTGAGGAAGGGTATAGTCGGCGACTGGAAGAACCACTTCACAGCAGAACAGTCGGCCATGTTTGATGCTGTGTACCAAGAGAAGATGAAGGGCACTGGGCTGAGCTTTGAGTTTGAATGAAGTGACTGAATTAGTGTGCAGTTTAACTACAGCTATATATAGCTATAGATATTTCTTTTGTAAGCTGTCTACTTGATGTGCATGACCACCAGTTGAGATTATAACTAGCTGAGTACTGTCATTTTGTCAATTTAAAAAATGTTGGTACATATTTTATAAATTGGCTTGCTTTATGTCAATACTTACCAGTTGGGACAATAAATTATTTAGGTGGCAGCACATGATTGTATAGAATAATACCATGCATGGCCAGCGCTGTTACTGTTTTGGATAAGTTTTTATTCCTCGGTGGGTAAAATCCTATAACTGTGGAGGATATATAGACGCATATCCTCCTCCGTGACATGGCCTATCCTACACTTGTCACATTACTAAGGTCCTACTGCGATATCTGGTTGCATGGCAACTGCACACCAAGACCCACAAATACGCTTGAGCCAAATGTGGCTATAGAGAAGATAAGTTTTCTTACATAAATTGTAGCCATTACCACCCCTGGGCCAAATGGCAGTAATGTACATACTGATGAGTGTCGTTGCATTCAAGTCCCATTCCAGGATCTGGGAACAATACTGGAATGTGTGATGCTATGCAACAGGTGGAAGTTGACGAGATCAGTCGCTGGTTCATTCGTTGCTCTCAAGTCATTTTCTTACGCTTTCATATGAACATGCACAGCCAGTGTACTACAGCATACCAATTTTGTCCCACACACTTGTGTGCAGCACTGCACTTTTAACCCCCCCAAGAAAAACTTCTATTTTGAAGGTCCACTTTACATGGTGGTATTAAGTTGACCGCCCCATGGTGAATGTCAAGTCACGGAGAGGGAGTATGGTAATGAAGTAAACTTTACAGGTACCTAGATGAAGCAAGCTAGCTAAATGCATGCAGTCATTCATGCTTAGCATAGTGCAGGGTTGCCTCATTCCCAGGCTCCACTGCCCAGCGGTTTTTGCACTTTAGAAAAACATGGGCAGGGCCATCTTTTTCCAACGTGCAAAAACGCTGGGCAGTGGAGCCAGGGAATGAGACTAGTGCTGTGAACCAGGAGGGTACATCTACGATACAGTGAAACGGTTTCCGGATAAAGAGAATATATCTTGGCTTACGTTGAGACTCTCGAGGTATCTGTCGGTGTGTGTCACTAGGAGCTCAGGTCTGGAGGCCTCCACTGGGGCTATGATCGACTCAGCTTTCACCATCTTTTCCTCTGGAGAGAGAAATGAAGGAAAAGAGCTTTGAGTTGCCAGTTACTTGGAAATACAATGTTAGGTAGGGATAGGGGTAAAGCAAATTTAACTGATTAAATAATCTCGAGTTTTAATGCGGTTTAGAAGGTCTGGAACTCAAGAATAACCAATTGGATGATAAACTATAACTTTTTGGCGATAAAAAGAGGTTGGCTAAATGCTGGGGTGGCCATAGGAGCATTGGCACGCCATTGAAAATCTTTTTAACCCACCATTCCTGATTCTCAAAGTCAGGCATCCAGCAGTAACTAAGGTTTACTATACAGTAAGGGATAGTAGGAGTTGTTGTAGTAATGATTTTAAATGCCAATTTGTGTCAACCAAATTATATCTGACTATATACCACACCTGACTAGCCATGTATCCAGGCCTACTAGCTAATTTTCTCCATCATGCAAGACAAAGCTGGGGCAGGTATAGCCTCGTATAACCTTTTGGTGATAAAAGGAGGTTGGCTAAATGCTGGATGGGTGGGGAGCATTGGCATGCCATTAAAAATTATCTTGGCATGCCATTAAAACCAGGCTAGGGAGAGTAGGCATGGTTACAAGGATATCACCCTAGTCTCGAGTCCAAACAGCTGTAGGATTAGTCTGGAGAGCCAAGACTAGAGAGACATGCCGCAGTCTTCTTGGAAACACACTGTCCACTGAAATAAAAGTTTAAAAAAGGCTGCTGTGTAGCAGCCAATACTGTTCGGATAATTGTGTACAAAGAAAACCTCACTGTTTTAATAGGCTTCCTTTCCTTCCTCACTCACCAATCAAGAAGGCGTGCACCTTGGACCACTTCCCGCTGTCGAAGGGGTGGATCTTCTCCATGCCCAAGAAGCTGATGTTGTAGGAGGGGGAGTAGATGATTGGCCACTTTTCCGGGGGTACCCTTTCTACTTGCTCGTACAGCCGCGGAGTGTGGCCGTCCTCGCCCATTATGGTGGTCTCTTCTGTCGATCCTCGGTTACCCATGGCTCTGAGAGTTACGGAAACGCTTAAAACTGGCAGGATAGGGACTAGGGTTCAGTGCAGAAAACTGCTGACTATGCAGGTGGGTGGGGCTACTTTTGTGTACGTCACGCATGCGCGGAATTTCCTTGTTGCTATAGCAACATTCGGTCGACAAACAGACTTTTTCGATCGAGACCCTGAGACAACTGACAAGATCAAGATGTACAAGCTCGACATCCGGGTGGATATGAAGGAGGCAGCCGCCACAGAGCGGAGGAAGATGCTGGAACAGCAGCGGAAGGAAAGGATTTTCAATGCCAGGCAGCGGACCATTGGGGTACGTAAGCCTAATCGGTAGTAGAGTATATAGCGCTTTTTATTACATGTAGGCCTACCATGAGCAAATACAACTGCACTCCTCCCATCCCTTGCAAATAAACAAGCTCAGTCATGCACACACATTATATCATGCACACACATCCCTGTAGGTGGACATGGCTGGCCTGAACCACCAGGTGCTGGAACGTAGACAACAGGAGGACGAGGAGAGACAGAGGCATGAGGCCTTTTGTACGTGATGATGCTCCTCTGCCCCCCCCCCCCCCCCCCTCTCCCCCTCCATTGCATACCTACTTCGCATATCCTACAGCATGCATGCTTACTATCCAAGCACGACACTTATAGAGGTTGTGCAGTAACATCACAGTCTTCAACTTTATAATACATTGCCAGCCGATATTTAGAGTGGCAATAATACATTGCAGCAATGCACAAGGTCATTAGTCAAGGTTGCTTACACTGTAGGTAGCTTAATATACATGTATAAATTTGTCCAGCCTAATAACTACTAATTACTAAAAGTTGCCTTTGAATACACTGACACGTGTATGTGTGCCCCTTTGAGTAGCTGGATCAACCCCTGTTTGGCGTCTCATGAAAAGGGAATAATGGGCCATGACATGGTCTTGACATTAGCTACATAGCACTATTAGCAATGTGCTGTCGACTCTTCTATCCATCCAGCCTCTGAGTTGACGAGGAACGACAAGATTGCTGAGCTGCTGCAGCAGAGGCAAGAGAAGGACATCAGACAACTCAACAAGGTACTCATTTGAGTTTTCTTCGTAACTTCTGTTTGGTAGCTGAAATTGGCCGTTTAAGACAATGCATGTTAACCATTTGCACACTTGTTGCTATGCAATTTGTACACAACACAATACTGCCAAATACTAGCTTTTGTTCCCAGCCTCCAATCCCAGCCGTTTTTCGCCTAATAATTATAGTAAATATAACCACCTTTTTACTACATATGCATGTAAAAAAAATCTGGGAGTGGAGACTGGGAATGAGGCTGCCAAATACTACAGTCACACGATGCATACTTGATACTATTGATAATAATTTTAGGATAATCCACCTTTATGCAAACATTGAAAACAGAAGGCATTCACTCTACGTCCTGTAGCAATATTGCACAAAACACTTGTATAAGATATGCATATTATAGTATCCATATGAGCATATGAACAAATGTTTAGCGCCTAAAACACTTTTTTTGAAATGAATACGCCTAGCCTAGCTATAAGTTGTCAATGAAATATGCATGCCTTATGTAGCCTCGTTCCCAGTCTCTCCACTCCAGTTTTTACGTCGCTTGCAGTATGAAAACCGTTTTTCGTACTGCAAGCGACGTAAAAACTGGAGCGGAGAGACTGGGAACGAGGCTATCCCTCATGAACATACGGACAAACCAAAATTCTATTCAGTGCTTCAAGATGTCACTTCCTAGGGAACTTTCATAAGCAGCCCTTTTCTCTCTCTCTTGTAGTCACTGACTGAATACCGCCGAGAGCACCAGCGGAAGGAAGACCGTCGAGAGTTTGACCTCTATGACCCCGATTTCAAGAAGAAGGACTTGCCGGCACGGGTATCGGATGAGGATCCTCGTCTCACGGTGTCTGGCCTCCAGACGTTTGATGGAGAGGATCTGATGTATGAGAAGAGAAAGACGCTACAGCAGGAACAGACCAGGTGTGTGTGTGTGTGTGTGTGTGTGTGTGCATGTGTGTGAGCGAGTGTGCGTGTTTGTGTGTGTTGCATTAGATTCTGTACAATGTAAGTGTTCATGTAACGTTTGTGCCTGCAACTTGCTCATAGGCAGCCAGTTTCAGACAGCTATGTCTGCAAAACATTTCAGTATCACACTTTCACAGCACTTCACTAGCAGATTGATTGTGTATCAGCACATATCAGTCATCAGTGTGGCATACATGGACATAGTTGTGTTAGCATAATTTTATGGACACAACAACTTTCTAACAAAACTGAAATCACCTGCAGCACTCCCTTTATTGTTCAGAATACTAGCAAGCCAAGTGCCCTCTAACTGCATTATTGTACCCTATTGCACATTCCACTGGTGATATTATACACACACTTCCCCCCCCCAGGGAGTGGACATCCCAGCAGATGACAGAGAAGGCCCGGTTGAGTCATGAGGAGAAGGAGGCGGAACGTCTGTACAGTCTGAAGGCCCGGGAGCTGGACCAGAGAGCAGTGGAGCTGTCCCGGGCGGAGGTGGAGACACGGAGGGCTATCAACCTCGCCACCAAGGATTACAATTTAGCACTGGTGTGTGTGTGTGTGTGTGTGTGTGTGTGTGTGTGTATGTGGAGAGAGTGTGTCACACTGTTCACATTGGTTTTTGTTTTTTTTGCTCATGCCGCCCCTGACCAGACAAAGGAGAAGGCTGCTCAGCAGCAGCAGGAGCTCACCCAGGAACAGGACGACAACTACACCGAGGTCTGCAACCACATCCATGGAGACGTGCTGACAGGTGAGGCAGTGGATAGCTGCAGGAATTCTTTGTACAGTGTGCTAAAATGCTGTCACTCCCAGTCTGTAACTAGCTATATGACAAGTTCAACACACACACACACGCACACACAGAGAACCCGGATGTGTCCCAGAGTGCCTTTGGTCCACACCGTGTGATTCCCGACCGCTGGAAGGGCATGCGGCCAGGCCAGGTGAATGAGATCAGGACCACCCAGGAGATGCAGAGGAGAGAGAAGGAGGTGACTGTGTGTAATGTGTGGGTGTTTGCAATGAGCTTGCGTCATGGCCACATGTAGACTTTTTCTTGTCCCTTTATTTTCTGTTCGGTGTTAGACTTGGTCATAAATCCAAGCAGATGCCACAGGTGGAAGATAGAGAACATTTCTCAAAAAAATGGAGAAAATCATTCTGATACTCGTACGATGCAGATACTAATGCAATCTGATAACTTTCTAGTAGGAATTTTGTCTGGGCTTTGTTTTTGTCTGTTCGTTAACCAACCAAAATTGTGATAGTATCATCTTACTGTGATAATATCATCTTACTGTGATAATATCATCTTACTGTGGGCTGTTTTGCTTCTTTCCATATAGTTTGCCAAATAGGTAGAAGATCATAAACACAAAAAATGTCAATCACCTTCCATGATAACTCCAGCACCACCTAGCTACTTGCAACAAAAGCTGGGTTGTTGAACCTGGAAATGAGGCTATGTCTCTACCCTTGATGCAAATTGCCAAAATGCATGTGCAATTACCTTTCAACACCAGCCAGGGAACACTTATGTGAAACCCAGCCTACGGTACTGTGCATGGTGTCACCTAGCTACACAGTGGAAGTAGAAACTACACAAAATGGCTTTGATAGCTACGCAGGCCTACGTGTACATTTAATTCTAAATCAGCTATGGATTCATACTCCATGCAGATCCTCCGCCAAGAGGAGCAGGCACGGGAACAGGAATTGGACCGACGCAGGATAGCGGAGGCAAAGGCGGGACTCGTGCTGGAGTCTCAGCTGGGAAGGAAGAAGAAGAACCTGGCTCAGACACTGGCCCAAGAGAACCGGCAGCTGGCGGCAGAGCAGAGAGCCAAGTGAGTGCCAGAGCAGCTATAGTATACCACGGGGGGGGGGGGGGCATGCACTTGCCTTACTATCTCTAGGTCTGAGGAGGGAACAATTATAAGAATTTACAACTTTGCGCGTCAGAAGTCATGATCAGTAATGAGTGTTTGGTGCTTAGAACATATCTTTCAAATGATATTGGCCTCTGTAAATATGGTAACAGTGTGATGTTATTCGTGTTCTGTAACACAGAAGAATATAGGTGGGATTCTTGAGTGTAGAGGAATGATTAATTTCTGGGAAAGATCTCCTCAGGTCTAACTCTCTCCTAAATGTATATATAGTCCTGAGGTAGCTAGACCACTTATTAAGGTGTCCACTAACTGGTATACAACTCTTTCTTCACCCTCCTCAGACGAGATCACATGAACAAGGAGGTGTATGTCAACCGACCCACTGAGGGCTATTTTACACAGTTCAATACTTCTAGTCGATGAGGATGATGAATGGTGGCTAACGAATGACTGTCAAAGAAGCACCCAACATCTGTCAGCTACATTCTTAATTACTGTTGGCATTGTTGTAACTGTCTTATTGTTTTAATCAGTTAATTGACAAGTTATAGGCAATCACTCAAGCTATGTAAACGAGTCATTCCTGGCTCATTCATGGTACGAGTATTAGGACTGCACGAGTACGGTGTAGCGAACTTTTGTGATTAGATTTAAGATTACCACACTAACAACTTGCCCAATTGTGAAAATGCTGCTAGCTAATTGTTTTGAAACTGGCTAATTGTAGAGGAGCTGTTCAGTGGCTGCAGGATTAATGGGTCATGTGTTTATTCACTCAATCCACTGGGATGGTTACATTGCACTAGCTATATCACTGCAAAAACAAAAGGTTGATGTAACCCATCTAGGGTTATCTGAGTTGCACAACAATGTGCATACAAGCAGATCAGTTACATTTCTTGACCACTATAGGTCTCCAGTATATTGCAGACAGAAGGTACACAATGTAAGTATCCTTGCTCCCAGCTAGGGCTGATTCCTGTCTATCTTCCGATTCTTGGAGTCCTAGAGGCGTCAGAACCTCGCAATCATAACTTTTGGAGCAGTCAGCAACTCTTCTCTACTTCTTTATTAGCTTTTTAATAATACATGGCGGCAAGTTAAGTGCAGACCCGTAGTCTCGTGCCCCGCCGACGGGGCACGAGACTACCAGACCCGAGATATGGGGGGTCAGCTGACTGAATCCGCCCTGCGTAACGCAAACGGAGCGAGAAGATATTAAGAACGAGGCTAGTCGCCGCTACAATTATAGTCCCAGTCCGTACTCTGAGTATATAGCACCCTTCTGCGGCTTGTAGTAGATTACTGCAAAACAAATTTCCTGTGACATCCGGTTGTTTGGCGGAAGACTTGGTAGCTATAAAACTCGTTGGTAAGTGATATAATTGAAATTAAAAACTTGTATTAAAGGGACCTATAAAGCTTGGAACATTTATTTAGCCCTGCCCTACTCGCCGTCCTTAGGAAAGCAGCCCTTGTGATTGGGTCCACTTTAGTCTCGTCCCCAGCCCAATAATCAAGGCGGAGATCGCTTACAGTATCTCGCCACAAAGAGTCTGTCGCATACCAGTAGCCTGCTATCTCCAATTTGTTCCGTGCCCAGAAATGTATGGGGACAGGAAAATAACGTAATAGCTAGTGATACACAATGTGCTAGTCTCACAGTAGCAAGTCCTCATCAAGGCGGCGATCGCATGAAACAACAGCTTTGTGGAATGCCACATGTAGCTAGGCCAGTGATGATTAAACCACAAAGCCCGTCAGTGCACCCACAGAAGCCAGTTAGTCACTGTGTGTACATATACTATATAGCTGGGCAAAAATACCCTTGACTAGTAGCTGCTGCAAATTGCTTGCATTCCAGTGCAGATGCACATCCGGTTCATGATATTTTACCAGACCACTCTTCTTCGTGGTAGTCTTGTAGGAGGGCATGGGTGTCAGGGCACGAGACTATCTTCGTGGCGGGATACTGCGAGAGAGTTGATTAGTGGGCTTTCGAGACTATAACAATGTTCAATCCTCACTTCACAAGAATTGCTAGGCGTGGCACACCCACACCCACTGCATGCATGAATTTACCAAGAGCACTTCCAATACTGATTTGCAAAGACCCCACGAGAGTGATTCCTGACTCCTTTAAAAAGTTTAGTGAAAAAACCTTTTCCACGCTTTGCGCATGCGTGGGGTACACATGCACTATATATACACGTGTCGTGCTGGGCAGCCCAACTCATTTATCCCCCCCACACACACACACTTTTTCATACTTCTGCCGCTGGTAATACTGGAACTCCCCTTTTCAAAATCCTAGATACACCACTTTTTTTAAAACTTTTAACCAAGTTTTGAGATTTAGAATAAAGCCAAAACAGACTAGATTTAAAAATTGAAGAGTTACTAGTGAAATGCAGCAAGATACCTCTGAACACTTACTAAATTATAAATGCTAGGGGAAAAAGATGATTTTGATCTTATGTACTGCTTTACAACATTGCTGAAGAATGTCATGTAGAACTATACAGTCATTACTGCCAATGAATTTATTGATAGTCCTACTTTTAGACTACCCTATAATGGCTTATTAACCTGATCTGAAACTATCCACAGACTGCTTGCCATTTCTGTTTTCCCATTCCAATTACACTCATTTCCATTTTCAAAGTAGCATAGTGATTGTATGTGCACCTACTTTTGTATTCTGTATTCTGACAATACCTTTTTGCACCAACCTAGCCAGCAGGCATTTGCGGCAGCCTCTCAAAGAGTATATATGTGGTGGGGGTCTTAACTTGTGCACTCCGGTAATAGTTGGATGTGATAAAGCCCTATAGCTATGTAGCATTGCTGCTTGTTCTCCACCTCATGCAGGACTGTAACAGGTTTTGCTGCAACTTATCATGGCTAGAGGTGAGTATATATTTGCTGAGCAGCAAAGGAGTAAAAAATATTCTCACATAATATGTAACAGGTTTTGCTGCAACTTATCATGGCTAGAGGTGAGTATATATTTGCTGAGCAGCAAAGGAGTAAAAAATATTCTCACATAATATAGCTATGGCAGGAGAGTAATTGCAAAGCACCTTAGCACGAGGCAACTAATCTTGCAATGTAGGCTCAAATCTCAGCTAGCGTTTGTATGTGTATATATTATATGTGGCAATAGTTGGTCACGCTTAGGAATTCAATATTTCCGGTTAAAATGGCACCTCTGCCCAGAGATGTGGATGTTTTTGACTTGTGGTGCATGAAGTGTCAGAGATGTTATTTAATCTATAACATATTTTCAATAGGGTCAACTGGATACAGCTCCTAGTCATGTAGTGTTTGCGTGTATGTGAAGATAGAAGCCGCTGGCAGACAACAGCGCATAACTGTAGTCAAGATGACAATTCTTTTCTTACAGTGTACAGTTTGAAATTTGCTACAGATAGGCAAGCTACGGCTCCCTCATGCATGTGCAGTGTTTAATGATTGTGTAATAGATACAAGTGGAGATTGATCTCAGCACGATCATGCAGTACACTCAACAATGCAGTCGGTTAATAGCACTTGTATCTCTACTTATACAGGGGCTAGCCTAGCTGGCAGCTGTAGTTAGCCTTCCTTGGCAAAAGTGTGTGGTAGACTTATCCAGATCTCTAACTCTTCATGCACCAAGACGGCATCCATGTAACTGCCTAATCTTGTGAACAGATGTTCACACGCCCCCGGCGAAAGAAGGTCTGGTGTCCTAAATGAAATGTCTTGTCACAGACAAAGGGTCCAGTCAGACTGCAGCTTTTAGTCCTTCCATAAAGTTGCTACGACGTTAGTTCGCTAAATCTTCAATACTGTTGGTCAGTTCGATGAAGTAGAAAGAAAATTATATATCGTATATACAGTGGCTAATCACATACGAGATTTATTTTCATCAAAATTTACATGGAGTCTGTGATGAGAAATTTCACTTAGAACACCAGACATTCTTTAGCTGGGGGGTGTGAATGTCTGGGCACGAGACTAGTAACTGCATACAAAACATATATTATTTACAACCCTTAAGTATTTATATATGAGAGTGTATGAGGTTAAGATACTGCAATATTCACTACTTCCATGTTTTTCTCAAACTTGTAGTCTGATTATTCATACGGTTTTGCATTGTCAGCAACCTTTGCTCTAGCTTTTATTTAAAGAGTACGGTCTCAGCCTTGAATACATTGTCTGGATAATTCTACATTTCATTTAGAGAAAAAAGCCATGAGCTAGCCAACGTTTATTATTTATTACTTGCTCAATATGTCCACAGCTGTACTCGGTGTGAAGGACTTGGGCATGGTCCAAGAGGAGCTATATGATGCTCGGACGAACTGGTCTAACCTTGGATTGAGCTTGAGATTAAACATTATCACACTGGACACCATTAGAGAACAGTACTCTGGAGATCCAAAAAAATGCTTTCCAGAAATGCTGAAAGCATACCTGAAAACAACCACCCCACCACCGTCATGGATTGCCTTGGTTGAAGCATTAAAAACCAAACCAGTAGCTGAATATCATTTAGCAGAAGAGCTTGAACGAAAGCACTGCCGTGAAATTCCAAGATTACCGGGTATGCTTATTAGGGATTTTATAGTATACCTTAGCATATGTTACTATAGTAACATGGTATAGTCATAGAGCATGGTAAGAATCCCATAGAGCATAGGAAACTCTAGAAATACAGGAAATGTGTACATATACTAAATGGTCTAGAGCATGGGCAGCTCTATGCTCTAAGCTATACGTAGGACTAGTTTTAAATGCATAAATTGCATTTCCTGGTTTTGAAAGGTAATTGCATTTGTAATAATTGCGATAGGACAGCCCTGTTTACACAGCTACTGGACGCACGCAAACAATAGTCAATTCATTGCATTTTTAAACTTTGCAACCTGGCTACAAATTCGCAATTCGCAATTATTAGAACCTCACAATTAACCAGTCCTACGGTATTAGCCTCATTTCCACCCTGAAGAAGGGGAGAGCGTGGTATATTTCCTCACATGCATGACCGCAAGGTAGAGAGAATTTAATTGCATGGGGGTGAATAAAATCGGAATGTGTAGTGAGCCCACACAATCGTACATTAGTAGCTGCATGTGTACCTGGGGAGTTGGCACTACAAGTTGACATTAATTGTGGGGCTGTAACAAAATAGAAAAAGTCTTTTGGGCGCAAGGCTGCAGGCTTGGGGATGACAAACACTGACTGACTGCAGTTTCTTGTCTTGGTAGCACTCTGCAATGGCTAACTGGCTCACTCATTTGGGCAAGGATAGCCGCCTTCGAGCAACAGAATCGTGCAGGGCTGTCCCACTTGCACTTGGCGATGGTATTATTACGTTTATTTAGTAGCGATCCTTAGCCTCAATTGTGAACTGGGGATGAGACTAGTCGTCTACAATGAGTTATGTGAAGTTTGTAGGCCAAGTTAGGCCATACAAATTTGAGTACTTGGTGTATGGTACCTTGTTCCCATTTCTCCTTTCCAGCTCGTCCCCCTTCCTCTTCTGTACTGCAAAATACAAAAAGCAGGCTATACGATGCAACTCAAGTGCTTACAAGCCGGGAGAAATTATGTGGTATTTCAGTATTGTTTGGAGGAACAACTATAGGAATGGCTTTGTTTACAGTGCTCCCTCCAGCTGGAATAATAATCATCGTTGTTAGTGTGGGTGTATGTGTGTGTGAATGCATTATAAAGAGTCCTTCCTGTTTGCATTGATTATGGCAACACAAGAATGAATTACCTAGTTGGACTGAAGTGTGTAAACTAATCCTGCTGGTTCAGCCATCATCTGCCTCTGCGAAAATAGAATTTTCCCTCCTACAGAACCCATTTACTCACAAGCAACAATCATCCCTAGAGGACTACATTTCTGTTTCTGTCATGCTACAGTACAACCAGTAGTCCAGTACATGTACAGTTGTAATTGTCATGTGACTTATGATTTTCCGTGAAAATATTGAGAGAATAATGGGCCAAATTTAAAAAGCATAATAGGCATAAATCATGAGCATAGGCTAGGGGATCAGGGAAAAACAAAAGTATAGTTTGTCAAGCTAGAGCAGTTGAGTTACAGCAAGGTGTCCATCTATTATATCTCCATCTGAACGTTACACCAAAATCTAATTTCGTCCCCCTCATGATCACATTATGATACATGTCTGCCTTCTTTTTAATAAAACAGCATCTTGATATAGATTACAGGGGAAAAAGATAAGCTGGTAGGGTTACAAAGAAGATTTTAAGTACACAAGTTAAAAAGAACATTAATCTGGTGTTAAAGCAGCAGGTCAAATCAATCTACACAAGCGTGGTAGTCATTTTAATATGATCAGCATGTGACAATAGCTTATCTACTACATGTACAACAGAAAGTTATGTAGCTGTGGTATTGCTTCACGTCTGTCCCATGAGTGGCTTGTACTCCCTGGTCCGCTTTCGGCGGTGCTTGGAATTGGACAGATAAGGGCCCACGCCTTCACAAAGCTGGGAGGTGGAGGGGTAGAGGTGGAGAAGAGGGAGAGGAGAAATGGGAGGGAAGGGATGGGAGGGGAGAGGAGGGGAGATAAGGGGAGGGAAGGGAAGAGAAAGGGAGGGGAGAGGGAGGGAGAATAAAGAAGATGGGAGGAGTTAGATAATGGGAGAGGACAAGAAACAAGGGGAATAGAGGGAGAAGATACATGTATGTAGATGATGGAAATGAAAAATTGGCAGGTGTGTACATGTGTGTGTGTGTAGTGGGGATTGTCCTTAGAGCGGTACTTCCGCTAACTTACTGGCACACAACAGCCTCTGGTAGGGGACATGCCCTACAGTCAGTATAGTCTCACTTATATCACTTTTTTTTCCTGGTAAACTTTTTTCAAGTGGAGACATAAAAACCAAGGCATTAATAGGCAAGGCAAAGCAAAAAACTAAAGAAAAAACAAGGCAAAGCAAAAAGAAAGGGCAAAAGCAAAATTAACAATACTGACAGTGGAAAAACAATGACTAGTAATATATACAAACAAATATTATTTAAAATATATATATTATTGTGAAGTCAAAGTATCACTTATTAAACTAGGTGTTCACTAACTGGTATGTGTATGTAATTTTATTCTTCACCCTCCTCAGACGAGATCACATGAACAAAGAGGTGTATGTCAACCGACCTACTGAGGGCTTAGTCTCGCGGGCCAGCCTCACTCGCACACGAGGAGTGTGCGAGTGAGGCTGGCCCGCGAGACTACTGAGGGCTATTATACACAGTTCAATATTTCTAGTCGATGAGGATGATGAATGAAATTAAAGGCGCCCAACATGTCAGCTGCAGTCTTGATTACTGTTAGCATTGTCTGAACTGTCAAGTCATTCAAGCTATGTACGGCATGAGTCGCTTTGAACTCATTATGTGAACTCACTGTAATGGTATATATAGGCGCCGTCTCTGAATTATGCAACAGTGTTGGCATGTTCAAAGCGGATATAGAGTCTTCAAGAACTGGCTGAAAATTATTATGCATGTCAATAGCGGCCATCAATAGCGCAGACAGAGGGGCGATTATTGCCCGTGCAGCACGGAGCGATTATTGTATGGTGCACGTGCTGATGCGACACGTGGATGAACTCTACTATACTCACATAATTTCACGCAATGAGACCGACAAGCAGTGTGACGGTAAGTGATAGTGAGAGTCAGCCATGATACTTGATGCACCATGGGTCAGGGTTAGGATTAGGCTAGGATTAAGGTTAGGGTTAGTTAGGACTTTAATAGGTGAAGCATAGTTAAGGTGATCTCAATTGTGAATATCTCCTCACCTAGCTGTAGCTACGTACAGTGGTCCCGCTCTAAAGAATAGATTTTTGAATCTAGAGGTTAGCTACCCCACATGCCCAAATAGCTACATATAGCTATTAACTGCTGTAAATTCATTAAGTAACCTCAAGTAGGATTTAGCCATGCATACATACATGCAAAGGTAGTTGCTATACAGACCCAGAAGTTACCCTCCAAGTAGCACACGACTGGGGCTGGGTGGGACAAGATGGGGGTATTTTTGCACGCCAGCCAGTTGTGAGCATAACCGTCACGGAAATTTTGGTCCGGTACATTTATACCACTGCTGACAACCTAGCATCAAGCCATGCAGGGGATAGAGGAACTAGAGCAAGTTTCTCAAAAATCTACTCTGTAGGCTTTGAGCACTGTATACTTTTCACAGACAGTATGTGCCGTGATATGATTCGTCATGCCAGAACAGAGGAGAGGGACATAATGACATAAGAACATACATTTAGATTCCTGCCATTTTGGCTTAATTTCCATGTTGCTTGACCTTCAGTGTTGCTAGACATCGCAAGACATATATTAAAATTGTCAAAAGTCCACTGGATGAGCAACTATTATCTCAATTGCATATTATCCTCTCTACAGTGATATCGAGATACATGCTATCATCATCCACTTATCATTCTGTGTAACATGCGACATGCGGATCTTTGTGAAGACTTTAGGTAGAGAGACAATAGTGTTTCTCCAGGTTGAACCATCAGACACAGTTGAAAGTGTCAAAACCAAGATTCAGGACAGGAAGGGCAACTCACCTTACCAATACCGCCTCTGCTGTTCTAATGGGGAACTCGAAGATGGCAAGACCCTGAGTGATTACAATATAGGCGAGGAAGACACCATCTATCTGGTACTTCCACTTCGTGGTGGTTATCAGATCTTTGTGACCAACCACATTTACTATTTTCCAAAGACGATGACCATTGAAGTGGAAGCTGACGATACCATTCGTAAAGTTAAGGACAGGATTCAAGACACACGTGGCATCCCATCTTATCGGCAGCTTCTCAACCGTAGCTCTTCTCGTGTGACTCGGGAACTTGCAGATGGCAGGACCCTGCGTGATTACAACATAGGCAGGGAGCATGGCATCCATCTACATCTGAGACGTCGACGTTGCAACTCGTCTGATAGCTATTCCATCTTTGTGAAAACCCACAATGGAATTATTACCATTAATGGGTGTTTAGGTACTGATAGCATTGAAAACGTCAAGGCCAGGATTCAAGACAGGGAGGGCATTCCACTTGACCAGCAGCGTCTCATCATTCAATTTCAGCAACTTGAAGATGACAGGACTCTGGATGATTACCTCATAGGCATGGACTTCACCATCCGTCTGGTGCTTCATTATCAGATCTTTGTGAAAATCCTCACTGGAAAGATGATCACCCTGGAGGTTGAAGCTACTGATACCATTGAAGATGTCAAGGCCAAGATCCAAAACAAGGAGAGTGACGAGCAGCGTCTGTACTCCTCCCCTGATAGGCACGTGGAACTTAAGGATTGCAGGACCCTGAGTGATTACAACATCGGCAAAGAAGACGCCATCTATCTGGTACTATTCTCGCGTGATGGCTATCAGATCTTTGTGAAAACCTCCACTGGAAAGATGATTACCCTCGAGGTTGAAGCTTTTGATACCATTGAAAATGTCAAGGCCAAGATCCAAGACAAGGAGGGCATCCCACCTGACAAGCAGCGTCTCATCTCCGGTCATGGTGAGCAACTTGAAGATGATAGGACCCTTAGCGATTGCGACATCGGCAAGGAAGACACCATGCATCTAGAACTTCAACTCCATGGTGACTATCAGATCTTGAGAGTTGGCAAGGAAGGAGGTACTTTAGGTCAAGTGTCTAAGGATGGCTATCAGCTTCGTATCTCGAAGGATGCTCTGCCACCTGATGTGGACCTCACCAATGTATTTATGGAAATTTCTCTCGGTAACCCCCACAAGGAGTCTCTCCCTGTAGGTCAAGATCTTGTGAGTGGTATACTCCGTATGCAGACAAACCACGATATCAGGGTACGAGGAGAAAGGGGTGTGTCTGTACAAGCGGAACACTGTGTGAACATAACTAGCGAAGAAGTCTGTGAATCTATTGGTACAGTTATGGCACGTGGAGAAGGTCCATACGAGTATGTTGATAAGAGCCAGGTTGAGGTTAGGAGCTCCAGTGTATTAGTGTGGCTCAAAGAAGTGACATCATTCTACCTTGGAGTAGTCTACACAGTGGCAGGGAGAAGGTTTGTGGGCTACTGTGGGCTCCTTTACACCTTACGGAGAGAAGCTGCTTTGGTCACTTCACTGCGATTCCACTTCATTGTGGTCAAAGATCTGAGCCCCTGCATTAAAGTGAGTTATATACGTGTACCTTAGCCTCGTTCCCGGTCTCTCCACTCCAATTTTTATATCACTTGCAGTACAAAAAACAGGAACTTCAAGCGACATAAATACTGGAGCAGAGAGACTGGGAACAAGCACCTAGGGCTACAGTCACATGCAATGGGGCTAGAGACCAGAGCTAGTTATCAATACTGCCATGAATTCCATCATGGAATCCTGCCGTACCTGTAGCTATGTACACATACACAGGAAATGTAGTGCGCAATGGCACCAGCGTGGGTGACCTCTACACTCATTAACTCTTGGTCTAAACTATGAAGGACACTTACCAAAGTCCAGACTGGCTTAGATCCTCAATATTATATGGACCCCTAGGAGCTTTTGAGTGCCATGAAACGGATATGGGTACCTGCTATAATGGACAAAAAGTTAATTGGTATCCCTAAAGAGGTTCTACTGTATACATTGCCGTGTGTACATGCCTATACATTCACATACATGTACATGCGTGTTACTATTTTGTGTGCAGGCAGTGAAACAGAAATATGAGAGTGAACCAGTAGTTCAGCCACTGCCTGTGAGCTTTGCTCCTGCTGAAAGCGGTGAAGACATGAAGTTGCAGTTGGATCTTGAGGAGAAAGGAGTGACTACTGATGGATGGCACATCATGCCTGCTGTTTTTCCTGCTGTAGTAAGTATATGAGGTGATATTGAAGTTACTCACGATTAGAAGTACTAAATTAATCATTAATGGTTACCAGGTATGATGAATGTTGAAACACATTTACTTCAAACTCGGCTGTAGCGGGGCATATTTTTGGACACCCTTAGTAATATTTGCCTTTCACTAAGTTTCTGCAGCATTACTTTAATGTGTGCCATGTAATATATTTGTTTCTTACACAGATAGTGGAGTCAGATGCCTACAGCTATCTTCCTACCAGCGAACGTAAGCCACTGTGCGAACTAAATGCATCTTGGAAAGGATCGAGGGCCAGGCCTGGGGAGTTGAATCATTCTGTCAAATTGAAGGGTACGAAACAGCCAAAATCCTTCCTCATACAGTACGAACCTGCTGAGGAATTTAGTGAGGATCAACTAAGCAATATAGCCCTTTGTCGATGTAGGTCACTACCAAGTCTCCATGACAGTCCTGCAAATAAGGTTGGATCCATGCCACATCTATCAGGCGAAACCACGTCCATTGCAAGTGCAAGTGAAGAGATCGCTTCCACTCCTGAAAATGCATTAGGACTTCGTAGGCGACAGTCCTTACCACAACACGACCCACCGGCGAATGACAAGGCCACACTGCTAAAAAGACACCGCTCCTCACCATATCTGCGGTATTCCCCTCCTCCTACTTTGGAAGAGCTGATAAGATTCGAAGGACAAAAAGGACGATGTAATATCCTCGAAGAGATTGGCACAAAATATCGCACATTTGGGACTCTTCTTCTTCAAGATGATACGGGTGAGCGCACCAAGTCCATTGAATGGAAGTATCACTACGAAGCTGAATGGATCAACTGGGAAATTTGCAAGCGGTGGATTCAGGGTGAAGGCAAGCAGCCAGTGACTTGGGAAACTCTGGTGGGTGTGTTAGAAGACATCGGTATGCGGACTCTCGCTGACGACATCAAAGCTGCCAAATTTTAAATATTATGCTGCTTCAATAGATAGTGGAGGACTGGTAGGCTCGACTCTGGATAAACTGACATTAATAATTATTAATTATTTTGTTAGTACAACATTCTAGTTTTATTTCACGTTATTATAATGCATATGTTTAGTAACTGTAATCATCCATCCATTTATAATCTTTTTCCGTTTTTGTGTGCATGCATTATGGATGTGACATCTTCTAATTAATGACGAGAAACTGAAATTAATTACATGCATATTATATATGGCTGTGTTATATTAATAGCGGATTCTGTAGCTGTAATAATAGGAAGCTCTAGATCTGCTACTCTGCTTGTGCTCAGGGTCTCCAGTAGCTCATGCACTAGATCCTCATGCATGCATGTGCCCAAATAGTCTATAGCCCTTGCATCAGTATATAACTAAACTATCTTGTGCAAAGGGTTGGGTCTGTCCTGGTTGCTAATTAACATAACCTGCCAGGGAAAGTGCATGAGCAAATTAAAGCATGCATGCATGGTCATGCATTGATGCAAGCATGATTATGCATGTACATGTAATTACCACCCCAACACAATAATAATGGAATTATCAAGGGCAAGTTATTGTATTAGCTGAAAAGAACACTTTATGTGTCCATCTATTATATCTCCTTAACTTCCTCATTACAGCAAAATTTAATTTCGTCCCCCTCATGGTCACATAATATGATACATGTCTGCCTTTTTTTAATAAAACAGCATCTTGATATAGATTACAGGGGGAAAAGATAAGCTGGGGATTGGAGGGTAGGGTTACAAAGAAGATTTTAAGTACACCAGTTAAAAAGGTACATTAATTTAGTGTTAAAGCAGCAGGTCAAATCAATCTACACAAGCGTGGTAGTCATATTAATATGATCAGCATGTGACAGTAGCTTATCTACTACATGTACAACAGAAAATTATGTAGCTGTGGTATTGCTTCACGTCTGATCCATGAGTGGCTTGTACTCCCTGGTCCGCTTTCGGCGGTGCTTGGAATCGGACAGATAAGAGCCCACGCCTTCACGAAGCTGGGAGGTGGAGAGGAGAAATGGGAGGGGAGAGGAGAGAAAAATAAAGAAGATGGGAAGAGATAGATAATGGAAGAGGAGAAGAAACAAGGGGAGGGGAGAGAAAGGGAGGGGAGGGAAGGGGAGAGAAAGGGAGGGGAGGGGAGGGGAGAGAAAGGGAGGGAGGGAAGGGGAGGGGAGGGGAGGGGAGGGGAGGGGAGGGGAGGGGAGGGGAGGGGAGGGGAGGGGAGGGGAGGGGAGGGGAGGGGAGGGGAGGGGAGGGGAGAGGGAATAAAGAAAAATAAAGAAGATGGGAGGAGATAGTAATGGAAGAGGAGAAGAAACAAGGGGAGGGGAGAGAAAGGGAGGGGAGGGAAGGGGAGAGAAAGGGAATATAAAGAAGATGGGAGGAGTTAGATAATGGGAGAGGACAAGAAACAAGGGGAGGGGAGAGGAGAGAAAAATAAAGAAGATGGGAGGAGATAGATAATGGAAGAGGAGAAGAAACAAGGAGAAGAAACAAGGGGAGGGGAGAGAAAGGGAGGGGAGGGGAGGGGAGAGAAAGGGAGGGGAGGGGAGGGGAGAGAAAGGGAGGGGAGGGAAGGGGAGAGGAAGGGAATATAAAGAAGATGGGAGGAGTTAGATAATGGGAGAGGACAAGAAACAAGGGGAATAGAGGGAGAAGATACATGTAAGTAGATGATGGTTATGAAAATTGGCAGGTGTTTACATGTGTGTGTGGGAGGGGGTAGTGGGGATTGTCCTTAATTAGAGCAGTACTTTCGCTAACTTACTGGCACTTCAAGGCACACAACAGCCTCGTGACGAGGTGCTATAAAGAGGTTACAGTGCCAGGGTACAAGGCTAGGCACCTATCGGACTATAGCCTCATACCCAGGCACTAGCTCCTATAGTAAAGCACCTAGATACAAAGCTAGCGTCATATTACACGTACAGTGTACCTGGGCACCAGTAAAGCTACATGTACATGTACATGTAGGTACATTGTACATACATTGTACATACGAGCCTAGCTGCTAGTATGCCTGCTGTGGGTCGTAATAGACCTTTATCTACATTGTATTGGGGGGGGGGGGGGGCAAAAGTAGGCACTAAATGGGGAAAATACAAGAAAACGTGTTTTGATGTAATTTTCATACATGAAAACATAAGAACACGTTTGTCAGCACTTTTACCCCCCCCATTACATCATAACGGATAGAGGTATATTAGGGTTGCGAGCTACGTTGTCTATAGGCCAACTACGAGTTGGTCAACTCCAGGTGCCACTGATAAAGCTTAATTTGGGTCGCCTCTGGTTAACGTCCTATACACATGTCAGTAGTACAGTACATGTAAGTGGAACAAAAGATGTAGTGCTTACCTTCTTCCTGTTGTGCACGCACAAGTATCCCCCGATCACAACCGCCGCCAGGACCAGGATGATGGTGAAGAAGTGCCAAGACCCATAGCTCCCACTCTTCACTTCCTCCTCAACTTCCTTCTCCAGTTCGTCCACCTTGGTCGTCCCCAGTTTAATGATTTCGTCCACTGACGGGAGGAGGGAGGTGGGGAGAGAGTAGCAAGTTAGCGATAAAACCTTTATACATGGTGAAATGTACACCTTTTGCCTACTATACAGGCTCGACATAATTTTGTAAGCCCACGTAAAATATCCATAAAGTGGGAAATTTTTTGCAGGTGTAAAATTTCACTAAAATCCCTCTAGAAGAAAATTTCTCAGTTTTAATTTTCGCATCGACGCAAGCCCTTGACCATGCATACCTCTCAGCTACACGTGGTAAACCGTTGCATGTCTCAGCGATGCTACTATGCCTACAGAGGCATTCGGACTGCTGTACTTGCCATAGAGTCGCCATGCCAGAGGTGCAGACCCTTTCGCTGCATCTGTGCTGTGTCATCACTGCGTACCTGTTGCTTTGATGCGAACTGTGAACTTGCAGGTGTGTCCCTCTAGACTTAATAGGGAGTACTCTTCACTGCGTCGTCAGCATGTACATGTATGCGCTTATAAGCGAAATGTGCTTACCAACGTGTGAGTACAGCACCTACATGTACATGTACTCTTGGGAGTCTGTCTGTGCTATAGAGCCTCTTACCTTACATACATGTAGGGCTTCATTTGGGGTGGGTGGTCATTCGCCCCCCTTGGAAACTTTGTCCTCCCCCCTCCCCTTGGGGATTTTAACCCTTGCAAATTGAATACTGCTCTATATGACACGCCCCCCCCCCCCCAACCGTCTTCCAACGTGCTTTTGCCCCCCTTAGGGATTTTCATAAATGAACCCCTGACATGTAGCTGAACCCATCATATTATGATGCTAACAGACATTGTTAGACTAGCCGGCCGACCCGAAAGGCCAAACTTGCCCCTCACCTTTCTGTTTCGGACTCTCAGCTACAGGCTCCTGTGGTTTCTTGTCCGGGACACCAGCTGTGGGTGACAAGTCTGTATCCTCGCCTCCTTTCTGCCAGACCTCAAACTCTTCCAGCTCCTCTGGAGTTAGTGTATCCTCCTCATCGTCCAGGTCTGCTTCATCTAATGCGTCCACAACTTCCTCATACGTTATCGTACTCAAGTCCCCATGGAAATCTGGACCAAGCATAGCTATGAGATCTTCTTTTGTCATGTCAAATTCCTCAAGTACTGTCTCCAGAACAGTACCCATGTTGGTATCCTCTGGTGGGCTTTGCGGTTCAATTGGGAAAGTCTCACTTTTCTCTTCTTCTTTTGGCTCATCAGAGGAGGAAGGGGGCGGAGCAACTTCAAGTCCTGTCACACTAGGTTCTTTTGAGGGTGCTGCTGTGTCTTCAGTCATTGGTGCTTCACTTGGTTCTGGAGATCGTACTTCTGTCGTTGGCGCTTCACTTGGTGTAGTCTCGGGAGTCATGGAAACAGGGGTATCATCAGCACTGCTGGGTGATACTACTACCGCTGCACCATCCACCTCTGGTGGCGGGCTAATGCTTGGCGAAGTAGGTATGATGACAGTAGGCTTGTCTTGGGTCTCCGAAGTCAATCCTGCTTTTTCCGTTCTGCATTTCCTCGAATGCTTTCTGCATTAGTAGCAATAGTGTTCTTGCGTCTTTATCATTGGAAGCATCATCGGTTGTTGGTCGAGCAGGCACTGCGGGTACTCTTGGAGGTATATTTTCTGCTGGTGGGCGTGGCCGTCGGCTATCTGTACGCGATGGTAACCTCTCGGTGGTGTTTTCCTCTGGAATGATGATCTTCTCCTGAGGTGGGTCTGCAGGGGAACATGAGAAAAAGAACGATTTCTTGTATACCAGCCTAGCCCCGTTTCCAGTCTCCACTCCTAGGTTTTTACCATGTGTGTTTTTTTTTTCCACGATTACAATGCGAAAAAAGAGCTAGCTGGGAGCGGAGGCTGGGAACGAGGGTCCAAATATTATGTGACAGTCCCAAATGTGCCCTCATACTGTAGCAGTGCAACATCACGTACGTTGTACATGTAGATGTAGTTAGCATAGACAGCTAGTAATAGTTGAGTATAAATATACTCCCTCCCTAGTCTCATTCCCAGGCCCCATTCCCTAGCTTTTCTCATACCGAGTCCCCAGCTTCAGAGCTTGGAGAGTGGAGCCTAGCTGGGAATGACGCTACTCTCCCCCCCCCCCACCACCCCTCAATAAAAGAGAGTTACTTTACCTGACTCATATTTTCTAAGAAAGAAGCTGCTGGCATCTACGAAGCTGTTGCACAACGTTGAGTTCATTATCCCGCTACAGAAATCCTTGCAGTTCTCCTCACCCATTCGAGACAGGAGTAGACTCACTACAGTCAAATGGTTGTATCCAGTTGCGTTGTACCTCAGGGTCAGATTTCCAATGTCCTTCTGTCTGGCACTGTAGGTTTCGCAGAACGCACCTCTTTCGTCTGCAATGGCCTTCTGTTCACACATTTCCTTCGTCCAATTGTAGGCATCAATTAGAGAAAGGAGCTCGATAAATCCATGACATATCGCCGAGTCTTCCTTGGTCTCAAACAGCTTAAGCTTTCTTTGAATATTGAAGGTAACCATAACACCTCCCCCCAAACACTTGGGATCTACTTCACCGTAGTAGCTCGCCAGGTCCACTTCCATCCTGGATCCATTAGGCATTCGAAGATGGGGGTTACACGACTGGAACAGCCTCTGACCCAGGTGGCTTTGTAGCTTGGGCGATAATGGTACACCCTGTGCGAACGCCAGCACAACTGCTGCAAACACTACTACCAGTTGTAGAGACATGGCTGTTGTTGGTAACGCCCAGTTTAATACTTGGGCTGCCGATCGTGCTGCTAGGCGTCTAGCTGCGCAATTCCAAACAAAGCGACGGTCCGAGCAACTACAGTAGCTGTCCCCACTTGTTTTCTTACACTGTCTTGGGGTTCGCTGAGGTCAGAGAGATTCCTAGCTTATGAGAAAATAATATACCACGCAGTCACATTCCACAGTAAGCAAGGTGGGCACCAATTAGAATAGCTACACTTGCGACTATAGTCTCGAATTTTCCGACGGGGCACGAGACTAATTTTCAGCCAGCAAAAATTATTGCCGGTAGTCTAAGGGTTATATAGGGCTAATTAGAATTAAATTGAATGAAGCTAGCTTCCATTGGTCTGTAAAAGGCTACTCCTGAACACTAGCATCCATGCATTTCTTCTGCCTTTTGGCCAGCCTAAAACTCTAGCTTTCTTCTAGCTTGCACTCTGCATGCGTGTGTAGCTCGCGCGGGTCTGGTCAACTGCCGTATATGACGTAAAGTCGATGGGTAAATCCCTCTAGTTCTTCATTGTAGTTAAAAACAGAACATTTATTTAAATTTGTGCGCTTTCAGCACTTCTAATTATACCCCCATCATGCATACATCATAATGGATAAGGTAATAGCCAGCCCGTCCCCAGGCCACACACCCCATGCCTGGGGACGAGGCTAGGATAAGGCATAATATTATTGCTAAAGTAGACTGTAGAGTTCTGGGCAGGGCAGGGGATACTGTACCAAAAGTGTACTACTAACTACAACCTCAGAGGACACCTCATATAAAGTGATCAGTATAGTACTATAGGATAACTCTTTGCTGGAAAGTGAAACGGAATTGCAACTTGCTGTATACCAATTTGCGAACTGAATACCCGAACTCATGTCACACTCCACTGCAGGCCAGGCTACACTTGCGCACCTTAGTACAACACAGGCATCCAGGCCTGTGGCGAATTTTGACATGAGTTTGGGGTGGTTGGTTGGTGAACCTCATCGAACCACTGAGCTCCAGAGGAAACAAGGATAATAAGGGTAAGTGCAAACCTATTAAAATGGCTGTCTGATGAAATGAACACTCACCCCTTCCCTTTCCTTACAGATACACCCATTAATGTTATCAGTCATACTGTATGTAAAACAGTTCAATTGCTTGAGGTAACAGTTCAATTGCTTGAGGTATCAACGGGTGCTGGCAATGGCCACTGTCCATGTAGCATCTTGTTTAAACAGAATATCAGCTTCTTCATTTCCTCTGATTGACAATTGCTGAAATTAACATTCAATTCAAATGTTTCAGCCACCTTGATCATATTACCATGTTTTTTTGCAAATACAAATGACCAATGTTTTGAATTGGTCAGGACAAATGGGATTTCAGACACTTTACTTGACTCACACAACAATATGTGTGCCTCTCGAAGGGTTTGTGCTGAACTAGGACAAGGAGATGAAATATCAGCACTCTCTGAAGATTTTTTTACTTCTATGAAAAAAAGTGGGTCGTCTCCTCTGGAGACAATAAAACAGTCAGTGAATGTTGGGTGTCCAGCTATTGATGGCTGCAATTTCACAAGGATTTTATCATCTCCATCATCAATAGCTTCTATAAGAATCTGGAATACTCTGACAACAGCTTCCATTTCTGATTGAGCAAAAACATATTTCTCCACCTTCTTCATCACGTCTGACAATGTTGAACTGGGCTCCTTTTCCCCCAATTTTTCAGGGTTTAGTCTCATTATGGGCAAGGGCTCTGTCATTATCCTTCTCACATCATCCCATTTCATTGAAGATGGTGCTGGTAATGGAGAGTTTTCCTATGTGAAGAAAATAACTCACTTATTTCTACTCCATACTCCATCTACTCACTATTTAAACTAGCTACCTCATACAAGTACATCTATTTACATCTTACCAGTTCCTCAATAGTCGTACGAAGTTTCTCTTCCCAACCCTGTACTCCACAATCGCGGCAAATAAGGGCTTGGTTACGTTCCCTTAGGTTACAAAAGGCTACAGCATCAGAATGACTACTGAGGTTTTGAGCGAGCTCGTCTTTGTCCACGGTTATCTCAGTTAATTCAGCGAGTACATCCTCCCAATGCACAACTGCTTTCCGTTTCCGAGTGGAGGTTGTGGATGTGGATGCCATGGCGAGGTCAGCATGCAGGTGACAGCTAGTCTCGTGAGCCAGCCGTATTTTTCTTTTTCTATTTATACGGAGTCACGCAAAATTGACCAGTTCAAGTGGTCCTACTGAGTGGGTTTGGCAGAGATGAGAGTGTATAACCATTTATTGCGTTGTCATACCTAGTTACATCAGGGTTCTAGACAGTTACCACAGAGTAGTAACAAGTTACAGGTAGTGTATAGCTAGTTATAGCCTTGTTGTACCTAGTTATGGTAGGGTTCTAGACAGTTATCACAGAGTTGTAATCAGTAACAGATAGAGTATAGCCAGTTAAGGAGGTTTGATAGGTTTGAACCACTTCGAACTGATGTGAAATTATCCTATAGTCCTTTATCTTTCTGAACTATATAATAATTTCACATCAGTTCAGGGTGGTTCAAACCTTTCAACCTCCTCAAACTACTGAGCTCCAGAGGGATAGAGGATTATAGGGATAATTTCACGAGTTTAAGGTGGTTCAAACCTATCGAACCCTTGCACTGCAGAGGGACAAAGTACTATAGGATAATTTCACATCAGTTCAGCTATCAAACCTCCTTGAACCAACCACCTTGAACTCCTGTGAAATAATCCTAGAATCTCCCTCTGGAGGTAAGGGGTAGCGAAGGGGTTTGAGAAGGTTCGATTGGTTTGAACCACACTGAACTTGTGTGAAATTATCCTATAGTCCTTCATCCCTCTGTAGCGTAGGGATTCGAGGAGGTTCGGCAGAGAAAGGACTATAGGATAATTTGACATGAATTCAGAGGTGAGACAGGGACCCCTCTCCACTGGGGTTCAGATGGGTTTATAAGGAGTGTTGCAGTCTTGACAAAAAGCAACAGCTGTATCCACATGCTTTTCACATGAGACAGCACTAGCTAGAGGGGGGGTTACTCATGCAGTCACCATGCTGAACATCTCAGATTTGCCAGAACCTGGTATTGGGGGTCGGGGTGATATTCTGATTTGACTTTCCCAAATGTATGTCTCACAGGAGGCTGTGTTATGCTGAGCCAGAAGGGAGTCCCTCGAGTGGTGTGGGAGAGACAGTGCAGTGGTGACACTGATTAAGTCAACTTGGTCCCATATCTGAATGTCTCACGCTCTCTTGGAGACTTCTGGTCTTTCAGCCAGAGAACAAAGAAATTTGTGGTGTCTCCGAAACCAGATGTCCATGTGTACCCCCTGGATCTGAGCAAACAGAAGTTTATTGTGGTGGCAACAGATGGGCTCTGGAATGTGATGAGCCCTCAGGATGTAGTGGGGTTCATCTGGGACTATGCGCATGACCAAAAGTGCCACCAGCCACCAGATGTGGTCAGGGCTGTCATTAATGAGGGGCTTCAGAGATACAAGGCCAGTAACCTTGTGGCCAACAACATTGCTGTTGTGATTGCATTTCTCAAGAGCTGTGAAGCTTTGGTCAGCAACTGTGTGGGTCCTATTAACAGCAATGTAACAATGACATACAAAGATGCCTCCTCATCCACCCCTAGTCCCATGGCCAAGACAGGAGTCACCAGCAAACCTATAGAGAGAGAACCCCTCATCCTCTGTGACCCCACCCTCTATTGTGAAGCATGTGTCCCAGACCAAGACAGGCAGTACTGTCTATACTACAAGGAGAGCCTTGCTAATGGAGTAACAGTCGAGTACCACCACACTATTAAGCTGCGCCACTGCCGCAAGGAAAAGCACAGGGCCAGAGACAACAGTAAGAGCAAGAAATCTGGGCATGAACTGCCGAGAAAGATAGAGAATAAAAAGGCAATTGCTCTGGAGAGCAGCAGTAACAGTGTTAGCCCCTTGAAGCAGCAACAATTGGGTGAGGATTTGGTGGAACCCCCACCCCCCATAAAGAGAGCAAAGGCAGACCCCCAACCCTTGGTGGACTCCTGATGATTCACAAAAGATTGGACAAATATGAACTGCCTTACTGTCGAATAGTTTGCTTGGCTGATGGTGGTCATATGTGTGATGTTAGGTTTGTTTTGTGGTGTTTTCATTTCTTATTGTGTGATCATTGCCATGACCACTCTTTCTTTCTGACCTGATTTTTTTCAAAGAAAATTTTACAGTACATTGTGGGTATGTGCATGTTACCACATGTGGGTAACAGAAGAAGAAACTATATAATCAGACAAATGGAAATATAGAGTTATGAACAAAAGAAAAATACTAAGAATTAGTTCGAACAAAGGGTTGAGTGAGTTCAAGCAAATTCCACAAGCATGAAATATATACACCACAGAACCATAATTATGGTCCTTAGTTTGCAGTGTCTACAACCCATGAAGGTGGATCATGCAAGCAAGGCAGGTCAGGGAAACACCTCCTGCAGTTAAAGAAAGAAAAGCATATCATTAGCTTCATTCCTAGTGATGTTATAACCCCAACCAGAGAACAATAGCCAGGCATTCTATGCCTACAGTAAAGCCTGCAGTGATGTGATCCCTGGATCACATCACTGCATTCAAAGCACTGTATCTCTGAACTTCCTTTAACACTTTGCACGCCCATTAAATAGTAGTAGTACTTCTAACATAGTAATAACAGGAAGAATGAATCTTTAAAATGACTAGGACTTACCTCAGAAAGAAGACACCCACTCACCCATAGCCCTGTATGTGTATGTATGCTTGTATGTATGTCTGTGTGTATATGCTCACATACAGTACATAGATACATACATACATACATACATACAAGTAATCAGGCTGTCATTAGCATGACTGCACAAATCCCCCTCCCCCCCCCCCCACAGCATCCAGTGCTCCCCTGAGATGTCAGCCAGAAGAGTCACACCCCTACCCCCACAGGTTCAACAGAGTTGAAAGCAGTTACAGAGTTGAAAGCAGGGCTGAAACTTAAATGAGCAGGGATTTACACAGTTACAAGAGAGTTTAAACCAGTTAGAGCAGGGCCTCAATCAGTGCTCTAGCAGTTATAGTTTGGAGTGGTTCAACTCTTCCGAACCTGTTCGTACCATAGTACAACACAGGCATTCAGGCCTGCGGCGGAGTTTGACATGTGTTTGGGGTGGTTCAACCCTACCGAACCTCATCGAAACACTGAGCTCCAGAGGGAACAAGGATAATAGGATAATTTCTGATGATTTCGGAGTGGTTCAACTCTCCCGAACCTGTTCGTAGCATAGTACAACACAGGCATCAAGGCCTGCGGCGAACCAGTCCTCAAGAGCTCAGTGGTTCAAACAGGTTTGGAAGAGTTCAACTTGAACCACCCCGAACCCATGTCAAGTTCCACCACAGGCCAGGTTTCCTGTGTGAACTATGGTTCGGCGGAACAGGTTCGGAAGAGTTGAACCACCCCGAACTCATGATTATCCTATTATCATTGTTACCTCATGTCAAACTCCGCCAGGCCTAGATGGTTTGTACTATGGCTCTAGCAGTTATAGTTTGGAGTGGTTCAACTCTTCCGAACCTGTTCGTACCATAGTACAACACAGGCATTCAGGCCTGCGGCGGAGTTTGACATGTGTTTGGGGTGGTTCAACCCTACCGAACCTCATCGAAACACTGAGCTCCAGAGGGAACAAGGATAATAGGATAATTTCTGATGATTTCGGAGTGGTTCAACTCTCCCGAACCTGTTCGTAGCATAGTACAACACAGTCATCCAGGCCTGCGGCGAAGTTTGACATGAGTTCGGGGTGGCTCAACCCACAGAACCTCCTCGAACCACTGAGCTCCAGAGGAAACAAGGATACTAGGATAATTTCTGATGAGTTCGGAGTGGTTCAACTCTTCCGAACCTGTTCGTACCATAGTACAACACAGGCATCAAGGCCTGCGGTGGAGGGGTGGTTCAACCCTACCGAACCTCATCGAACCACTGAGCTCCAGAGGGAACAAGGATAATAGGATAATTTCTGATGAGTTCGAAGTGGTTCAACTCTTCCAAACCTGTTTGTACCATAGTACAACACAGGTATCCAGGCCTGCGGCGGAGTTTGACATGTGTTCGGAGTGGTTCAACTCTTCCGAACCTATTCATACCATAGTACAACACATGCATCTAGGCCTGTGGCGGAGTTTGACATGAGTTCGGGGTGGTTCAACCCTACCGAACATCATTGAACCACTGAACACCATAGGGAACAAGGATAATTGGATAATTTCTGATGAGTTCGGACTGGTTCACCTCTCCTGAACCTGTTTGAACCATTGTACAACAAAGGCATCAATGCCTGCAGCAGAGCTTTACACGAGTTTGGGGTGGTTCAGATCGAGTTTGAAGTGGGCAAATAATGTACATGTACACCTATGGAGAAAATATTTGACAAAGCCCACGTGCCAGACCCTGTCTGCAAAAAAAACAACTCTATTTGTGGATGGGGGCTGGCATGCAAAACTAGAGAAGAAAACTTATAATTAGCTAGCTACATTGTATTTGAAAGGTTTGCCTGTGTGTATATACATGTATGAGGGTAGTCTCACAGGCCAAGTACATTGTATAAGAGCGAGTTGGCCCACGAGACTGTACAGCATGAGCTAGGATACATCATTCCCATTTCAGATGCTATTACGATGCACAATGGAATGGAAGACATGTAGTTTGGGATGATCTCATGAACTATGTACAAAATTTGAAAAGTGGCTCTATCCAGCCATGGTGGGAAAAAATGATTCGGTAATGTACTGTGTAATGTGTGACTGCTGTTCATGACTCATACACGTATTGCATACATGATTGAATGCTGTAGTCCTTCACCAGTAGTTTCCGAAAGTCTTTACCACTACTGCTTCTCTGTGATCCTTCCCCTTCCCGTCCTGCATTGGGAGAGGAGAAGAAGAGGGTGAGAGGGGGGGAGGAGGATCGAGTAAGGGAGTACAAGGAAGGTGAGTGTGAGGTGTGATAAGGGGAAGAGATTGAGGCAATGAGGGTCGAGATCTCACTCATTGTACGCATGAACACTACAGACATGATTCCATTATACACTATATACATGTATGTTTGCTGAGGGTAGAATTTTGCAAGTCATTTTACGTGCAATCTCTTTCACATCTAACTTCACTAGGCCACTGTGACACTGCCACCATGCCACTGTCAATAATGAGCTTGCTCTTGATGGCAACATTCACTCTTGCTGCTCTAGATCCACCACTTTCCGTGACATGTATGGGCAAAGCTCTCTCTCCCTCTCTAGTTCTCCATTTCTTACTCTCTTGACGTAATTCACGCTCCACTACAGACGTATTAAATCCTGGAAATTAATGCCCAATTCAATTCGTGGATATGCAATAGACCCTTTACCATTATGATATAATGGGGGGAAAAGTGAGCACTAAATGGAGAAAATACACACACAGGAAAACATATGTAAACAAGCATGCTCTTATCTTATGTTTTCGTACAAGACAACTACATCAAAGCACATGTTTGCTTGTATTTTCCCCATTTAGTGCTCACTTTTACCCCCCATTACATCATAATGGTAAAGGGTCTATTCAAATTTCCCCTCAATACTTTACCACTGGCTTTGCCAAAGCTTTGTCCTAGTGAAATTTTCCTGCTACACAGTTCTACAACAAGTGACATTTGAGCATATACACTGCAGTAGATGGGCTAACAGAGAAAATATGTACATTGTAACATTTACCCTCTTCCATTTGTGTCTGCACAAGTATGCCCCGATCACGACTGTTGCCAAGATCAAGAAAATGGTCAAGAAGTGCCAAGACCCATAGCTCCCACTCTTCACTTCCACCTTGGTCATGCCCAGTTCAACAATTCCGTTCACTGACGGGAGGAGAGAGATAGGGAAAGAGTAGCAAGTTACCGATGGGAACGATAAAACCTTTAGTACATGTACATCTGTTGCTGTTTAAGCTCAACAATACTTTTTTTCTAAACCATGTACAAAAAGAGCCTGTTCTAGACTAGCCTTGTTTCCAAGCAAGGGTAGGGATTCATTTTGGGGGGGGGGGGCATTTGTCCCCCCTTGTCAGAATCTCTCCACCCTCCCCCTTGGAACTTACAAATGTAGGTTGCCAATTTTTTTCTAAACTGGAGTCCCCAGCTTTTCTAGCATTATGATGTAATGTGGGATAAAAGTGAGCACTAAATGGAGTCCCCAGCTTTTCTAGCAGAAGAGTGGAGACTGGGAATGACACTACTCTCCCCACGCCTGCCCCTCACCCTTCTGTTCCGGACTCTCAGCTACAGGCTCCTGTGGTTTCTTGTCCAGTACACCAGCTGTAGGTGACAAGTCTGTATCCCCGCCTCCCTTCTGCCAGGCCTCAAACTCTTCCAGCTCCTCTGGAGTTAGTGTATCCTCCTCATCGTCCAGGTCTGCTTCATCTAATGCATCCACAACTTCCTCATACGTCATCGTACTCAAGTCCCTATGGAAATCTGGACCAAGCATAGCTATGAGATCTTCTTTTGTCATGTCAAATTCCTCAAGTACTGTCTCCAGAACAGTACCCATGTTGGCGTCCTCTGGTGGGTGTAGCGGTTCAATTGGGAAAGTCTCACTTTTCTTTTCTTCTGTTGGCTCATCAGAGGAGGAAGGGGGCGGAGCATCTTCAAGTCCCACCTCACCAGGTTCTTTTGAGGGTGTTGCCGTGTCTTCTATCGTTGTTGCTTCACTTGGTGTTGTGGCTACAAGTGATGCTGCAGTTGCACTCTCGGGAGAAACATTGTTTTCCCCTGGAATGATGATCTTCTTCTGAGGTGGATCTGCAGGGGGGCACAAGAATGGGGCATGCATCCATGAAGAACGGGTGTAAAGTGACTTGTGAAACGTGCACATGGGCCTGGGCACGAGGCTAGGATTGTACTATTTTTAGACAAGACCGTGCACATGGGCCTGGGCACGAGGCTAGGATTGTACTATTTTTAGACAAGACCGCTGTACTACATGTACATGTATAGCAGAAGTTGTCCTGCACCCTTCTTAATAGCCGTTACCACACACTTATTTTCATAACTCAGTTTCATTAAAATATTTCAACGTGTTTGTGAACACCCCCTAGCAATAGGATATAAATGTACTCCCCTTCCCTTCAAACAAAATATAGTTATATTTTACCTGACTCATATTTTCTAAGAAAGAAGCTGCTGGCATCTACGAAGCTGTTGCACAAAGTTGAGTTCATTATCCCATTACAGAACTCCTTGCAGTTTTCTTCACCCATTCGAGACAGGAGTAGACTCACTACAGTCAAATGGTTGTATCCAGTTGCGTTGTACTTCAGGGTCAGACTTCCAATGTCCTTCTGTCTGGCACTGTAGGTACTGCAGAATGCACCTCTTTCATCTGCAATGGCCTTCTCTTCACACATTTCCTTCGTCCAATTGTAGGCATCAATTAGAGAAAGGAGCTCGGTAAATCCATGACATATCGCCGTGTCTTCCTTGGTCTCAAACAGCTTAAACTTTCTTTGAATATTGAAGGTAACCATAACACCTCCCCCCAAACACTTGGGGTCTACTTCACTGTAGTAACTCACTAGGTCCACTTCCATCCTGGATCCATTAGGTATTCGAAGATGGGGGTTACACGACTGGAACAGCCTCTGACCCAGGTGGCTTTGTAGCTTGGGCGATAATGGTGCACCCTGTGCCAATGCCAACACAGCTGCTGCAAACACTACCATCAGTCGTAGAGACATAGCTGTTGGTAACGCCCAGTTTATAAACTTGAGCTTTGCAGCTAGCTAGGCGTCTGCGCAATTTCAAAAAAACAACACAAAGCGACGGTCCGGATACTATACTACTGCATGCCCATTGGGCGGTGTAAAAAAGACTGCAAGTTAGTATTAGGCACTATTAAAAAATGGTTACATCTGACTGTTGGTTCTCATCTCTCATAAATATGCCCGGGATTTGACTTCGAGTAATGATTCATAACTCGCAGTACCGTGGTTAAGGAACAGGATTGTGTGGGATGCACAGTGAAATGATACAACATGTAGTTCGGGATTATCAGAGTACATGTACAAGATTTGAAAAGTGGCCCTACCGGGCCATGGCAGGTAAAGGTGATTCAGTAAGCTGGTTCATGACTCATACACAATGCATACGTGATTGAAGTGCAGCTAGCTCTGCGTCAGTAGTTTTCGAAAGTCTTTACTCTGGCCACTGCTTCTCTGTGGTCCTTCCCCTTTCTATTCAGAATCTGCATGGAATGAGAAGAGGAGAGTTTGGTTGTTTGCGTTTGGTTCTTATTCCTTCCTTTGGAGTACATACTATAACTGGCATAATGTTATTTTTCCTTGGCATAAATTTTTAAAATCTACTCTCAATGACACGAGCAAAACTCGAGCTCTTTCATTTCTCATTATTAAAATTTTCTTACCGCCTTGACATAATCCATACTCCACTATGCACGTACTATTAAGTCCTGGAATGTAGTTTCATGGGTATGCAATCGAAAATCCCCACAATACATACCATTCTCCAACAAGTAAAAGACACTGTCTTAAAACGTGTCAGTATTATAGCAGGACATGTCAACATTATAGCAGGACATGTCAGTATTATGGAAGATGCACGGGATAACAGAGACGGATGTAACATTTACCTTTTTCCTGTTGTGCACACACAGGTAGCCTATGATCACAACCACTGCCAAGATCAGGACAATGGTGAAGAAGTGCCAGCGTCTGTATCTTCTTCTGCCATCCACTTCCTCCTCTAGCTGCTCTTCTAGCTGCTTCCATGTGACATCGTTAGCTACTTGGGGGTGGGGTGAGGGGGTTGGAACATTGGAGAAAGATGTACTTCACGCATACTACCTAGACTGCATGTATACTGTTGCAGAGGTATACGCCAGCTTACAGGTTCATATCTAAATCTAAGTGAATCTGTACTTGTAACAGGCCCATAGGCTAGGGGGGATTAACGGGTTCAGATGAATCCCTCCCCCTCCCCCTCCCCCGCAAGATAGCGTGAATTCCATGATTGGGCAACCTGTAGTTTTCATCCATCAGTACTATGGACCAATTAGAAAAAGGTTATGACATGCATTCTGGATTCCTCTTGGTGAACCATCATGATAAAATGATGCTGATGGCGTTTCAGTCTCTGATAGTCTTTATAAAAGCTAGTCCACTGACCACGAAACACTTACTTCATTACTCACCTTTCTCTTCACGATCAACTACAGGAACTGGGGCACGAGGAACAGCTGTAGAGACTTCGACAAACATCTCTTCTCCATCATCTTCCGCTTCCTGGGGGTTCTCCCAGGGCTCAAAATCTTTCGTCTCCTCTGGAGTTAATTTCTCAACTAGTTCCTCTTCTTCTTCGCCCCCCTCTCCCTTCTCCCAGGCCTCAAATTCCTTCATCTCCTCTGGAGACAGTTTATTCTCAGATAGTTCGTCCTCTTCCTCCTCTTTCAGTTCTGCTTCATCCAGTGCATCCATGATCTCCTCGAACGTCATATGATTCAAGTCCCCATTGAAGTCTGGACCGAGCATATTCAGGAGTTCTTCTTCCGTCGTCTCAAGTTCGTCTAGCACGCCCGCCAGATTATTACCACTTTTGACACCTCCCTCCGGTTGTTTTGGTTCAATCGGCGGTAGTTCTCTCGTGTCTTTCTGACTGTAAGCCCTGTCAGTTGACACCATGGGTGCTCTTGCAGATATCTTCGCTATTTGAGGGCGCAGTGGTCGGATTTCAGTGTGCGATGGTGAATTGTTGGCGGTGCCTTTCTCTGGAATGATAATCTTCTGGGGTGCACCTGCAGGGAGGACACATGAATGAATGGGCAAACGTAAATAAGGGATTCATACAGGATTTTATGTTGGGGGGGGGGGGGGGGGCAGTGATCCATACATGTTTTGAAGCATGGATCACTAGGGAGGTATGAGGTTGATTTTAATGCCATTTTGGAGTCAAATTTATGATCCTCCAAATTGTGCTGACTAAGTAGAAGTCCCTTTGAGGAGATTCTGTAAAGAGTATTGAGCTTTCATTAATATCTGACTTTAATTGTTTTGTAATCTTATCTAGTGACACAGTCGCTGATGTATATTATATATTGTTGCCAAAATTTTAGGGGGGGGGGGGTGGTTCCCTTGTACACCTTGTACACATATTTCTTGTACAACTTGTTCTGAGATTACTCAATCATAGTTGAAATCAAGAAAATGAAATCACCCATATCATCTGATTGCCCCGCCCAACTCTGTATATGGTCCCATCCAACTTCGTAACCAATTCAAGTCGTACATTATATTCGTCTCACTAGGATCAGCGCAGAAATAAACTGACATCAATTGGATTTTCGAAATTTCATAGCTTGTGTCGCACCCCTTGACATATATCCAGACCCTCAGAACATCGTGGATACATCGCTAACTTTAATAACTACCTGCTACTTCTGTTGCTCACTCTGGTTTACCCCAGTTCCCAGGGCCAGGCTCACCTTGTGCCAATGCTAGCACAGCTGCTGCAAACATCACCACCAGGTTTAGAGACATGGCTGATAAAATCAACGTCCAGATCTCGGCTTACTGCTGACCAGTAACGTATCTGCCACCGCCACTCTGTCTTGAGATGGCCGGCTTTTGGAGATATAAATAATGACATTCCACAGAAGGAAGGTAGCTACTAACCAACTAGGTCCGTAAAACTCACGCTGCTATTTTCCGGATACTAGGTTTAGCCGAATCGGATACATCAGGATATCGGTGTCATATGATATGATGGAGAGTCTACGTGTGATAGAGCTGTATGCAGGGATAGGAGGCTTTCACCATGCCTTGCTTGAGGCTGGAGTGGATGCCACTGTAGTTGCCTCCATTGATATCAACACGAACACGACTAGTGTCTATCGACACAACTTCCCCAACACTCAACACCTGAACTGGAACATTTGTGGGATCTCGGCTGCAGATTTGGATCAGTTTCTCCCCGATGCTTTCGTTCTCTCGCCTCCATGCCAGCCGTTCACGAGGCAAGGTCTTCGAAGAGATAACATTGACCGAAGAACGGACAGCTTCTTCCATCTGATGGAGACTCTGACAGAACTCAAGCACCCACCCAAATACATGCTCGTCGAGAATGTGCAAGGTTTTGAGGTTTCCAACACAAGGGAACACTTTGTGGGTGTTCTAAAACGACTTGGATACGATTTTCAAGAGTTTCTGTTGTCGCCGCTTCAGTTTGGTGTTCCAAACTCGAGACTGAGGTACTATCTAGTGGCAAGAAAGAAACCGCTTCTGCTACCTTTGCGGGATTTGGAGCAGCCATGCAAAGATGCGGTACCTTTGCTTAAAATCGTATCACAACTAAAACCAAAAGAAAATGAAGTTGTCAAAAGTCCCAAGTCTCTATTTACAGTGAGTAGTCCTGAAACATTGGAATCCGTTTCTTGCGATCGACGTGACTTTATAGAAATTAGCAAACCAGATTTACAAGTTGAATGCAGGTCTTTTTCACAGTCAAGTAAATCAATGTCCAAAGAAACTTCCAGCAACAGTACTAGTACTTTGGAAGGGAGAGTAGCTGAATCAGATATACCTGTGCTGCTACCACCAGTCACGGCAACTGCAGACCAAAGTTTAGGTGCTTCTTGTCAGGCACTGCCACTCCACAATCAGAGCACTGCAGCAGCTGCCACCCTAAAGCCCATTTCACGTTTCCTAGAACCTCTCACTGATGCAGACTTGGAGCAACATCTTGTGCCAGACAAGATTCTAAAAAAGTATGCAATCGCTTTGGACATAGTGCGGCCAACCTCGACACAATCCTGCTGCTTCACCAAAGCCTACAGCAAGTATGCCGTGGGTACTGGTTCTGTTCTGCAACACGCATCTTCCGAGGACTTAGACAGAGCTTATAAGGAATTTTCAGTCCACCAAAAGGTAGGAGAAATAGATGCCAGTGTCCGGAGTTTGCTTCCCCTAAAGCTGAGATATTTCACTCCAAGAGAAGCCGCCAACCTGATGTGTTTCCCTCTGTCCTTCTCTTTCCCTCCGGAACTCACTCTTAGACAGTGCTATCAGGTGTTGGGCAACAGCCTCAATGTGCACGTGGTCTCCATACTGATGAGGTACTTGTTTTGTAGCTGATCTTAATTTGATTTTTGTAGCTACAGTGTCAATTGCATTATCACAAAAAATGTGCTTCAAGTCTCAATTAGCTAAGTGTTTTTTTTGTTGTTGTTTTTTGTACATGCACAATTACCGTACTTTATAGCTTTTCCTGCATTAAAGCGGAAACACTTTTCCAAAGGGCGAAGTCATCAGGGTCAACTGAGCTCTGGAGAACATATAGCTTCATCAATATTGAGAAACTCAAAACAGTCATTCTTTGCAAGGAACATTGACACTTGAAACAAAAAACAGTTTTGGAAAACAATGAAGCTCTTAATTCAGGAAGGATTCAGCCACAATACTATCAATGCAGCAGTCTGATGGTACATGTGCAGACAATGAGCTGGACAATGCAAACATGTTGAACAATTACTTCTCTAAATGCTTCACTACCTTATTGCCACCCCTATATGGCTCCTTTGAGTCTGCTGTAATATTTAGACAAAATACTTTTCTGTAAAACTGTGGAACAGTTTACCCCAGAATTTTGTGTACCATTAAAACTGCTGTAAATTGTATTGTTTTGTGTACTTAAAACTTTTTCTTTGTTTCTGTTTTTATTTGTTTTGCTCTTTAATTTGTCTTCGTGGTTCCTTAACATGCACTAGCAATTATATGCTATTGGGACCCTGCTGTACATGTTTTGCCTGTTTCAGTTCTAACGTATAGAAATGAGCTCAGCGAACCCACCACAAGCTAGGGCTTATACTGCTAGTATGCTTTTCCTAATGACTTGTCATTCCAACTATTTTGTTAGTATTCAGTGTGCTTGTAGCTAGTGAATAATTCAGTAGCCATCAGGGTATCAGACTTGGAATTTTTTCCCAGGCTTATTGTGATAGATAGATGGCTATTTGTGGTATTTCGAAACAACTTAACTTAATTGGAGAGAGAAAAAAAGAAGCCTATATAGCCCCTTGATGGGCAAACAATAATTGTTCTTCCCAGGCTTACTACAGATAGATAAATGACTATTTGTGGTATTTCTATAAAGAGAAACAACTTAAGTTGGAGAAAAAAAACTTAGCCTGGCTCCCTCCCTCATGGACGGTCAAACTTCTAAACATTTCCTCAGGCTTAATATTGATAGATAGATGACTATCTGTGATATTTCTCTAAAGAGAAACAACTTAACTTGGAGGGGGAAAAAGAAGCCTGTAGCTAGCTCCTGGACGGTCAAATAATTCTTTCCAGGCTTAGTACTGATAGAGAGATGACTATTTGTGGTATTTGTATAAAGAGAAACGACTTAAGTTGGAGAGAAAAAAAATAAGCCTGGCTCCATCCCTCCTGGACGGTCAAACTTCTAAAGATTTTTCCCAGGCTTAGTATTGATAGATAGACGACTATCTGTGGTGTTCCTCTAAAGAGAAACAACTTAACTTGGAGGGGAAAAGAGAAGCCTGTAGCTAGCTAGCTAGCTCCTGGATGGTCAAATAATTCTTTTCAGGCTTAGTAGCTACTGATAGAGAGATGACTATTCGTGGTATTCATCTATAAAGCCGAGAAACAACTTAAGTTGGAGAAGAAAAAAATAACTAGCCTCATAGTTGGAGGAGAAAAAAAAACGCCTAGTGAGCTCCCATCCCTCCTGCAGGGTCAGATATACTTGTAGAGGTATGGCTGCCCCAGAAGCGTTGGATAGGCGAGACTGGGAATCACGGTGGGCACCGCAACGTGCCCAGTCGTCCATTCAGCTTCGGGATCCGAAGAAAGAACCGGCGTTCTGCTACTAGGTCGTAGAAAGTCGAAGATCAATATGTGTACAGGGGGCCCGATCCCCGACTTGATCACCTTGGGGAGATAACGCTCCGAACCCCAGTCTGCAGACGAGCGCACCATTTCGACAATCCGTCAAACGAGTGTCAAATTCAGTATTATAAACCCCAACCGTCTGAGAGCTGAATCTCAATAGGTTATACCTATAAACGTTCACCTCAAGAGTTGAACCTCAATAGGTTCACACATTATCATCAGACCTACTTTCTTTTGTTGAGTCAGGAGTCATACTAATATATAATACATGCAGGATGTACAGTATACAAACTATAGTACTGCCTCAATCACACCACCATTAATAATAATTATAAGCATCAATTATTAATGGGCTATTACAATACCATAGCCTTGTTCCCAGGCTCCACTCTAGAGCTTTGTTTTCATGCTACCTGTTTAGGCTCTCCCTCTCAAAGTTCATCCTTCAGTCCTGTATAGCTAGCTATATATGCACCTGCTACCATTCATCCCATGCAGTACTAATAAGCTGGGGTGAATGAGGCTAGTGCATCGTACCTCATAATAATGAAACTGGCCTGGCTGCATAATGCAATTGCTAATGATATCTACATGTCTAGGGCATGCCACCCTTTATTTTGAGTGCCCTGAGAGGCAAAATTGTGGCATCTAAGGCACTTCGTATGACAAATTGAGTCTCTCAGTATAGCCTTTCTTTTTTAGCACTAGTTATAATGGTAGGAATATAGGCTGACAGACTTAGCTAGCCACCTTTGATGTGTGACTCCATGCTTGATCAGCTTTTGTTTGGGGAGGAAGCTCTGAATGGGGGTGGGGTTCCCTTGTCTTTACCCTATACTCCTGGACACTGCTGCAGATGAAACCTTCTGAACTTAGGTGAGCCTAGGTGACATGTGGCCGCAAATGGTTAAAGTAATATTTTGACTGCAGACAAAAAAAATCGCAGGTTCAAATCCCAAAGCCTGCCAGAGCACACTAAGTTAACTGTAAGCAGTAGTGTTTAATATTTAATAGCAGACACACCTGAGACTGAGTCATGATCACAATAATATTAATTTATTATTCAGGTATAGCTAGGCCCCCTAGAAATTGCAATGCAGCCACAGTACATTTATAATAGACTATACCTGCTTGCTGAATTTGATGGTGATAATTAAATTTATAGAATGTTCTTGTGTATAATGGAATATCATGCACCTTCAAGTAGAAATCATGTCACAGTATAGCTGCAGCTACATACATACAATATAAGGGGTGCATGATTTAAACCCACAAAATAAACCTGCAGGAACTGTTGAAAATACATAATTTATGGGTTTGAACTTATTATTGCCTGCATTATAACCATAATGACTATATAATTATGGGTTAATGTTCTGAAGCTTGTTTACAGCCTTGTTGCTAGGTCACCAGTTGAGAAGTGCACCTCTCCAACTGTGTGGCCTGGGAATGAGGCTAATTATAATTTATAGAATTCATATTCTATAAACAAGTCCCATATAAATCCCAATTAGCTAAGGTTTTTTTGGATGCACAACTGCAATTACCCTAATAGCTATATTATAGCTTTCCTGCACACATGCAATTATGCATATGCAGCTGTAGGTACTCGAGGAGTGGTCTATAAACCCACAATCAAATTGAACCTGTATGCAATTATTGTCCCCCCCACATTCATGCAACTTCTCAGGAACTATTAATTGGGCTAGTCCACTATGATCTATACTGAGATAGCTAGCTATGCTAAGCATTAAGAGGCGTTGACACGTAAACAGGTTTTGGCCATGCAACAGCCACTCCACAGCTTTGGTACATGTAACGGCTGTCTTTTCTTGAATTGTACACCTACAATTTCGCTACAAAATGCTTGATATTGGTGTAGGTACGTACCAGGAGCCCATAACCCAAAGGGAAGGAGCATTAAACTTGCATATGTATGCTGATTCCACCTGTTGTCAAATAGCACTTGCCCAACACTCCTTATAATATTATGGTAAGTGCTATTAAGCGCTATAATTTACTTAGCACTAGTCTAGTAGTAAACCAGCCATGCATAGCTGCTAGGCATTCCATATATGGAGATTTCTTGTAGGTGCCATTCGACAACACTAGTTCAATGCTCCTTCCCTTTGGGTTATGGGTTATGGGCTCCTGTACGTACACACTAGCATATTATGGATTTCTTGGGACACTATGTAATTATGCCATATACATTTATCTATGTTGCAGCACCTGATTAGTAGGATAATGTGTATACCGCCTATACCCATATATCCATTATAGAATATGCAGCAGCCAGAAGACTGAGATGGGTAGCTTTGTAAGCACCACAGCTTTCCAAATATTGCTTGCATGCAACTGCACTAGCAACTCCCACGTAAGAAAAAACTGCACTAGCAACTCCCACGTAGAAAAAATGAAAAGATTGGGCATGCACTTGACTTGAAAAGTAATTTAGTTCAAATCTGGGCTCAACAGGCCATATCTCCACTAGCTACCAAAGTCACTTTTTTTTTACCGTTGGTAAATTATACGTGCATCCATGCAAGCTGCAACTCTTAACTGGGAAATCTTTGTACATGCATGTATTTCAAGTTGACATATAGCCACAGCCTAGCTAATAAAAAAGGAAGTGCAGGCTAGTCTCACCCCCTGACCTCTCACAACTTGAGACTAGTCCTGTGCCAGCATACACTACCACTTCTCTGTTACTAGCTAGATGCACACTAAAATTAGTATGGATTAAATTTTGTTTGTGCACCCACACCTATCAGTGTGCTATGATCATGTCACTGCCACAAGCATGAGTGGAAGCTACTGTAAGCTGCAGGCATAATGGACCTAGTGGAATGCATAATAAATTTGCTGTGGTAATTATGGTGGTATTAAACTCGGATTTGCACTTTCATGATGTCAGAAACATGTAAACAACTTATTAAAGGGTAGTCTGCAGCTGGTGAATCAAAATTACCAGGAGCCCATGAGCCACACAAGAGTGCCTTACATATATTATAATTCGAGCATGTGTGATTCTGAGCTACATGTAGCTCTTATTATGCCTGCATTATGTTCTTGAGGCTTGGTATGTATTTACAGCCTTAATTGTTCCCACACAGTACGTTGAAGAAGTGCACCTCTCCTAGCCTCCCCAGGGCCCTGCTTTATTCAGTTGCATGAAGGTAAAGTGAAGGCTCCTGCTTATTTTCCTTCATGTAGCCAGAAAAAGTGGGGGCCTGGGGATGAGGCTACACCTCTCCAACTGTGTGGTCTGGGTATGAAGCAAACTTGTTTATTATACATATTATGACATTGCCATTGTACATGTACAGCAAACTATGAGGGAAAGTTGTTATGAAATAAATGAAACATACAGTCAAAGGGGAGGAAAATGTGATCAAAGAAGCGAATTCAGTGTATTATCCTATTGCTATTCAAAACTATGTACAGTAATTAACATGGTATTCTTACAGTAATTATGGTTCAGGTCATAAGCTATAGCTAGCTCTGCTGTAGCTACTTCTTCATCAGTAATTTCCTAAAGTCGTCATTACTCATTTTCTTGACTTCACTCCTCTCTGGCCCCTCCCCCTCCTGTCCTGCCTCCCTCCTGGCCAGGACCCGGGGCACCAGGGACACGTGGGTCTTGCTCTTACGAGCACTATACAGAGAAGAAATTGTATCGTTAATCTTATGAATACTGAACATACATGATGTGAGTATTATCTAGCCTCAGTCCTAGGCCTACAGCCCAGCTTCTGTTGCTTATATTATTTTTTCCATAGTGCCATAGAGCCTGGAAGCGAGGCTATGTATTTGCAATCTTATCTTACAACCGAGAATAAGAATCCCCCAGCAAAGCAATCAGACTGCTCTGTCACAGTGATGCTTACAATGGGTCGGTCGAGTCCTGCTTCTGCTGAACTCTCGTTGGCACGAAAGAGGGCTTCACAAACTGCACTGCCAGCTGTACTGGGTCAGTGTTACCACTTCGAGAGGCTAGTTCCATTCGCATTGGACCTGCCTCTGTTGGTTGGTCCGGCTTCTTTGGAGGGTTGGAGATCGCCACGTTGATCTTCTTTAGTCCGAGTTGGTGCATGTCTAGCATCAGTACAGCTGCATTGGCTGATGGCTATAAGTGTGTGCATGTGTATGAGGGGTTAATCGATACATTAAAAAATTTAAGGGGACAGTGCCATATTCATTAAGTTAAACTGCAACTCAATTTCAAAGTTTCAAAAGGCAATCTCTTTTAGGCAACATGGCTCAATAGCTGGTAGTGACTTGGTTGTAAGCACCAGCTAAAGAACGTAACTCCTAGCCTCATTCTCAGGCCTCCACCACAGCTTTGTCTGATTGTAGCATGAAAAGGGACACAAAGCTGGAATGGTAGCAATCTACTTAAGCTGTTGTAATAGATACTTGAAAAATAGTCAGGGAAATTAAAACCATATTCAGAGTGCAGATATAATATAATCATAGCCTCGTTCCCAGGCTCCCCCCGCTGTTCGTACCGCAAGCGACAAAAGCTGGGGTAAAGGCCTGGGAACGAGGCTAACATAATCACCTCATTTTGGTACTCAACATAGGCATATCCCTTCGACCTTCCAGCTCTGTTCCTGACCAGCCGAACTTCTTTTATCTCTCCGCACTGTGCATGGAGCAAGAACACAATTGACATCTTGAATAGGGAAGTACAGTGGATCCTGCTATTGAGGACACCCTAAATTATGACTCCTTACTTCTGCCCGCCTTAAATACAGCTGTGTATCGATGATACCTCTATAAACAGGATATTATTAGACCTATGTAGTCTTAATGTGTCTTAACACTCAAAAACCTACTCGAAAACTGTAAGTAATCTTAGTACCAGCCGATTGCATGCCCGGCTGGTAAAAAAACAACAACAAAACAACAATAACACTTGTGGATAATTAGAGAACTAACCTGTTTGAAGAGCTCCTCCAAATCCTGCTCCATCATGTTGTGTTGGATGTTGGAGACATAGACGGTGGCCTTACTGTTGGAACGTACAAACTGAGCAGGTGGTGTGTGCATGTGGTAGAGAATGATAGATTGAATTAACTCTTCCAGTGAGATGTACCTTCATCTAATATGGTCTGTTCTCTGGTATGTATAGTCATTGCCCATGGGCCCTTAGAGTTTAAAAGGATATTCGTAAGAAAGAGAGAAATTGTTTTAACAGTATTTGATATGCATTCACACAATGCCCCCTGTGCACATTGGCAAGCCTCAACACCTGACTCGATTTAGCAAGAGTATGTGTAGTCTAGTGTTTGGCGGGGGGGGGGGGGGGGCACAGCTGAAATTCACACTGAAGGCCGCGGAGGTTTAAAGTGATGACGTCATTCATTAATCATTTACATCAAATATCTATAGCTATAGGCCTTTGAGAAAGTATGTAGTGGGATCAGACCTGTACCACAGTGGAGGGGAATCTGGGAATGAGACTACAGATATAGCTGACCCTGGGTTGTGTCGGCTGACTCCCTTTCTCTCGGAACTGAGACACAAAGATCGGTCTCTCGTTCAGGAGGCTGCGGTCCAGCTTGAGGGCTTCTTGGACCGGACCTGGGCTCGTGAATTCCACGTAGGCATACACATTCCCCTTGCCTGATCTTGCCCTGGTTTTGATGAGGCGCACGTCACAGATTGTGCCACCACACTACGTGCGTACGTGTGTGCGTGCATGTGTGTGTGTGTGTGTGTGTGTGTGTGTATGTGTGTGTGTGTGTGTGCATGTGTCCATGATTGTGCACAGATAAGTGCATGAGCGTTACATGTAATATAAGCTTTTCTGTTGACTCCTACAACTGGTTAATGCAATTGCTTGTACATATACAGAAGATATAAAAACACAAAAACAAACTGGGAAACTCAGCTTCACCTCAGAAAACTTCTCCTTCAGCTGGTCCTCCGTCACTGAGAATACCAAGTTGCTAACAAAGACAGTCCTACTCTCTTTGGAGCCCACCACTTCTACCTCCCCAACCTCCATCTTCTCTTCTGATTCCTTCTGGCGTGGTTTGTTGTCCGCTTTCAAAAAACCACCCTCCTTCTTCTCCGAAGATGGTGGCTTTGTTGAGTCATGGCTAGAGTCCTTGGTTAGCTTTCTCCCTGGTGGAAGCTTCACTCCATTACCTGGCTCTGATGCTGATTTTGTTTCCATGGTAACTGGCCTGGCATCGTCATCATCGTCATGTGATACTAAAATACGCAAATATCCAGTTCAGAGATAATTGATAATTCTTTTCAATATTACAGTACAAGACTTAATACCCACCCATGGACAAAATCTGTCCTCATACGTACCCTGTAGATTGCCTTTTCAGGAATGGGTATAGTCGAGAGAATACAATAATATGATGGTAGTTATCAAATTATAGATATCAGTAGCATCGCTTTTTAGCTCAAGTTGGTAAGATACTTTTACAAAGTAAACATACACTTTGCTCTCTTTGGTGCTGCTTCACCGTCATCAAAGAAAACATGAGATGCCTGGGGGCGCTTGCGTCTGTTGGGCTTCTGTTGCCGCTGCTCTCCACTCTGATCCGATCGGCTGGCTTTGGCACCTGCTTTCACCTCCGTCTTTTCGGCTTTCTTGCGCTGCTTCTTCTCTCCCTTCTGTTGGGCCTCCTTCTCAGTAGCCTGTGGCAGGAAACAGAGCTCTAACCTTGTAGTGTAAGCAGACAGACAAAGAGCTTGATTCTGATTCTGATTTGGGTTTGGGTTCCGTAATCAGTTGCTGCCCCACCCCAACTTTTATCTTCTACAGTGTGAGTTAAAATCAGGAGTGCCTGAGATCAAGGACAACAGAGCTGCAGTCGGCTTTAGATTCAGAGTGACTAAGGGGCGCTACAGTAAACGGACACAATGAATTTAAAGAGAAGTACATAATATTAATGGGCAGACAAAGGGACCATAACAGCTCGATAAGAGTGGATCAATACAGAGTTATCTGTGAATCATGTACGCAAGCAAACTCGGAGACGTCGGTGGGAGCTCCAGGAAGAGTTCTCTTTTCTTTTTAATGGGCTATCCCCCTGGAATCAGATTGCCTGGAGATAGAGTCTAATTCCTGGTAAAGCGTCACTGGCGTCCGGTACACTCCAGACGGCCCTTGAAAATTCAAGGGAGCCTGATTCCCAGGCTCCACTGTCCAGCATTTTCGTAAAGGTTTTACACTACTCGAAAAATGAAGGGCAGTGGAGCCTGAGAATGAGGCTGTGTGCAGGTATTACTAATCTTAGTAAAAGCTAACTGTTAACTACTTAGTTCGCTACACACACCCCCTGCAATGTTTATTTTGTCAATTTACATTGGAAAGTGAATAAATGCAGTGTTTCCCCCAAGTACAAAAAGAAAGGGGGGGGGGGGGAAAGATATAACTTTTCCATGAGATCAAACATTCCAATGACCACATCAAAGGAAACCAAGTTAGGAAAGGGGGAGGAGCACCCTGGTACCCCCTTTTGGGGGAAACACTGAAATGTATGGTTTATAAGCTGCTGGTTTGTGAATTGTATAGGGTGACTGTACCACTGTACTGAATTGTGATATTTATCCTCATTCCCAGGTCTCGTCCTTTGAATTTAACTTACCTTTTCCCTTCTCTCCTTGACCCTGTTCATCTGGGAGGCACACCGCTCCAGTGCCGCCTCAAAGGTCTCCAGTGACCCCGCCTCCCTCTCGAACCCAAGCAGGGCCTGACACACCCTCTCTGGATCATCGCTGGCTGAGTTGACGGCACGTTGGAGCAGCTTCCGACAGAGGGAGGGGTCTCCGCAGTACCTAGAGGGATGGACAAAAAGTAACATAGCAGTTTAACTGCATACCCAGTGTTTGTAGTCACTTTCACTGAATAAATTTACCATTATTATATTTATCAATAATTCCATTACTATTTGAATTTCTTGTAGTCACACAAGAGTCTCTATGGCTACCAACCTCTCTAGATCTGCATACTCCAGCCAGTAGCGTGCCTCTCTACCGTGTCTAGAGAGGACGTCATCCCATAGGTGACGGGCCTCCTCCATGTTTCCATAGCAACGGGCCTCTAGGCCGGCCTGGTATCGGGACAGGGTATCAGTCGGGTCACCATCTCGACCATAATCTACATGGTAAGAATAAAATATAATGGGGGTATTAAATCATACTGCCCCCAAAACGCTATAGTATACAGCTAGTATACAGCTAGTATATTATAGTGTTACTACACAGCTTTACATGCATCGAGGTTGTCTCTTGCTCTCTTGAAGGTCTTTCTGAGCTCCACCAGTTCCGCCTCCCGTCCTCCCTCCCCCTCCTCCCCTCCTCCCTCTCCCTCCCCCTCCCTCTCCTCAGCATCCACCCTCCTTCTCAGGTAGTCACAGTAGGCCGTCCACAGCTGAAGAGAGTCTTTGGGATCAGAGAAATTGCCAACTAGTCCCTTCTCAAAGGCAGCTGAGAGGGGAGAGATGAAGAAATTTTACTTCTAAAGTGTTTCTGACATCTTTGTTATTTGGAAAACGTATTTACTGTAAAGACCAATTGGATTTTGAAGAGTCAGACTTACTGTAAAATCGTTACAGAATACGTTTCATGGAATGATTCATTAATGTGAAATGTCTTTTCTAACACAATAATAAACCAGGGTAATTTAAACTGGGAAAATTATTTTATTGGAAGAATCTATAATTCCATGACTGTACAAATTGATTGTCCACCCTCCAGCAATCTCACCAACGATCTCCTCGTGTTCCACACCCATCCTCTCGTGGGCCCTTGCAGACCCCACCCAGAACTCTACCACCCACGGGCAGTTGCGTACAGCCTGTCGGTAGCCAGGGAGGAGGACTGAGCGGACACGGTTGAAGTTCTGTGTCTGGAGCAGGAGGGAGACTTAGGTGTAATGGTAGAGTGATGCTTTCATATATTGTTTATGTAATGAAGGATATTATAAAGAATGTGCAGTCTGAGGTTGTCAAGGTAATCTTGAACTTCTCTTGTACAAACGTTTTCAACCCAAACTCGGTCTTCATCAAGTATACAGCATGACAGGCGTTTATATATATACTCAGTGATGGGCACAGACAATCACCGTCTATGGACGTTAGCATACATGCGTGTACTAAGATTGCTTTACAGCCCCATGTCTGTTTGTTTGTCCGCACTTCTCACACAGTCCACAAGCACAGTGGAAGTCCACTGGCCCAATAGGTCAAGGTACATCAAGCTAGCTTAACTTTGTTTTGTCTAGATGCTCACACTGAGCCTCAGGACTGCGCAGGACTGCTGGCTACAGACAAAGTTCATAGAGCAGCTGGCCATCTGAAAAAGTGACTGTGAAAGTTTTCATAAGGGTTCATGCAATTGTGACTGCTGAGCAGATTCCCATCAAAGTTTAAAGGTTAGTAGATAAGTTCAAAATTTAAATCATTTTGCAAAGTGAATAAACATGGCATCTGCTTAATAGCAATTACTCTTGCAGAATGGTGTGTGTGTCTTTTATTTCAAAAAGACACGAGTATGCTCAATGGGGCTAGGTATATGATCTTACTAGAGTCTCTAGTATTCAGTTAAAAGAAAATATACCAAAGTTTGGGGAATATGACTCGAGTGAGTGTGTGTGTGTGTGTGTGTGTGTGTGTGAAGCACATTCTCTAGCTAAGGGATCGGAGTGGGGGGGAGCAAGTCGTTTATGTTCTGAACTGTCTATCTACTGAGGTTCAGCACTGAGAGGATGGGCCTGTTGGCTACAAAGTCCACAAACCAACTCAAGTCTACTTAGTCCACTCATGCTAATGAATGTTTACTATGTGTATGGAGAGTGAAAGGACACAGTGAAATATTTATTATAACTAATGGCAAGCACAGTGGTGTGTTTGTAAGATGACTGAAAGTTTTTATAAAGGGTTTATGCAATTGGGAAGCTGGGTCAATAACATCCAGATGAGGTCAGATTCCCATCAGACTTTAAAGGCTAGTAGTATATGTTACTATAGTAACATGGTATAATCATAGAGCATGGTAAGAATCCCATAGAGCATAGGAAGCTCTAGACATACAGGAAATGTGTACATATACTAAATGGCCTAGAGCATGGGCAGCTCTATGCTCTAACTAGACCTCGGCTCTGCTTCGGCCTAGTTAGAGCATAGCTGCCCATGCTCTAAGCTATACGTAGACAAGCTAAAAGTTCTTCTGAATGCCTAAATGATTAGTGCAGCAAATTTAGCTTGTTGATAAAGGTGAAAGAACATATGCAAATTAGAATGTGAGTTTTGAATAACATAGCTGGTCTCTCGACTCCTTGAAATATGTTACAGATAGAGACATTAATCTCTCAAAAACCAGTTGCTTTTTCGTAGTTTCTCCTGGAGTATTTCTATATGCATGGTTCCAGGTTAGTTGCTATTATTGCGACAGCTCATGAAAATATCCGTGTCTCGCCATGTCCAGGTTGTGATTCATTATATCCGCATCTCTGTTTGCCCACAATACTTACGGTACAGAGTCTGCTCGCCCACCGTACTTACACTTGGCAGAGTGGTCACACTGGATCTTACAGTAGGACACGTCTGTGTGTTTACTGATAATAGATGGAAAGTGAAAGGACAGTGCAGATCTGCAGGTTAATGGGTAATAATAACATTCATAAGCTGACAATCAAGGTTAAGAGTTTATGCTCTTGTACTCCACGTACAGCTAGTCATAGACGACACAGTTCCACTTTCTTACAGTATACACCTGGTAAAGCTATCACGAGTATGAGAAAGCTACTGCTGTTGACCACTACTGTGGCAGTCTTTCTGAGCTGCTATCCTCCCCAAGCAAGTGCAGCATGTTTTCATGTGGATGATGTCAAAGGTAAACAGGTTGCCTTATCTATTGAAAGGTTAGCAGGTTCTGAAATCTAATGGAGTTTTTGAAAAAAATTTTTATTCTAGGCTACTACCGAGACTGCAAGGAGGCTTATGACCTGGGTCAGACCTGCAGTGGAGTCTACACCCTCAAGCCAGACAACCTGCCCCCTTTTGAAGCTTACTGCGACATGGAGACTGACGGTGGAGGTTGGACTGTGTTCCAGCGTCGCATGGATGGCACCCAGAACTTCTACCTCTACTGGACACATTATGTCCGTGGGTTTGGAGAGCTGAATCGTGAGTTCTGGCTGGGGCTGAGCCAACTGGAGCGTCTGACAAAAGTGCCCACAAAACTGCGAGTGGATCTGGAGGACTTTGACAATGACACAAAGTTTGCCAAGTATAGCAGATTCAAAGTTGGAGACTCAGCCTCCAACTATACCTTGACAGTGTCGGGCTACAGTGGCACTGTTGGAGATAGTTTTTCTTATCACAGTAACCACAAATTTTCAACCAGAGATCGTGACAATGATGTACACAGTAGTCATTGTGCACAAACATACAAGGGAGCCTGGTGGTACCATGGCAGCTGCTATCACACAAGTCTTAATGGTCGCTACCTCTCTGGGCCCCACCTATCCCATGGTGATGGAATTAACTGGTACCATTTTCGTAGGTACAATTACTCTCTGAAAGTCTCTGAGATGAAGTTGCGCCGTGTGTGAAGAACATTTCTACAATCTAATTTTTGCTAGACTTTATACTTATGACATTTTGTCTGCTGCCACAGGCATTGTACTGTGTACTGTATTGAACCTCAAGAGGTAGTACACCATATGTACCGTAACTAGAAGCTTTATAGAGCTTGTTAATCTGAACCTCAAAATTTCTGAAAGACACACAGGCATGCTCGATGGGGCTGGGTAATACGGTCTCTAATATTCAGTTGGCCGTGGGCAAAGCCTTGTAGGAATATACACTAGGGCTTCATACAGGATTTATTTGAAACACAACTGGAGTGAGAATAAGTGTGTGGCAAGGTACACAATCCAGTTCTGACTGATTAGGCACTCACTGCTTAGAATTTTTATTACTAAATTAGGTTTTAATTATTTACAAATTGTGACAATAGCAGTCATTATGCACAAACATACAAGGAAGCCTGGTGGTACCACGACAGTTGCCGTCTCTGGACAATGGAGTTGATTGGTACATTTTTGAATCCACTGCTACTTCCTGAAAGTTTCTGAGATGAAGTGTGGTAGTGCTGTGCATGGATAATCATTCAACAAACTATCTCTCCTGCTAAAGTTACTTGTGCCACTTTTGTAAGCTCATGCACAATTGTTTACTGGGGCATGTGGGAAATAGTGGGTAACATCCTTTTGAGGTTCAGCACTTTAGTGGGTGCATGTAATCAATGCAAGCTAGAGCAACTCCACATTGCTGCGTGTCCGCATGTATGGATCATACCGTGACATAAACTGCAAGAGTACACTGTAGGCGCGTGATGTCCAGGTGCTTGTTCTTACTCACAGTCTAGCTCACTGACTTACCAGATTGCATTAACTATTTTTTGCAATATTCTTACCAGGCCTATACCGAAGGGTACTGTGCCCTTGGGGCCTCTAATGCCTGGCGCAAAACTAAAATGTGCTCTTTGGTTTTAGTAGCCACTTTAGAACTATGTACCTGAAGGTACTTATGTGACCCTCAATAAATCAAGAGCCTCAAGATTGATCACATAACAGCGCCATAGTGTATGTTATCTGGGTAACACACACTTTCTAAATGATGTCCGCTGCTTTGGGTCAGTGAGAGTACTAGATATCAGTTGGCAGTGCATTATGGGGCTAGTTAGTACACTTGGACATTAGCATGAGAATGCCGGTATTTGCTATATAGCTATCCCTATGGGTACTACAGTCTCTAATATTCAGTTGGCCGTGGGCAAAGCCTTACAGGAATATTATACCAGAGCTTATTTATTTGGCTGGAACATAACTGGAGTGAGCATAAGTGTGTGTGTGTGAAGAACATGCGCTAGCTAGGGAAGTCTGGGGGGAGCAATTTATTAGGGTCTAGTTGTTCTAAACCTTCTACCTATACAGAGGTTCAGCATAGAATGGGTAGGACAGCTGACCACAGTAAAGTCCACAGTGCAGCTCATGTCTGCTCTCATGCTAATGCATGTAGTTGTTTACTAATATTAAGTACATGGAGAGGGAAAGGACACCATGACTGATGGGAAGTACACTGATGTCTGAAAAGTGTTTACAAGTAGACTATGAAAGTTTTCATAGTACAGATGAGGTCAAATTCCAATCACAGTTTAAAGCTTAGTAAACACATTTTCAAAGATGCATTAAAAGTCCTTTGCTGCAGAATGACTTGTGTACATCAGTAGGTTAGCATTACAATAGTAATCTGTATGGCCAGAAAACGTGGTGGGAATTTAATTTGGCAGACGGTCTTCACAGCATTGTGAATTAAAGCTGGTGGATTTAATTTGGTGGTTTGGTTTTGTGAGCAAGGACGTCACGCAGGCCGTAACCCAAACGCGCCATCCAGCTTAGCTACAAGGTGTAGAAATTATCGAGCGGTGATACTGTGCTGCAATGGAGCTATCTGTAGAAAGCGACATCCAAGGACAACACGTCTCAGGATCAGCCATGGTTGCTACAGGAAAATGGAGAGCTGGGTTGTACTGTTGAGACTCACATTTGCATTGTTCGATCATGCCGTCTATGTCCAGTGCTCATATTTCTATTTATACGAAGGCTACACAAACTCTACTAACCTGAAAGCTGTAGAAAACTTTCCTTTGTAAACTATGTGATAAATTTGTCCAGATCTCAGACTTTCATGCATAGTCTGGTTTTACAGACTACTTTGTGCACCATTTCCAACCCCCACCCACAGAACATTACAATGACATCATGCAGTAATATTGGCGGGCGGGTGTGTGGAATTATCTTGGCAGTGTGCTCACCCATCCACCAATTTGATAAATTAAATTACCTGTGATATGTTTTGGTCAACAACATCTGAAAGTGTCTATAACCTACCTAGAAAGCTTCAACAAATTTTGTGATTGTTAGCCAAGGGTAAGATACCAGGTCTGCTTAGCACTAAATGCTTGATGCTTAGCTCAGCAAATGTCATCTTAAAGAGGGACATTTCTGTGTGTTTACTGATAATAGATGGAAAGTGAAAGGACATATGCAGATCTGCAGGTTAATGGGTAATAATAACATTCATAAGCTGACAATCAAGGTTAAGAGTTTATGCTCTTGTACTCCAAGTACAGTTAGTCATAGACTATAAAAGGACACAGTTCCACTTTTTACAGTATACACCCAGTAAAGCTATCACAAGTATGAAAACGCTACTGCTGTTGACCACTGCTGTGGCAGTCTTTCTGAGCTGCTATCCTCCCCAAGCAAGTGCAGCATGTTTTCATGTGGATGATGTCAAAGGTAAACAGGTTCCTTCTCTATTGAAAGGTAACCAGGTTCTGAAATCTAATGGAGTTTTTGAAAAAAATATTCTAGGCTACTACCGAGACTGCAAGGAGGCCTTTGACTTGGGCCAGACATGCAGTGGGGTCTACACCCTCAAGCCAGACAACCTGCCACCTTTTGAAGCCTACTGTGACATGGAGACTGACGGTGGAGGCTGGACTGTGTTCCAGCGTCGCATGGATGGCACTCAAAACTTCTACCTCTACTGGACATATTATGTCCGTGGGTTTGGAGAGCTGAATCGTGAATTTTGGCTGGGACTGAGCCAACTGGAACGTCTGACAAAAGCTCCCACTGAGCTGCGAGTGGATCTGGAGGACTTTGACGACAGTGCAAGGTTTGCCAAGTACCGCACGTTCAAAGTTGGGGACTCAGCCTCCAACTACACCTTGACAGTGTCGGGCTACAGTGGAACTGCTGGAAATAGTCTTTCTCATCATAACAACCGAAAATTTTCAACCAGATATCGTGACAATGATGTAAGCAGTTTAAACTGTGCACAAACTTATAAGGGAGCCTGGTGGTACAGCAGCTGTCATAACTCAAACCTTAATGGCCGCTACCTCTCTGGGACCCACTCATCTTTTGCTGATGGAGTCAATTGGCACCACTTTCGACAGTACAACTACTCTCTAAAAGTCTCTGAGATGAAGCTGCGTCGTGTGTGATTAAAAAAATGTTCCACAAACCGCTAACTTTGTTTATAGCATGTATTTCTTAGACTCATGACTTTTGTGTTATTGATTTGAACCTTGCTTACATCTGCACACAAATCTCGCTACAATTTTGATCTATTTTCTACGGATCTAAGAGTTCTCAGATCTCTCCTAAGTCCCTATACAATTGAAGGGCCCAGAACCAGAGCGGTCTAACTCACAATTATACTATACCTGAGGCATTCTAACCAATCAAATTTCAGCATTACAGGTATATAACGCATAATAGCCTCATTCCCAGGCTCTTGCGGGGGGAGGAGTAGAGAGCCTGGTACACACTGTTTGCGCATGCTCAACTATCCCAGGATTTCTGGGGCTTTGGAAACTAGCGGATACTACGTCGCAATATTATTCAGTCCATCATCGTATTATGGGACAACAGGTATGCTTACTTTATTTTTGTGCAATTCATGCAGTTTCCAGCAATATATTTTGGGTTAGCCAACTATGGTTCAATCATATGAGTTCTGTATTGCCTATTATGATACATTGACCACTCCATCTGACTGGAAATCTACACCAGGAGCATGATACATGAGAGGAAAGTATGCAATATACAGGTCTTCAGGTAGAGAGAAAGCTTCTGTGTTCATAGTGGAAGGACACAGCCTCGTTCCCAGGCCCACGTTCCCAGGCCCACGTGCATGTTTCACTTTAGCGCACCTGTGAGCCTGGTACATTTTCTCATGTGCGTGATGCATAGGGTAGGAGTTTTTTTTTTTTGCGTGGGCGAGGACAGCTGCAGTTCTCAGACAACGAAGGAAGGCAGTGAACCTACACTTTTTGAAGCTACTCTTCGGAGCCCGTTTGTACCACAGACCAAGCGCTGAAACACTGTCACCAGCAAAAGGTAGAGAAGTGCAACCGTCTTTTGAGCGGTCCCTGCCCACGCACAATTAAGTAGGTTAAATCTCGTGAGAAAATGTACCAGGCTCTCAAGTAGCAAAGCACATGAGAACCTGGGGACAATGCTACTCGTAGTACACATTCATACGTGTACCCAACCTACACATAGGCGGCACAGAAAACAGCATAATTATATGCAGCTTGAGTTTTTCAGCTAAGGAGTTTTGTAAGAGACTGGTTAGAGGATTTAGGATTTTACTGCATTGTTCTTTGAAAACTAAGGGGAACTGGGAATAGTGACCACCACTCACCAGAAAAGTGAGGTATTCTTTCCACAGGCCAGTGTCGAGGCAGTGATGGGCCAGCGAGCGCAGGTAGAGGGTGTTGATGAGGGTGGGGTCTGATTTGCTGGAGCGGACGTGGGAGAGGTAGGAGCGGTAGGAGGAGAGGGAGGGCGGGGTCGAGGATTGCTAAGGGTCAGAGGTCATTATAGAATATAAAAGGTCAGAGTAAATTTTACTTCTGTTCATAACTGCAGTAACTGTGTAGCCCCGTTCTCAGGCCCACATGAGTGTTTTCGCTTTAGCTAGCTGCTGGGCCTGGTGTATTTTCTCACGTGCGTGATGCATAGGTAGTGGGTCAAGGACAGCTACAGTTCTCAGACATCGAGGGAAGGCAATAAATCTACAGTTCTGGTAGCTACTCATTGGTCCAGGAGCCTGTTTATACCACAGAGTGCTGAATCACTATCACTAGCAAAAGGTACAGAAGTGCAATAGTCTTTCGAGTGGCCCCTGCCCACGCACTATTAATCACGTACCTCATGCATCACGACGGTATCCAGACTTACCAGTTCATTTTCATAAGGCAAATATGCCTCGAGTTTCGTCTTTGCTCTGGTGTAGGCTGGCAGGCTCTCTTCTGTGACTGCTTTCTCTGAGAATCCCTGGTACTCCTGGAATGTGGACTCCATGCCTGGAATGAAATGGAGACCAGAAATATACATACATAATATTAGTATGATGTCATCCATGATGTAATTGTCTCCTCCTATGAAACCAAAGTCTAGGAATGAGACTAAGATTTAGAGATAGCAGGTATGGAATCAGGACTGACCAATAAGCGGCACTGCCAATTGTCTTCTGTATAGTTTGTCCACCTTCTCGTACTGAGCTTCACTGCATAGTAGGGTCAAGGGTTAAAGTTGAAAGGTCAATATGAAGCTACAATGTGCAGACAATATAACTACTCCATAGTAATGTACAGTTTTGAGGCTACAGATGGAAGTCAACTTACACTTGAGCCTTCAAGCCATCGTCAGTTGGGTCTGCCTGCTGCAGTTGCTAGGATACCGTAAACAGTTGTCGTAAACTTGGCAATATTGAAGGGGTACTCCCACACAGCTATGTAGCTATTATCTGAACTTTTTATGCAAGCCTTATACATGTAGCAAATGTTAAACAAACTACGGTAACCTTCATAATATCACATTACGGCCTCGTCTCAAGACTCGGCCCTCCCTCCCTCCCTCCCTTCCTACACAAGTTTGCTTAGAGTCAAGAAGTTAATGCCTTACTTGCATACTGGTCAGAACAGCTGCCTCATACTCCCTGTAGGCGTCCCACAAGAGACCAGCCTGGGGATGAGAAAGCAGACGTAATTATTCACTCTTGAATAGAATAGACATCTCCCTCCCCTTTCCTTCCCTCCCCACGCCCCCCTTCCCCTCCCCTCCCCTCCCATGCAAAGTTCACTCCAAACATGGTCGGTATAACCAATCAGAGGTGGTGGGCATTTTGCAAACATATGACTTCAGGCTGAATGCAGTATGGTTAAGTACATGCATGCTTTGTTAATATCTCTCACTAAAGTGTGGGCGGGGCTTACAGACTATCAGACGTACCTGGCTGACGTGTAGTCCACACGCAATGATGCCCTTCTCAAAGACGGCTCGGGGAAACTCCATTCCCTCAGGCATCATTGACATCTTGTCTACGGCAAACTTGGCATACTCTAGCCAAATGGTGACGGCTAAAGAGAAACAAAAAGGTAACTCTTAACTCAATGGTACAGCCACACGGATCCCTACAAGGGGGTTGTCACAAGGGTCCCCACAAGGTGGCTGTCACAAGGGTCCCCACAAGGGGTCAGCAACAACTTTGCACTACCCACTGGATTGCTGAGATTCATGTGTCCTCGTCCTGTGACCAAGGTCACGAGCTAAGATTTGACCATTGATAACTTGCATGAAAATATAGATCTTTTATGTAATGGAGAGTGTCTGTTTGTAATTTCTTGTCCTCCTAACACTCATTATAATTATTATCGAATGGTAAAAGCAAAAATTTACATTGTTGTGTAACTTTGCCTCTGGTCTCCCGTGTAAAATAAACGGTTGCAACGGCAGTGAGTCCCATCAGTCTCATTAAATCAGTTCTTGTATTGTGCCTCCACTACAGGTGCAGTGTCAGGGCAAGTCTATCATCACCTGGGACTCACGTCATGTTATTGTGGCATAGTGTCTGCTAGTTTCTGAATTCCCAGAAATCCTAGGGGTAACTGAGCATGCGCAAACAGTGTGTACCAGGCTCTCTACTCCCCCCCACCCCCCACAAGACCGGGAACGAGACTAGCGCTACCTCAGTTCAAAATATGTACAAATATTATTATACTTGTTAGTAAGTAATTAACTTGGTAATCTAAGTCATGCAAGACAAGTTCCGACCACGTCAGTCCATGCAGTCAGCAAGCACTGTCTCAATACATATTGCATGCTCTCGCTAATTAAGAGGTGTGGCCTGCAAAAAGTGCTCGTCTTGGCCAAGGCACCTAATGCAGGTGGCAACACTACCCTATTGTACTTCAGCACATCCATACTGCCCCCAAGGACATACCCTGCTGCTGCTATAGCACTTACGCCATTGATCACATACCCACACAGACACACGCGGAGCTTGTAAGACCTCCAGTCAGAGGACAAGAGCAAGCGCAACCAGAGATTACACCATCACGATCGCCACATAATTTATTCTACCTAGCTATCCCAGATTACCAATACGCATCAAGACGCATGACTCAGTTCTCATAACCACTTACAGAGGTAGTCGTCCACTGCCTTTTCGAAGAGCTGTCTCAGTTCCATGCAGGCCTCGGGCAGAGAGGATAAAGGAAACTCGTCTCTAAGCCATTCCAGCCACAGCTCTGGAATGGAATAGAAATTCTATGAAGTGTACACAGAACTCTGATGTAGCATGAAACCTATTACAGACTGGAACAATGCTGTACTAGTTGGATGGTGAAAGGTTTAATAATATACTCATCACAGTCTCATTCCCAGGCTCCACTGCCCAGCGTGTTTTGCACAACAGTAAAAAAAAGCGGGACCTTTTTTTTACTACATGTGAAAAAAAGCTGGGAATGGAGACTGGGAATGAGGCTATAACTTTATAACACAATGGCACCCCTACTTAACCAATAGTCCTAAGATACGAACTTCTGTGAACAGTATTAACCACCACTCTACAATGAATTGGGAAATGTGGTAAATGGCATGTGCTAGGCTCACTAGTGAATGAGCGTCTAACCTTCTCTGCGTACAATGCACAGATACAGTGGAACCTCCATACTGTGGTCACCCTCGGGCCAACATTTTATGGCTGCATTACAGAGGGTGGCTGTATTATAGAGGTCCATAATAGTATGTACATTGGGACCTAACGAGGTGACCTTAATAGAGAGGTGGCTGCTCTATAGAGTGACCACATTATAGAGGTTCCACTGTATTCTTAAGTTTAGCTGATGGTGACTTACCTTCCGTGAGTGGGAACACCTCACTCATATTCTGTCTGGCCTTTCGGGCTCCGTCCAGGTTCCCCTGTTGCCGTAGCAACTGGATCAGCTGCACGTGACTGTCGTAGTGATAGGGAGAGTCAGCCAACTGTGTATGCAGAGAGTGGGAGTGTGTACAACGACATAGAGCAATACTTTACATTGCCCCCTTTTACTTAATTACATTGTCATTGAGGCTCTCCCATGTGAGTTATCTCGGGTAGCTACCAAGATGTTTGGAAAAATCAGGACAGCCTGGTATGTAGGCGCACTTCCAATTGGCTTAATAGTTACATTTATATCCTGTTGCTGTGTTGTTACTAGGTGCAATAAATCAGCTAATGCACTGCTACCGAGCATATCAGTGCAATATCATTTTGCCTCAAGCATGCATTATATTTCAGCCTGGAGCAAAATTGCTACATATTAGAGAGACTGCATGAAGGTACATAATTATATAATATACACAAGAATGCTGCAGTATAGCTACAAGTTAGTCTTTCAGTTTCAAAGTATATACAATAGTCAGTGATCAGCAATGGTGTTTGTATCAGATTTATACAGACCAGGAGATATCACAGCCTCACTATACTGTGCCATTATCTGAACTCAGCATTTCACGACAGTCACCTAGTAACGGTATAACCGACCAATCAGTATCGACGGCCTCAGGATATAAAATAGTTATATCACGGCCTCTGACATCAAGGTACAGCCAGAGTAAGTGGTGGAGAAATCTACTAAGCCAGCATTAGCAGGGAGGCAATTATGAGTTAATAACATTCCGGAGTGTACATTTCCACCGAAGCCTATCGCCCAGACCCTCCTTACGATTTTCCGAGGGTCTGGGTACCCGAGACTACTATACATCAGTTTCATGGTACAAAATAGCACCTTTGCTAAAGAGTTAAATTTATTCGTGAGAACGTAGCATCGTTAAACGTTGCTGGGCCAATAAATCACATGACTTCCAGGTCACCCCTACTCTGACATGTTCGCCAAACTAATATGTGAGGTAGCCTTGTTCCCAAGCCTCCATCCAGCTTTTGTCGCTTGTAATACTCACTCACTTGCTCAGAGTTGGGGAGGCCTAGGAGCGAGGCTATTTGTGACACTTAAATTTTAGCATGGGAAAATGGGCGTAGTCACATTATGTAGAAGCTTGACGAATGTGCCCAATGATTCTGTGCTTAGACTTAGGGGCGGGGTTAGTGCTATGTAGTCACGTGAGGATCACGTTTTCTGCAAAACTCAGTGAAATATTATGCTAGTAATTTTATATTTGCAGGAAATACCGTGGCTTCTATATCCGTAATCTGCTGCTGTAGCTCCGTTTCACTTGCATCGGAATCAGAGGAGCCATCATCGTCATCGTCTTCACGATCTTGGATATCTCCAGCCACTTTCGCCTCGCCAATCCTCTCTGGCGCTTCTTCCATACTTGCAAGTTAGCTAGTACAGCAGTACGTCTCAGCGCTTTCGCACAAGGCCAATTGCAAACCAGCTTCCAGAACTCTCACGGTAATCGGTAATTGCTGCTTCAGTGCAAGAAGGGTTAAACGCACTATATGCTGACTAGGCAAATTATCTGAGGGCCGAGCTACGGGACCCAGTCAAAACAAACTCGTTACCCTACTGACCCTGCTACAACCAGCCAGCTGTAAGTTTCCCCTGCAAGTACGCAGAGTTGTACGTTTATTGCCGATGTAGTCTCGCGGTAGCCAGATCTGGCTACGCGAGACTATTTTTCGATGGATGTTCTACATGTAAGTCAAGTGTAACTTGTTGAAGGGCTTCATCACTCATTTTCCCAGCCTATGTGTGCACAGCGTATTGTGGCCATAAGCAGTACCACCATGAGTAGCCTCGTTCCCAGTCCACGCTCTTTCGAGGGGGGGTGTGGTCTGGGTACGAGGCTACACCATGAGTTGTTGAAGACCTGCACATTATTGCTGCGATCCACCCATAAGTCGCTCCCAGACTCCACTCCCAGCTATATATTACAAATCTAGAGGCTGCAGAGCCTGGGAATGTAGTTGTACCTCAACCTGAATCACTGCGATATGTCTGGGGTCAGGGTAGGGCCAGAGCATGGGATTAATGCTTTCAGAAACATTACCAGAAACATCATGGAGGCGCAATGTGGCTAGGTACACTTACCTATCACTAATCACTCACTAGAGTAAGACTACCCATCTGTAAGAACTTAGACGTACACTAGTCTCACGGGCCAGACGTCATAAAAAATGGAAGAGTGACCCTTCAGCTTGTTATGACGTCTGGCCCGCGAGACTAGACGTACACCTATTTAAGCTATTTCCTTTGTACATTTTCCAGCTGCTATTAAGAAGGAAGCTCCGCTTGGCCAATGGCTCCCTCTGCTACCGTGAAGAGGAGCTACCAGAGCTACAAGACGACCTGTCTGAAGCTGGAGACGCAGTTGGAGCAGCTTCGACGCAAGCGTGAGGATCTTGAGAGCAGAGTCTTTGTCGTGTTGGAGGAGAGCGACGATGTCACTATGCCGAGAGGGAAGCACTTAGTGGAGGAACAGGAAGTGTACCGGAGTGAGGTCGGTGGCTAGTGTTCTCCATCCCTGGATAAGCCAGCCTACGTAAAAAAATATCCAGGCCCACTTTGAGTTATGCAGTCCTGCTTGAGGCCTTCCATGCCCACATTTTATCTTGTAGCCGTGGAGAAAACAACCCGGGGAGAATTCTCCAGGGCTGCGAGATAAAATCTAGGTGTGGGAGGCCTGGGTAAGAAATTATGTAGACCCATCCACTCAATCTCGATTGTATAAGTCCATTAGTGTATATATAAGCCCACTCATATTCTAACCATTATGTCCAAGTATAAATTACCTTTCTATAGCTATAGCCAGTGGCTTTCGCTTTATAGTTTATCAAGTTACGTAACAGCACACTCATCAGTGTGCTGAATTTCAGTGCGGTATACATGTATATAATCATGCGAACGAAATCTGATTCAACCAATTTGTTGATTTCCCAGGTTTTGGCACTTGCAATGTGTGTGTGTGTGTCTGTCTGCATATGTGTGTGTGTGTGTGTGTGTGTGCGTGTGCGTGCGTGCATAATTAATTTATGTGGAGGGGGCGGTGGGTGGAGGTGGCTGGGAAGCTCCAACCTACTTATCATTACTAATAATTATGAACAAAATTTCCTTCAGGTCAGTTCATTGGTTTCCACGGCAACAGACGTCCTCCTCGAGATCTTGGAGATGAAGCTGAGCTTTGTGCAGGAGGCGCTGCACAAACTCTCCACGCTGGTGAAAGACAATCCCAAGAGCTTGGTGCCACCCGAACTGGGGTTCTCGCGTTATGAGGAGTGGCTGGAGACGAACCAGAGACTCTTTGAGTTGAACTCGCAGCTGTACGATCTGGAGAAACTCAAGTTTGAGATCCAGCACAAGAAGAGGCAGGCACGTACGAGCATCGCGAAGGGAGGAGCCAGAGAGGGAGAAGGGCTTGCAGGTGAGTGGGAGGTAGCTTAACGTGAAGGGGAGAATGGGCAAAAAGGGGAGAGGTTTGTTTGAGCTTTCGATAATTAAACTATGTATGGCATAGCTACCGAGTACACAATTAGGAAAATGAGTGTATGGCGATGGCAAAGATAGTGCAAGACAGTTTCCGATTCAAATTGCCAGCTACTGTTCCCATTACTACGCACAAGTTAAGACAAACATTTGTATTGTCGTTCTCATGATTATTAAGGCAACATTTGTTTGATGTGTGTGGGAGGGTAACATGTACACTACATATCTGTTATCATACAGCGCAGGCTACAGCTTATACAGTGGGAGTAGTGTTCTTTCCAAATATGGATGTATGCATGTTATTTTTGTGTGTTGTAATTAAACCGCCCAATGTTGCAGGAATAGAGCCTGTTATGGGATCTACTAATGCTATACAGCATCTCGTACATAACTATCAAAGCATAATCACTAACAACATTGTTATGTGCACAAAGTCAAGGGCACATACAGTATTGAAGGCCTACAACTTACTAACTCACATGCCAGATACTGTATTGTTTTGAGACAGGTACTGTTTATGCAGTCATAATAAAACAGTAAACACACAAGCCTGTGGGGAATGTTTTTTTTGTGACAGTGTGTGGGTTAGACGGACTTCATTTAGGAAGTGAATTATTAATAACAGTATGAAAGCTTTCTATACAGCATGGTGTGTAATAGCACCTACTGGGAGTCAGCACTCAACAGATCGATTGACTACTTATCAATACCTCCCCTCCCCTCCCCTCCCCTCCCCTCCCTTCCCCTCCCCTCCCCTGCCTATATCTAGGCAGTCTATTTGTTCAGAGCAGCATTCAACGTATCCAGGGCTTCCTGACGAGATTCCGGTTTCCCACTGATGCAGCCAGCACATCCCAAACCTACATCCAGGTGGGTGGGGCAGCCACACAAACAGCACTAGCTAGACCGAACTGGATTTGTAATCAGTATGGATATCACAGGAATTTGAGCATGATTTGGGAATAAGTGTGTGGCAATGTATCCATGGAGGTGTACGGTAAGGTGAAATGAAAGTAGGCACTAAATGGAGAAAATGCAAGAGAGCAAGGTCATGTGCTTTGATGTAGTTTTCTTACATGCTTGCTTGTAATTTCCAGTGTGAAAGCAAAGCGAGTGTGGGGTATTGCCCATTTTGCAAGTGTAATGTTATTACCAAATAGAGCGATCATGTTTGTTTATTCCACAAAACAAAATTAATGTGATTACAATAGTGTACAATTATGAAAACAGCTACATGTATGTACTAATACCATGAGAGCACAAATATCACACTAAGCTTGCCCCCCCCCCCCCCCCCAGGATCTGCTAAGCCCCCGGGAGGACAGGATGACCCTAGAGGCCCAGAAAGTGCAGGAATACGTCACTGAGTGCACGCAGCACGGCACTCTCGCGGTGGATCCGGCTGGCAGCCCCAGAGGTGGGCCGGGTGGGTGGGACTCAACTAGGGCTGGGTGATGTTAGACACGTGTGGTGACAGGAACAGTACATGATACTAGTGCATACATGGTAGTCCATGCAGAAGGCCTCGGAGTTGCATTGCACTGCTCAGCTAACCATTCAGCCAGTCCGAGGTTTTGAGAACGGCAGTCATCATTGCTGCCAGCTTTTTTTTTTGTATATAGTAAAACAAGTGAGATGTAATAAAAAGCTGTGAGGAGAGACTGTGAACAAGGCCAGAGATGGTTAATTAAGTAAT